>JAJIBD010024703.1:0-312064 GCA_021461705.1 Cryptotis parvus | reverse complement strand
TTTTTTTAAGTATTTTATTATACCACCGTGAGATATACAAATAAAAAGATATACAATTAAAAAGTTCATGTTTGGGTTTTGGTCATACAGTGTTTCAGCACCCGTCCCTCCACCAGTGCCCATCTCCCACCACCAACATCCCCGGTTCCCTCCCCCTTCCCCAGCCCTGCTCCATGGCAGGTTCTTTATTTCTTTCCCTTTCTCTCTCTTTCTCTTTTCCTTCCCTTCCAGTCTATGGATTACAGAACATACATTAAAAGGTTGTCATGTGTATCCTTTTGCCTCTATTTAATGCTCAGTTCTAGGTTGGCATTAGTACCCTCGACTATTATTAGCACCCTGTTCCATTTTCTGTCTTACCTAAGCTCTGACTCCCACACTTTTGTGATAATTTCCACCTTTGACAAGACCTCCTGATATATGTTTCACTTGACCTTGGATATTGGTATCATGATATGTACATATATATTTATGCCATGCAAATAAATGCAGTCATTCTGTATCTGTCTCTCTCCTTCTGGCTAATTTCGCTCAACATAATCTTCTCCATGTCCATCCATTTATAGGCAAATTTTATAACTTCATTTTTCCTAACAGCTGCATAGTATTCCATTGTGTAGATGTACCAAAGCTTCTTTATCCAGTCATCGATTTTCGGGCACTCTGGTTGCTTCCAGATTCTGGCTATTGTGAATAATGCTGCTATGAACATAAAAGTAGGGATGGTGTTTCCGCTGCGTATTTTTGGTTTCCCAGAGTAGATTCCCAGGAGTGGTATGGCTGGGTCAAATGGGAGTTCAATTTCTAGTCTTTGGAGGAAAGTCCATATTGTTTTCCAGAAAGGCTGTACCAGCCGGCATTCCCACCAACAATGGATGAGTGTCCCCTTTTCCCCACATCCACGCCAGCACTTGTTGTTCTTGCTCTTTTGAATATGTGCCAGTCTCTGTGGTGTAAAGTGGTATCTCATTGTTGTTTTTATTTGCATCTCTCTGATGATTAGTGATGATGAGCATTTTTTCATATGTTTTTTGGCCATTCGAATTTCTTCCTTGCCGAAGTTTCTGTTCATTTCTTGTCCCCATTTTTTTGATGGGGTTGTTTGTTTTCTTCTTGTAAAGTTCTACCAGTGCCTGATATATCCTGGATATTAACCCCTTATCAGATGGGTATTGGGTGAATATTCTTTCCCATTCTGTGGACTGTCTTTGTATCTTAGTCACTGTTTCTTTTGAGGTGCAGAAGCTTTTTAGTTTCATGTAGTCCCATATGTTTATCTTTTCTTCTAGTTGCTTTGTTAGTGATGTTTCACCTTTGAAGATGCCTTTAGCTTCAATGTCGTGGAGGGTTTTTCCTATATTTTCTTCAATGTACTTTATGGATTCAAGTCTGATATTGAGATCTTTAGTCCATTTTGATCTGATTTTTGTGCATGGTGTTAGACACAGGTCCAAATTCATTTTTTTTACATGTTGCTGCCCAGTTTTCCCAACACCACTTGTTGAAGAGGCTTTCCTTACTCCATTTTAGACTCATTGCACCTTTATCAAAGATTAAATGATCATGTGTTTGAGGTTGGGTGTCAGGATACTCAATTCTATTCCATAGGTCCACAGGTCTGTTTTTTATTCCAATACCATGCTGTTTTAATTACTACTGCCTTGTAGTACAGTTTGAAGTTGGGAAAGGTGATGCCTCCCATCTTCTTTTTCCCGAGGATTGCTTTAGCTATTCTTGGGGGTTTATTGTTCCATACAAATTTCAGGAGCGTTTGGTCAATTTCTTTGAAGAATGTCATCGGTATCCTTATAGGGACTGCATTGAATCTGTACAGAGCTCTAGGGAGTATTACCATTTTGACAATGTTGATTCTCCCCATCCATGAACAGGGAATGTGTTTCCATTTCCTTGTGTCCTCTTTTATCTCTTGGAGCAGTGTCTTGTAGTTTTCTTTGTACAGGTCCTTTACATACTTGGGTAAGTTGATTCCTAGGTATTTGATTTTCTGTGGCACAATTGTGAATGGAATAGTTTCCTTAATATCCCTTTCTTCTCTTTCGTTATTTGTATATAGGAAAGCCACTGACTTTTGGGTGTTGATTTTGTATCCTGCCACTCTACTATATGCGTCTATTGTTTCTAGGAGTTTTTTGGTAGAGAGTTTAGGGTTCTCTAGGTATAATATCATGTCATCTGCAAATAGTGATAGCTTGACTTCTTCCTTGCCTATCTGGATGCCCTTGATGTCCTTTTCTTCTCTGATTGCTATGGCAAGTACTTCCAGTACTATATTGAATAAAAGAGGTGAGAGGGGGCAACCTTGTCTTGTCCCTGATCTCAGGGGGAAGGCTTTCAACTTTTCCCCATTTAGAATGATGCTTGCTGTGGGCTTTTGGTAGATGGCTGTAACTATCTTGAGGAAAGTCCCTTCAATTCCCATTTTCTGGAGCGTTTTAATCATGAACGGGTGCTGGATCTTGTCAAATGCTTTTTCTGCGTCTATTGAAAGGATCATATGGTTTTTATTTTTTTTTTATTGATATGATGTATTATGTTGATTGACTTGCGAATGTTGAACCATCCTTGCATTCCCGGGATGAATCCAACTTGGTCATGATGTATAATCTTCTTGATGAGTCTTTGGATTCTGTTTGCTAGTATTTTGTTGAAGATCTTAGCATCCGTGTTCATCAGGGATATTGGTCTGTAGTTTTCTTTCTTTGTGTTGTCTCTCCCTGCTTTGGGTATCAGGGTGATATGTGCCTCGTAGAAGCTGTTTGGTAGTGTTTCTGTTTCTTCTATTTCCTGGAAGAGCTTGAAAAGGACTGGCAGTAGGTCCTCCTTAAAGGTTTGGTAGAGTTCACTAGGGAATCCGTCTGGACCTGGGCTTTTGTGTTTGGGCAGACTTTTAATTACTGTTTCTATTTCCTCGATAGTGATGGGTTTATTCAGGTATTGGAGGTCTTCTTGTTTCAGCCGTGGGAGGTTATAGGACTTCAGGAATTGATCCATTTCTTCTAGATTCTCATGTTTCACGGCATACAGGCTCTCAAAGTAATCTCTGATGATCTTTTGGATTTCTGTGGTTTCTGTTGTGATGTCACCCTTTTTATTTCTGATTCTGTTTATTTGGGTTTTCTCTTTCCCTGTCCTTACAAGTCTTGCCAATGGTTTGTCAATCTTGTTTATTTTTTCAAAAAACCAGCTCTTGGTTTCATTAATCTTTTGGATTGTTTTTTTTGGTTTCCAACTCATTGATTTCCTCTCTAAGTTTTATTATTTCCTTTTTTTCTGCCTGGGTTGGGCTCCTTTTGTTGGTCTTTTTCTAATGTCTTCAGCTGTGTAGTCAGGTTATTTATGTGGGCCCTTTCTTGTTTCCTGATGAATGCTTGCAGAGCTATAAACTTCCCTCTTAACACGGCTTTTGCCGTGTCCCACAAGTTCTTATAATTGGTATCTTCATTTTCATTTATTTCCAGAAATCTTTGGATTTCCTGTTTGATTTCTTCTATGACCCATTTGTTGTTCAGCAGTGAGCTGTTCAGTTTCCAGGTGTTTGGTTTGACTCCCTGTTTCTGTGTACGGTTAACTTCCATTTTCAGTGCATCATGGTCTGAAAAGATAGCTGACACAATTTCTATCTTTTTAATTTTATTGAGGTATGCTTTGTGGCTCAGCATGTGGTCTATCTTGGAGAATGTTCCATGTGCACTAGAGAAAAATGTGTATTCAGCTTTTTTGGCATGAAAAGCCCTGTATATATCCACTAGCTCTCTTTCTTCCATTTCTTCCTTCAGGTCCAATATTTCCTTGGTGAGTTTCAGTCTTGTTGATCTATCCATCGTTGATAGAGCAGTGTTGAAGTCTCCAACTATTATTGTGCTACTGTTAATGTCTTCTTTGAGGTCTCTTAGCAGTTGTTTTATGTATTTTGCTGACCCCTCATTGGGTGCATATATGTTTAGTAGTGTAATTTCTTCCTGGTGTACATACCCCTTAATTAATAAGAAGTGGCCTTCGTTGTCCCTTCTAACCTTTTTAGCCTGAAGTCTATATTATCTGATACTAATATGGCCACACCAGCCTTTTTGGAGGAGTTGTTTGCATGGAGAATGGTCTTCCAACCTTTGACTCTGAGTCTGTGTTTGTTCTGCTTATTCAGATGCGTTTCTTGTAGACAGCAGAATGTTGGGTTCAATTTTTTAATCCATTTTGTCACTCTGTGTCTCTTAATTGGTGCATTTAGACCATTGACATTGAGAGAGATTATTGTTATTGGATTTTGTGCCATCTTTCTTTTTTGTGTTTGTTGTGCTTATGGGTTTGGTCGCATTAGAGTAGACCCTTCAGTCCTTCTTTTAAAGTTGGTTTTGAGTCCATGAAGTTCCTGAGTTGTTGCTTATCCATGAAGTTGTGTATCTTTCCTTCATATCTGAATGTGAGCCTGGCCGGATAAAGAATTCTCGGTGAAGCCTGCAGTTCATTGAGCCTTTTCGCAATATCCCACCATTGTTTTCGGGCTCGGAGTGTTTCATCAGAGAAGTCTGCTGTAAATCTTAGAGATGTTCCTTTGTATGTGATTTCCTTCTTTGATCTTGCTGCTTTCAGTATTCTATCCCTATCTATAGTTTTTGTCATTTTTATTAAGATGTGTCTTGGAGTATTCTTGTTGGGGTTTCTTTTTAGCTGGTATTCTACGGGCCTCTTGGATCTTGAGGCAAGCATTCTTTAGTTCCGGGAACTTTTCAGCAATGATGGCTTTGACAGTTTCTTCTTCATCAGGGTTTTCTTCTTGCCCTTCTGGGACCCCAATGATCCGTATGTTGTTTCTTCTGGCTTCATCCCGATTATCTCTTGTTGTCTGTTCGGTAACTGTGAGCCTTTTTTTCTATCTTCTGGTGTTGTGTACAGAATCTTTGGAACTCGTCTTCGAGATCACTAATTCTTTCTTCAGTAGCTATTATTCTGCTATGATGGCCTTCCACTGTGTTTTTTTATTTCATTTACCTCATTTTTAATACCTGTCATTTCCCTTTGCATTTTCCTCACTTCTGCTATCATGTCCTCTTGTATTTTATTGATTTTGCATTCCATTGCTTCTTTGAATTCCTTTTGAATCCTTAACAGTTCTTTCCGAAATTCTTTTTCAGATAGGTTATGCAACTCATTGGTATTGCTTGACTCATCTGGACCAGTGACTTCACTCACAGAGCTTGATGGAATTTTGCGTTGCTTTTACCATTATGACTATTGTAGGTTGCAATTGTGAGTTCTTGGGTGACTAGATAGTACAGTTAGTAGGTGACTGGTCTGTTTGCAGAGTTTGGGTGGGTGGCAAGGATGTAGGAACCAAGGTTCACTGGTACCTCATGCAAGGTAGGTAGTGAGAGGGTCGCGCGGACGCCGCTAGCGGCCCTGCGCGGTTTTGAGTTTTGGGATGTTCCCAGAAGCTCAGGGGCGCACGGTTCGGTCCGGGCTGGAACCAAGGCACTTTGCCTTGGTTCCCGTTGATGGAGTTTCCGCTCTTCCCTGGGGCAGCTTGGGGTCCGCGGAGACGCAAGAATTACGCACGCACCTGTGGGGAGTGGAGGCGGTCCCCGGGAACTCAGGGGCGCACGGGTCGGTCGGGCTGGAACCAAGGCACTTTGCCTTGGTTCCCGTTGATGGAGTTTCCGCTCTTCCCTGGGGCAGCTTGGGGTCCGCTGGAGACCATGTTTTATTTTTTACCATTAAAAATTTTAATTTAAAATTTTTGGGCCACACACATTGGTGCTCAGGGCTTATTCTTGGTTCTGAGCTCAGTAATCTCTCCTGGTGGTGCTGGGGGGAACCATGTATGGTGCCGGGATGGAATCCGAGTTGCTGCATGGAAGCCAGGCACCCTACCTGCTGGACTATCTCTCTCACTCCTTACATTTTATTTCTCCCAATACTTTTTACATCATATCATCTTGCCTATTTGCCCTGATTGTTTTCAGAAACATTTATTAGATAAAGTTTGCCAATACAGCTTCAAATCTCTGGAATATTCCTGACTTCCTCTTTAATATCTTTCTTGATGACTTCTAGCATAACTCTTGTGTCTTCTTTAAGTCAGAGCTGAGTAAGCTTTTCATGAATGGGCTAGGGTGTAACTACTATGGACTCACATGTCACCAGGTGTCAGCCCCTCAACTCTACTCTGACAGAACGAAGACACCGAAGACAGAATACGCACATGGCAGGGCTCTGCAGCCAAGCATTTGTAACAGAAAAGCATGAGCCGTGCCCCTAGGTGCCATGACCCACCTCTGCTTTGGGCAAATGGATCCAAAGATGCGCTGAGTGGAAATGTCTATATCTACAGAGAACTATACTCTCCAGCCCTGCTATGGGACTTTCTCAAGGCAGCATGGTGTTCAGCCATCCCCACTGACCGTGTTCCTTCCTCCTGGCCAGGCTCCCCCACTCCAACTTGGGGCAGACCCTGGGAAGTGTTTTTGTGGCTGTTATTACTATTGGACAAGGTGGTGAATTCACTGGAGACTCAGGAGCAGGAATAGGAACAGCAGAGGCTCCTCCAGCTCTGTTCCAATCCCTTAGCCCAGGCCCATCACCTGCTGAACCTCTTACTTATCCTAGAGTGCTTGGAAATTCTGTTTTGAGTACAGAGCGATATGTGAATACGGGCTGCCATAATTTTACCTCGGAGCCCCTTTTCCTCCTTTAAATTACTGCACTGAATATTAATTTTGTGATATGTATATAGATATATGTATATACAATAAATAAATGTATATGTATATACAATAAATATAGATATATATGTATATACATATATATCTATATAGACATATATACATATATATCTATATAGAAATATATACATATATATCTATATATATGTACATACACACATATATGTCTATATATATATTTTTTTCTCTGTTGCTGTTTCTTAGGCTGCACATGCTCTGTTCTTCATAAATCACTGTGCGCATCCTTAGTGGACACTGGTTTTGTTCAAGGCTCTTTTGGCATATAATCGGCGTGAACATAGCATTGGTTTACCAGGTGTGAGTCATGTGGAAAGATCCAGCATTTTGGCAATGATGCCTCACGTTGCATTGATTTGTTTAGGTTTTGACATGTCAGCGCACAAAACAGGATGCAATGTCTGTTCTGAATATTGTCTTTGTGATTTTTAAACATATTCCTTTTATTGGTGCCCGCTCGAGCAAATCGATTATGAATGGGAAGACAGTGATACAGTGATCAAAAATTAGTTTTAAAATGTTAAAACAAACAACCAAAAACCCAAACAACAAACTCTAGCCCTCAGCTCACACTGTGCTAGTCCTTTCCTGGCTGGCTTCTGGGGTCAGCCAGGAAAGGTCTGTGGTCTGTAAGTACCTGAAAGGAACCTGAACAAAACCCTTGGGCTCCGTGCTCACAAGAACAGCACGAGCATTCGAAGTGACTATGATGAGGGTAGTTCTGAGCAAACCCATCTGCCCCATGGGACCATGGGAATACCGCAGGGAAGAACTTGAGGGGAGAAAATGCACAAGGGAACAGAGACCCCGCAGAATGTGGCGGAATGTGCCCTCCAAGAAGGGAGTGACAGAGACCATTTGCTTTGCTTGTGATTCTGTGCTCTGGGAATCTGGAGGGCTCCCTGATGGACTGACTCAAGGTGGCCTGACCACTGGGGGAGACCCAGGCTCCTGCCCTCCCAGGCTGGGCTCCTTGTGCCATCCAGGACTCGGTTCTCTGTTCTGAGGCTGGCCCCAGCCCACCTGCTGGGTCCTCAGCCCTCCAGAGTATGCCGCTGCCTTAAAACAACAGACAAGAAGTGGCCCCATCCACATCCTCCACGAACTTGGAGACATTCACACCAAGGTGAGACAGAACTTTGCCCTTTCCAGGGAGAGGAGCAAAGGCCCATTGCTCTGGGCCCATGGGCACACCCAGGTGGGGTCGTGTGGCTTGAGCCTCCTGGGCCTCTCCCTGGACCCTCTGCTCTAAGGGGGTTTCTCAGACTGCCCTGCCTGTCATCCCAGAGCACTGACAGTGAGATGTATGGGCGGGAAGGCAGTGGCCACTCACACCTGGGCTCATGGAAACTCGCTCTCAGGTCCCGTAATTGAGCACATGCCCGCCTCCTTCCCAGAAGTGCCGCTTTCCTGGCGCGGGCCCAGCCCTCTACCTCTCCAGGTGCTTCCAATTACCTGCTGCCAATCACTGGCACAGGTAAGCCAGGCACGAGCCAGGGTGGCAGAGGGGCTATAGGTATCCAGCAGGAAGAGCCAGGACACTTGGGAGTGTCTGATGCTCCTTCTTCCTGCTCCTGGGCCCCACAGGGCCATGTCTCCACTGCCTGCCTGCTGACCAGCCCCCATGATCCATCCTAGCCATCTCTCTGCCTCTGAGCTCCGAATCCTACATCAGGGGCTCCTCTGAGGACAAGATCCTCTGGGCCTGACCACCTGTGTCTCTGGATTTGCGCTGGATCTGGCCATTAGTGGCCCTTTACTGGCTTGGACAACCACAGGCCTGGCACCGAGGGCCAGCAAGCATCTTGTTTCCATGAGTCTGTTCAAGGAAGCGGAAAGAGATGCCAGCCGTGGCAGTCTGCATGGAACCTGGCATATCCGGTGCCCTTTCAGTAGAAAATATCATCTGTGCAGGGGGAGGGAGCCAGAGCAGAGCATGTGTCCAGCATGCTGAGTCCTCTCTCCTGAGTACTGGCGGTGACTCCCATGAAAAGGCAGTCATTAAGGAAAATTTTATTGAAGTATTTGACATGATTGTTTTTCCCCCTGGTCACTCTGTCTTCCAAATCCAGCATGTCTCAGTGTAGACAGGTCACTCCCAGGGTGGTTGGAAACCATGCATGAGCTGGGTGGGGTGCCAGGAGGCGGGTGTTAGTACATAGTGGACAGGTGGGACCTTATTCCTGGCCTCTGTGTTCAGGGATCACTCCTGGTGTGGCTCAGGGGACTCTGCAGTGCCAGGGAATGAACCCAGGTGTGCCCTGTGCCAGGCAAGCCACCTACCCCGTACCCCTACCCATGACTGCTTTGGCCCTGCCAATGCTCTGTGTCTGTCTGTCCTGAGCTGGAGAGGCACAGTGGCCCCTAGGACAGTGCTTTGAAGTACTTTCATCTCTTTATTTTTTGGGGGGGAAGGAGGACTTGTGGGCCATACCTGGTGGTGCTCAGGGCTTCCTCCTAGCTTTGAGCTCAGGGATCACTCCTAGTGGGGCTCTGGGGATCAAACTGGGTGAGCTCCTTGTGAGGCAGCGCGCATGCCTGCACACACACACACACACACACACACACTCCCTGCTGTGCTCTCTCTTGGCCTTCCCTGCTCATATTTAAGGATAGATGGAGGCTAGAGCACGGGAGAGTCACACTTGGGCCCAGCCGGCAGGCGCGGTGGAGGGGCAGATCCCGCCAGATGAGAATCCACGCTGCGGTAGGCTGGTGTCTGGTCCAGGGCCCCTCGAAGGTTCCACAGGAAAAGGGTTTGGAAAGACAGTGCTTCTGTGACACAGGGCGGGAATCTGGACACCAGGCTGGGAGTCTTAAGCATCTCCTCCCTGCCTCACTACTCAAGGCATTGGAACACAGCAGGAGAGATTCAGCCAGTGGCCTCATGGGCCCAGATTCTGCATCCAAGAAAGTCTGGAGTCAGGGAGGGTCACACTGCAGGGCCTGAAGGTGGGGCTAAGCCTGTGCGCCCCTCCAGGCCTGCTGTGTGAGGCTCAGAGCAGCCCGCTTGGAGCAGGGCCAAGAGGGGGCAGGGCTGCATAGCTGCCATGGCAGGTGGGGGACCCCTCCCTCTGCCCCCTAGCACCTCCCTCTGGCACGAATGTCCCTCTGTGAATTGGTTTTGGCTTGGAGAAGGGGAGCAGGACACCCCGCCCATGGGACGTGGGAAACTTGGCTCTGGCTGAGTGTGGGAGCTGCCAGGCTGGGAACTTAGGCCGCAGACTCCAGGGAGAGAGGGGGTACCCCCGGCCCCACCTTCAGGCTGCCTGCGGGGCTAGGAGGGCTGCAGGCGCAGGAGTGAGGAGAGCTTCATTCTCGTGCCGGGAGCACCACAGGTCAGCTTCTGTGCACCAGTGCGCAGAGAGCACTGGACACGGGCATCTGCTGCCCCTCAGTTCTTCAATCACGCTCCCTATCTGCTGTGTGTACCACAAAATCCCAAACACACATTTATACACACTCACATTCATGCATCCACACCCACAACCCCATATTCACTCACACACACTCATACACACGTATACTCAAACGTGCACTCATATACACACACATGCACGCTCATACATGTGCTCACATAACTCCACACGCACTTGCACACACATGCACTTACACACACCCACAAATACTCTCACACACTCACACACATGCAAACTCACCCATGTACTCAAGCATACACATGCTTGCATACACAATCATACATGCACTCACACACCCACACACTCATGTGTGTACTTACACACATACAAACACACACACTCTAACTCCAATGTCTGGTGACTTCACACACCCAGCTTGTGGCAACGGGCCCACAGGGATGGTACGTCATCATCATCTTTACATGTGTGGAGGAGGTGGGATCCAAGACCCCACAGTCAGCGCAGGAGCCCAGCTGCTGCTGGCGGGGCTGGTCTTCCTCATGGGGGCGGGGGAGGTGGTGGCTGTTATCTAATTATTTCCCACATGCTGACTCTGCCATGTCCTTGATGGCGAGATGAAAGGGAAGCCGGTTGCATTTGAGAAAACACTGATTGCAACAGTAATATCTGTGCTTGGTGACACAGGAGGAAAGAAACTCCTCTAGAAATAATAATAATAATAATAAAATTTAGGAACAACTTCCCCTCTACACTACTGAAAAGGGAAACAAACCCCCTTTTGTGTTTGTCTTATAAAAAAATAAAGAGGACTCCTAAAAGTTCAGGGATTTTAAAACACTGAGGGCCTGGGAGCTGGTTTTTCACTCCTTAGAACTCTGGGGGAAAAAGAACCTCTGCTAAACCGAATAATCATTTTCCAAATATATTTTAAGTATTTGAAAATTCTGCAAGGTGCAAAGAATGAAAAAAAAAGGAAAAGAAAGATCAAAGTTTCAGGGAGGGTTAAAGCAAGGGAACAGAACGGCGATGCCCTCCTCGTGCTCTGTGACTTAAGTCTCTGCTGCAGGACAAGAACAAGTGACACTCAAGATCCTTCAGGGTCAAGGAAAAGCTGTTCAGGGCGAGCAGCGCCCTGAAGTCATTTCAGCTGGGGCGCGGAGAGAGGGTCGGAGAAGCAACCTCTGCTAATTTAACACAACATTTTTCACATTCACTTCATATGAATGAACAATGCCGCCATTGTTTTCCAGAACACTCATTGAGTGTTGTATTTTTTTTGCGTTTGTGTCAATGAGTGTCAAAATATTGTTCTTTTAATACATGAAAGTATTTGCATAGAGCTTTATTACCGATCTTTAGATATTAGCCGGAGGCAAAATAAGACAGAGAAGATTCAGTTGGGAAATCTCACTAGCAAAGGAGAAAAAAAAGCGAGAGTCTTAAACATACCCTGCTTTTTCTGCCAATTTTCTCCCTTAGTACACAATGGTTTTTATTTATATTTTTAAGTCCTGCTGTTGGTGAATTGAAAAGCAATGTTGGACACAACCAAACTATCCTTCGATTCGAAGACTAAAGGATTCCATTGCCCTGTGAATGGAAGCGGAGTGGGAAAGGAGGAAGATCAAAACTCCAAGAGGAAGTCGGAAGATGCTGACACGAATTCAAACATGGCACCTCAGAACCCGAGGAGAGGAGCCAGGAGCCAGAGTGGACAATGGGGGAGGGAGGCGGGGCAGCGTCTGATGAATCTCCCTGCGGTCTCTCATCATTAAATGCTCAATTGCCTGTAATTGTTTGCATTTATGCTAGCAACTGATGAAGGGGAACATTCTGCATTCTGTCTCTTTCCACGTTCCCGTCCCCAACCCAGCCCTGCGATACTTTGGCAATTCTGATCTCTGTACTGGTTGCATGAGGCTGAGCGCCCGGACAAGTGCCCCTTCTTGAGAGCCAGAGAGCCTGCAGCAGCTGCTGGGTTACTCTTGGCAAAACTGGCTGCAGGGCAGGAGGCAGTGGCCCCGAACGTGGTGCCAGGCCTGGCTAGTAAAGGCCGCTCACAGGGAGAAGCCAGACCAGCCCTTCAAGGCAAGCGACGGCTTGTAGACATCTAAGTTAATCAGCTATGAAATAACCCCCACAATGTTCTTATTGATCATGCAGAGCTGGTGATGAAACTCTTGGCCAGGAGAGGATCTGGGCTCCATTCTCTGAGCCTCTGGCTGGCAGAGACAGACAGACAGACGCAACACACTTTTGGGGGGCTGTCTACAAGATAGCCACTCTTGCACTTGAACCGTCCAAGGACGATGTGTGGGTACAGCTCTGACTCTGGACAATGAAGGATCTCTCCACGCCGCCTCCTCCCCACTCCCCACCACCGCGGGCATACACAACCCATTCAATTTCCAGAGAGTAGGTTTGGTGTGGGCGCTGCTACCTCTGTGCCCAGGAAGAGGCCCGGGAGTGGTGTGAAGCTTGGTCAATGACAACACTTCAAAGGCTGATCTCCAATGGGTTCCGCTAAATGCTTTTCTTCCACAACAAGTGATGGCTTGACCATTCTGCCCTCTACTTTTTTGTTAGGGGTAAGTCAAACGTCTGCTTCCCAAGTGACATGTACAATTTATTTCCTGCTGATGCTATCTGCGAGATGATCAGCAAGCAGGCAGCGTCTCGAGGGCACCCTTAACCCCTCTTGACAAACTGGTGGGAAAATCTTTCTTTTCTCTTTCCTGCCCTTTCCAGACCAGATCTCCAGTTCCCACTTTGGCTCAGATTCTTCTGCAAGTGACAGAGTGGGGAGGCGAAAATGGGAGAGCTGTGGGGTTCTCGGCTGCTATTCGGGCTGGAGGCAAGGCTCTGGCCACCCACTCTGTGGACCCGGTGCCTTTGAGAAGGTGTCTCCAGCCTGCCAGAAGCCACAGGGCAGCAGGGCAGATGCCACAGGTGGACGAGTCTGGGTGACTGAGTGGCAAAGAGAAACACTGAGAACCAACTCTCCACAGCAGCTCCCCTGGAGACACTTTCAGAGATTAACGGTCCCTGTAGCAACAATGGCCTGTCATCACAGCAACATTGGCTTGTCCTCACAGCGACATGGGCCTTTGCTCATAGTGACACCAACTTGTCCTCACAGAGACATCGACATGTTCTCACAGAGACACAGGTCTATCCTCACAGAGATACCAACTGTTCTCATAGAGACACTGGGTTATCCTCAGAGGACACCAACCTGTTCTTACAGAGATGCCAACCTATCCTCACAGAGACATCAGGTTATCCTCACAGACACCAACCTGTCCTCACAGAGACACTGACCTGTTCTCACAGAGACATTGGGTTATCCTCACAGACACCGACTTGTCTTACAGAGACACCACCTGTCCTTACAGAGACACCGACCTGTCTCACAGAGATACCAACCTCACAGAGATATCAGGTTATCCTCACAAAGACAATGACCTGTCCTCACAGAGACAATGACATGTCCTCAGAGAAACATTGGGTTATCTTCACAGAGACACCAGCCTCCCCTCACAGAGGCATAAGGTTATCCTCACAGAGACACCATCCTGTCCTAACAGAGACATCGGGTTATCCTCACAGAGACACTGGCCTGTCCTCACCCAGATACCAACCTGTTCTCAAAGAAACAAGGGTCTGTCCTCATAGTGACACCAGCCTATCCTCACAGCCTATTTAGGAGAGGTCCCCCACACCCCACCTGGCACTAACCATGCTCCTGACCATCTTCCAGACTCTTCAGTTGCCTGCTCCAGTACAAACAGGGAAAGGAAATCAGTCCCATATTCTTCTCTGTCTCTCATCAGGGGGCCACACGGAGGTACTCAGAGGCCCATGTGGTGCTGGGGACAGAACCCGGCATCTCACATGCAAACCTTGGCTATGGTCCCTCTAGAGTCCCTCCCTGGCCCTCAGCCTGGTATTTCTTTTTGTTCTTTGGGCCATACTCAGCAATGCTCAGCTCTCACTGCTGACTCTGCACACAGGGATCATCAAGTCCTGGCAGGGCTTGGGGGGACCCTATGTGGTGCCAAAAGATCGATCTGGGTCAGCCGCATTAAAGACAAGAACTTCCTACTGTACTAAACCCCCTGCCCCAGCCCTGTGTTTCTAATAGCAAACAGACTTGGGGTTTGCACGCCCCCGTGCTTCTCGGGATGGGGGCACCCGAGGGCCAGTATGAGAAGCAACCCCGGGCGGAGGGAGGCCGTACCCGCTGACACTGTCTGCCCAGAGTCGCATTTGTTTGCACCTCCTACTAAGACCACTGAGGAAACGGACACGTAGGACCTTTGCTCCTGAAAGGGGACAGGGTCCCCAGCTCTGACCATGGCAGGAAACAGCTCCCTGCTGCTGGAATGTCACTCCCCAGCATCCTCACCCATGTGGGGGTGCTCCTCTGAGGCTGACACATTGCTCCTGGAGGTGGAGGCTAATAGTGGAGTATGTGTGTCTAAACCCCTTATCGGTTCCCTGCAGTAAGTGGAGGGTTAGGAGTTTAGGGGTGCTTCCTGGGATGGTGGCATGGGCAGATTTATACCAGACACAAGGCGCTTACTGGTAATAGGGATGGGAATGGGCCGTGGGCTGAGGTGTGGTATGGAAATACACCCCGAAGGCAGGGCATGAGAGCGGGCAGAGCAGGAAGAGACAAGGTCCCTGCGTTTATCTGCTTTCCCAAAGGAGGCGTCCTTTACAGGGCATCCGGAAAGGCCAGCCTCAGCACCGCAGAGTGAAAATGCCACACTCAGCGCATGAGACCTTGGCCTGGTCCCTTTACACAAGTCCCTTCTAGCCCCTGCATCTCTGACTCGGGGAAATCCATGCAGGATTTCAGGAAAGCACTCCTTGACCTATTGTTACTGCTGTTAAAATACTGACATTTGGGGTCGAAGAGGTAGCACAAGGCTAAGAAGCTTGCCTTGCATGAGATCCACTCTGGTCTGGTCACCTGCAGTTTCCTGAGCACTATGAGAAGTGAGCCCCAAGCTCAGTCTCACACACACCGCCACACACAGCTCAGTCTCTCCAGACATCCCTCCTAGGAAAAGCCAATGGCAACATGAGTGAAGGAAACTCCCCTTCACGGCTAAGCGCCGATCCACCATGGAGACAGCAGTGATGGTCCCGTGGGTGGGTCTGTTCCTATGCCTAAAACACTTCAGGTTGCAGACTCTTGGGCTTCTTTTCTTCTTAATGTGTTTAAGTACAGGCTCCGGGATCTCAGCATTTCCATCCTTAAAACTTTCTGATTCTTTTCCGAAAATCATTTGGCTTTGCTCACATTTCTAAGGCTCATTGCATTCCTGGTCATTTATATATCCGTCTCTCTTGCAGGCTTGTGTTAGGCCACGGAAATGAATGTGTAGTACACAGGTGGCTGTTTCAGAGGGGCTCAACTGCATGGCTGCATCTGACATTGCTCCTGTGTTGAAGAGTGAACCTGGGGGGCTAGGGGTCCTCCACGCCCATCCAACATGATTTCTCAATGAAGAGAAACCCTCCGTCAAGCACAAAGTGCAGCTTACACAACGGGACTCTTCAAAACAAAACAAAACAAAACAAAACAGAACAAAACAAAACAAAACCCCCCCCAAACCCTTAAAAAGCATCTGGGGCTGGAGAGATATTATAGCAGGTAAGGTGCTTGCCTTGCATGCAAGCCAACCTGGGCTCAAACCCCCAGGACTCCAGATGGTCCCCTGAGCCTAGCCAGAGAATCAGGGCTAAGCCCTGAGCATAGCTGGGTGTGCCCCCTCCCCCAACAAATAAATAAACCAGTTAGCTAAGGCCCTGGCCTTACATGCAGACAACCCTCAATGAGTCCTGGAGCCATGTATGGGCTCCTCCACAAGCCAGTACTGCCAGGAGTGACCCTAAACAAAGACACTGGAGCAAGCCCTGAGTTGTGGCCCCAAACCAATAAATAAATGAACCAGCTAGTTAAAGCCTTACATGAAACCAAACACATTCAATGATTTCCAGCACCACATATGATCCCCCAAAGCCCTGCCCTGCCAGGACTGACCCCTAAGTAAAGATCCAAGAGTGAGCCCTGAGCACAGCCTGGTGTTGCCCCTATACCCTCCAACCATCATAAATAAATAGGCTGTTACCTGGATATGGCTCCCCCGGGACTGGATTCTAACTTAAGCCTAATAATAGGTCTAATGCCACCTTTTCTTCAACATCATTTTCCTAATTATCTCATTCTAAGTGTTTCCAAACTTGGTTGTTTGTTTTGGCAGCAGGCGGGGCCGCCTCCAGCATCTGCCTGTGGCTGGAAGACAGTCTCAGTGTGGAGAGCGGGGGGACGCGAGCCCAGTACAAGCAGCCAGAGATTGGCCTGAAACCTCCTCCCCACAGATGCCCCCCCCAAACGGCACACTGCAGCATGGATTCGGCAGACAGTTGCCCCACCATGCCCCCAGTCAAAGATACCTTTGCCACGGTTTCCTGTGAGTAAGTAGAGGGATTTCCCCTGCAGCGTTCTGAGAGCAAACCTTCATTGCACCTTCTTTTTCCTATCACTGAATGAGAAACTGAGGTTGGGTCATGAGCTGAAGGGTCTACCCAGGGGCCATGTGGTGGCAGAAGGTGGCTGCAGGGACGCCAAAGAGCCGGCCCTGCCCAAGGCCTGTGCCAGCGACAGGGTCTCACTCAAACCACCCCGTGCATAAAACTTGGCACTGCTGAGCAGTTGAGGGAAAATGCATCCTGTGCCAGATTCCGTCCAGTGCCTGAGATGCTCCCCAAAGGCGTGGGCAGGCGTGGAGTCCTTGAACTCCCACTGCTTGGTCGTCTGTGAAAAGTGATTGGGGGCACCAATCCCTGAGGCATCGGGAAGTCACAATGGAATGTCTTTCCCTTCCCACTTTCAAGAGAGCTGAGTGCGAATGTCTCTTTTCCCAGCAGCCCTTTCTGTGGACTGTGGCCACATAGAGGGCCGTGTTTATCTGACCACGGAGGCTGAGTATTGCCAGAGGGCTTTTGCACAGCTCTGCGCAGGACAGCACCCAGTCCTGGCCGCTCCGCTCTCTTTCCTCCAGCTGTCACAGCTTTATCACATCTCCTTTGTGGCCTGCTATGAGCCGGGTAATAAAAGGGACAGCTGGCTCTCTTGCAGGACGTCCTGCATTCTGAAGCCAGTGTTGACTTTTTAATTTGTTCCTTTATATGCTCCCTCCCCCTGTTGCTTCCTGTGGCCTGGAAATCAGTCCCAAAGGCTCTTGTGGGTTCATGCTCCCGCTATTGGGGGACCTGGAAAGTACATATGCCAGCAGGAGTGTGGGGTGGCTCCTTTTTGGAACCAGTCTGTGCTCGATGCGTTTATTCTGTTTCAGGGGGTAGGCAGGGAAACTAAGGGAAGCCAACAGAAACTTCGTGACCATCGCATCCTGGGAACTGAGAGGAGCAAAATATCTGACCGCGTGAGCTGGCAGGTTTTTCTGGAGTTAGACACTAAGGAACCCAGGGCTCAAGGGGCGCTCCAAGGAGACTTCTCAAGGCTGCAGACAGGGTACGGGCTTGAGCCCATGCCTTCTGGCTTTGGCCAACTCCCTCCTTCTGAGTGAGGGTGACTGGAGGAAATCTAGTGTGGAGGCTAGCATTAATCTACCAGTATTTGGGGAAAATGAGGAATAGCTTCCTAGGAGTGGGGATGGGCAGGAGTAATTTACTTAGTCAAAGGGGCTCTCTTTCACACTCTGGCCCTGGAAAGAGTGTCTATGAAGATGGGGTTCAAAGCTTCCAGGGGCCCCGGCTAGGGGGATCTCTTAGAATACACCCTGTACTAGAATGGGCACATCAGGCAGGGGTGGTGGGGAGGGAGGGCCATGCCTTGGACCCAGATGGGAGTCTGTCTTGTCGGGTTTTCTGGCTTCACATAAAGCCATTCTTGCCTGACACGCTAGAAATGGAGCATTCTATACTTTTTTAAAAGATAAATTTTAATTGCTAGCTGAAAAAAAATAAAGAGGCTAGCTTAAAACCCTGGTGTGACTGAACCAAGCATATGCCAGAGGGTCAGATGTGGTGTGGGGTGATGGGCCGGGTTAGCAGGAGACCCAAAAAGCTCCCCGGCTGCCCTGGGGCCACCAGCCATAGCATGAAGAGCCTCACAAGCGGCTGGGGAGGCTGGAACTTGGCTCGCCCGGGCCCAGCTGATTATGGGGCCCCCAGGAGGGCAGATGGGTTTTGGGAGTGGGCCCATCACCTTTGGGGGTTCCCAGAAGCAGCCGGATGGGACTTGCCCATCACACTAGCCACCATTTTCGCTGTCCAGACGCTGGGAAACTGCCTCACGACCAGATTAACAGAGCAAAACCAGTTCGAGCCCAGGTCGCAAGGCCGCTTGTGGCCGCCGCGAGTCCATTAAAATAGTGGAAACAGTAATGTCCTTTAATACACTGCATTCCACGAAGAGCAGAAAAGTTTGGCGGGAGGGAGAGATAAAGAGGAGAGAAATGACATACAGAACCCGCCAATACTTGAGGTGTGGGGGGAGGGAGGTGGGGACATTGGTGATGGGAGATGGGTTTGGGTGGAGGGATGGGTGTTGGAACACTGTAGAACCAAAACTCTACATGAGCATCTTTCAATTGCATGTCTAAAATGGTGTAATAATATTTTGGGGGAAATAATAAAATAAAATAAAATTAAAAAAAAAAGCTCCCCGGTAATGGGTACTGATGGGAAACATGCCCCAGGGGTCCAATAGAACAAGGAACTCAAAACCCTTTTCTCACCAGTGACTCCATTCCTAAAATGGACAAACTCAAATACAGCTTCCCAGTTTGTGGGCGAGAAAGATGCCATGCTTGAGAATACTCTGGCTCTCTGATCACACACTCCCCACCGCTCCTACCCCCAAAATTCTTCATATAGGAAATGTAAACCACAGAGAGAATATAATTTTAAGACCGGAAACATATTTTCCAAACCACCCCTCCTGCCCCAAATTTCATTAAATGTGCAAGAGAAAACATCCTTTGTAAAAACAGCTAATATAATTATAAAATAATTAGTCACAGAGGTCCCGTATAATAAAAACAACAACAACCTTTAAATTTCAGGCACTTAAAAAAAATCAGTGGACTCGTTATTTGGAATATAAAACCATGGTTCATCTAAAAAAATGGGGGGGTTAAAAAAAAAAAAAAAGAAAAAAGGAGAGAGAGAAGGAAAAAAAGGAAAGGAGAAAAGGAAGAAAGAGGAAAGGAAGGAAAGAGAAGGAAAGCGAGCACAGGAAGAGAAAGAAAAGGAAAAAGGACAGAAGCAGAGAAAGGAGAAAAAAAAGGAAAGGCGAAAGAAGAGATTACAGAAACAGCCAAGCATTGCTCAGTACGGAGCTTCACTTTGGAAGCATGTCAGAAAACAACAAATGGCAAAGACAGAAATGCGAGGACCAGACCCTCCCAACTACTTCCTGGGGATCCGTCACACTCAGGGACCCCCAGGCGGCCCCGGAGTCAAGCCAGATGGGGGAGCATAGACAGGAGGCAAATGCCGGAAGGTGAGTGCGCGGCCCGGCAGCTGAACCCGGAGGAGTTTCTGGGCAAATCCTGGGGGTGGCTGCCTCGCAATTTCTCAGGAATGTTTAATTCTCCTCATCCCTTCCCGCATCTTTCTCCGGAGAGAGGTCAGGGAAGCCGGTGACATGCCCCGGAGGGCACTGCCTGACTAAATTACCCTGAGATAACTTCAGACTCTCCTCCAGACTCCAGGATCCCAGCGAGAGAATTTCATTAAAAGCAGAAGACGAGGTGATCTGAGTTAATCCTGGCTCTAAGCTGCCGCAGAAAACGTTCCATGCTCCAACCCAGCTTGCCACCACCACACTGCCTGCTCCAACCCAGTGTGTGTGTGTGTGTGTGTGTGTGTGTGTGTGTGTGTGTGTGTGTGTGTGAGAGAGAGAGAGAGAGAGAGAGAGAGAGAGAGAGAGAGAATATATAGGGTGTGCATGTGTTACTCACTCTAAGCAGCATTATGATCCCCAGGTCAAAAATAAACATTTTCAGAACTCGGGCCTTTAAATATCTTTTAAATCAGGAAACAGGAAACTTTGATAGGTAACACGAGTCATTAGCCATATGTATGTGTGTAAACAGAGGACTATCTAATGTCAATGGAGGAAGGCACACACTGTCATGGAGACATGCTTTCTATTATTTCTACAAACATTTGAACGAGTCCATGGTAAATATTTAGAATGCAAGCGTAATTGGTGGGGTGTGTTCCAAACGTGTGAGGGGAGACCATTTCATCATTTGCCTTGGAGTAATTTTAGGGGCAGGGTGACTGCAGAGGAGACAAGGTGGCCTGCTGTCGCATCCGACAGGATCAAGAAAAGACGATGGAATTCAGAGGTGGGTGTATGGCTTGGGGTGCTGACTGCCAACCTAGTGAGCGCGATGTTTATGGGTTCTGGGGGGGTGGTGAGTGCCTGTTCCTCGTTAGCTACTGTGTGGTAAGGAAGTGGATACTTGATTTAAAAAGCTGTTTCTGTTCAATAGAGTACGTGAGAATTAGCACTTGGTAACTAAGAGAGCTGTTATTAATTATGTAATAACTCCTGATGATGGAGATTGAGCAGACAGCTGAGGGGACATCACGTCCGATGCCTCCGTGTACTATATCCAACGACACTGCATGTTGCTTCCTCTGGCACTGAATGTCACACAGATCGAATCCTGCAGATCCAAAGCTAGGCTGTGGACCTCGAAACCATATGGTGAAATTTTAGACAGTTCACACTGGATTCCTTGGGATGTTCCCTGACTTACAAAGGAGAAAAAGGATCAAGTAACCTGGTCCGGATGAAGGGCGGTGGTAACTGATTCTGTTCCACAGTAGGTCACAGGAGCTGACCTGGAAACAGGGTGGAGGGCAGGGGTCCCTGACACCAGTGCAGGGAAGCAGACACGAGTGGCTGGTTTGCTGGAGTGACAGTATATGCACGGCACCATCACCAACAGTCCTGTGAGTCACAGCACCTCAGTAAACATGGGGGTCGGTGAAGAGGAGGCGTATCTGCTGGTCTATTACGCTTTCTCTTTGGTTCCTCGTCCTAGAATTAGTTCTCCGAAAAGCCCCCTATTAGGCTTTGGTGATTCTGTGTGATACGCCTCACTTCCTTCATGAAAGCTTCATCTCAGGGATTGAGACTGAACACTAACCCTGGTTCCTTCCAATGACTCAGCCTGCTGTACCCACTGACACTGCACGCTAGATCCACGACAGTTCACGGACTCCAGCAGTGCTGTGAGAACTGGCACCACACGGCCCATCTTACCCAGTGACTCCCAGTGTGACAGCAGTGGCACCTCCTGTGGCACCGTCTACTACATATACACACAGAGGAGACAGAGTCTCCCCTTAAGAAACCCCCAGCAAAGCAGAAAGTGTAGCGTGAAGCTTGTGAAGAGGAAAGAAAAACAACTAAAATTAGTGTGTGGTGAGTTACTTTTCAGTGGAGATACAATCTCTTATCATACGGAAGCTCCGGACTTACAAACAAGAAAGCAAACGAGGGCTGGACCGGGTTGCATGCTGGGGGTGTCCTGCCTGTCCTTTAAAGAACGTGGCCTGGGCCTTCTCAGGATGTCAGGTGGGGCTCTTAAATCTCAGGCTTAGGTTCAAGGCTGCTAAATCAACAGCATGAAGACTATAAGACTTTGGGTGTTTTCTTTCCATTTTCTTTTTTTTGCAGGGGGAGGGGGACGGAGCACAGTTGGAGGTGCTCAGGGATCACTCTGAGAGGGGATGTTGGGGGACATAAATAGCAGTGGGTCATACAAGGCAAGCGCCCCTACGGGGGCTCCTCCATTCGCTACCGTCTGCCCGTCTCAGCCTCCCGACAGACCAGAGTCCCAGAGTCAGCCACAGCGCGTGTCAGATCTGACTTTCTGAGGACTTCTTGTTTCCATCACAAACACTCAATCAGAGCCTCACATCATTTGTGGCCACCCCTTCCATTGTGCTTTCTCTTCTCTAAAGCAGCGAATTATAGACTTTGGGTCACAGAGCCCTTTGAGATTCGAAGGAAGTCAGGATTTCTCGCTTGATCAAAACAGCGTCACCTGTGGAAAACTGGGGCGGGGCCATGGTTGGGCAAAATGAAAATCTGTGGGGGCTCCCTGAGGACTAAGTCTCAACCCCCAGGTTAGAACATTTTCATCTGCATGCGTGAAGGCGTCATTACACGCCGGCTTCTACTCCCTCCATGTTTCCACAGGTACCCGCTTCTAAAAGGTCAGGTTCAAGGCTCACGCGGTGGAGACAGATGTGACAGAGGAGGAAGTGCAGGGCCCGCCCTTCCTTGCAGCTCAGACCTCAATGCCACGGTTCCTCCTCCTCCTCCTCGGCAGTTTCCTCCTTGGCAATGCCGAGTCCTGGGACCGCCCCAGCACGGGAGGGGGACAATGGCGCGGACAGAGCTTTCTTTGTAAGTGGGAAACCACTGTGCAAATGTTAGCTGTTGGTTTTATGAAGTCAAAACTTGCCTTCCTGTTTGGAGAGCCAACCATTGAGTGGGGAAGCAAGAATTTCTACCAGGAAAGTGAAAGCGAGGCAGAGAACGAGTCAGAAGGCCCCCCACCATGTGGCTTCTCACGGCGGCAGGCGGTCATCTCACACGAAGGACTCAGTCAGCTCTCTGGCAGAGATTTTTTTGGGGGAAGATAATGATCCTGCCAGAGAAAAGGCCCCAAGGAAACGAGAAAGCACCAGTCTGCTTGAAGGTGTATTACAGGTGCCAACGAGGCACCTTTATTCTCTTCACAGGATCTGTAACCTGAACACATTTAAACTAAATAAAGATGATCTTCCAGAGGTTACAGGTCATAGTTTTGAAACAGGCTTATTTCTTATACCCTATTCGCTATCCCGGTTGCCTAGCATCCGGGTGGGAGCTAAGTTAGGTAAGCTCAGAAATGGGATTTCTGTGGGACTCATGGGGCGGCAAGACAATTATCTGGACCCCATTCCACTCCCGCTGTGACTCACCGAGGATTACACTCACGACTGTGTCTTTCCTTCTTTTTGCTCCTGACTCAGGAAGCAGAGAGAAGCCATGAAGAAAAGCTGGATACTGGACAGACCCTGGTGTGTGTGTGTGTGTGTGTGTGTGTGTGTGTGTGTGTGTGTGTGTGTGTGTGTGTGGTCCTTTATGGTCCTTAGTACCCAGGATGAGGGCAAGTCAGTTCAACTGTGAAATAGGGAGAGCCTCTTTTGCAGACTTGAAAAATAAACGAGAAAATGAGAGCCAAGTGCCTAGGACAATGGTTGGCATCGAGCAATAGGTCAGTGAAAGGGTAGCTGGCGTTAATTCAGATGGATGGTGCCAGGCTCTTAGTCAACTAGCTGCAGATACCAACCGTGAGGGGTCTAGCACCCTGTATTTTGTGAAAACATCATCCTGGTGTTCAGTTTGATTCCACCCCACATCCCCCAAATCTGGAAGAAGAGTGAGATGCTCAGAGACAGGCAAGAGATGAAAATTGAGTTGCCACGATCACACCGTAGTCAAAATCTGGAGTGGGCCAGTTGGACACTGGTGTTCTCATAGCCCTGTCCATCTGCCCAGCAGAGTGTCCTACCCTCTCGGCATCAGCTCTTCAGTACGGTTTGATACTTGAGTCTGGCCTGATTAATACTGGAAATGCTCCAGAAAAGGAAAACAAAGACCAGAGGTTTCTGGAAGAGTGACCACGTCCTAAGAGGAGAATCTGTTGTGAGAGCCACTGAGATGAGCAGGGAAGAGGGTTGTGGTCAGGGAAAGGGGCCAGGGAGGACACTGCTCACAATGACCCCAGCTTAGGTGCAGAACCTGCCAGCTGGAGGCGGGGATGTGCTGGAGTGACCGGAACATTCTGGAAGGCAGCACGAGCAGAGATGGAGGCGACACCACCAGCACTTCTGCCTGTCTCCAGATTCTCATACCAGTTTCAATGATTGCTTCCAGGAAAATCAAGCAGGAAACAGGAACTGAAGACCACAATCAAACCCGACCTCCAGAGGAGCGGTTCTATGGGCAGTGATGAGGCTGACGCTGCACATAGGACATCCCTTTCCCCCTGAGAATCACCAGGAGCCTGAACACCTAACCAAGAGTACCACCTGAGTGCCTCTGGGTATGGTGCCCCCGCCACAAACACAAAATGAAAGCTCAAGGCCCCCACAAAGCAGACTCTTGGGGACGGCGATGCGCTTGCAAGACAGTGAGAGAAAAAGACAGTGCACAACAATCTCCCGCCTCCTTCCCCTCATTGTCTGGTGAAACTCGGGCCTTGTTGACACAAGGAATGCAGCTGCCAATCAGAAAGCCCCTGACACTGTAGAAATTATACTGTGCTTGAGATGGAGAGAAGGGAGGGCAGAGGCCAAGGATGTCACTTTGGGGGTGCTGGCGAGATCCAGGCTGGGTGGAACCCACTGTGCTAACCGTCCCTGCAGAGTTCCCAGACTTGGAGATCAGACTGGGGGATGGCGGGGAAAACCAAGAGAAGAAGCCCAGGGACCCTCCGGGCTCTGCGAATGCAGCCTGTTCGCCCTTATTTCCTCCCGACCTCTCTGCAGGTGGTGGGCTGTCAGGAGCAAGTAGTTTCTGGAAGAAGGAGCATTTTATTGAAAACATTAGCTTTGCGCGTCCCTGCTGGGATTCCTCATGTTTCAGCCGCGATGTATGTTTCAGAGCAAACTGGAGCAGACAAAGATCACACAGGGGGCTTTCGATCATCCCCTGGCTGTGGCCAGTACTGCAGGTGGTCTTCTTGCACTGTGAGTGGCGGTGCTGCCCACCCCTCAGGGCCCACAGTCCGTGGCAGAGCCAGCTTTATGCATGTGGTCTGGAGGGCTGAGCTATCCACTGGACGCCAAACACACACAGGGCAAGTACACAGGCAACAGAGACCCTGAGCTTCTGTGTTCTCTGTGCCTCCCCAGGAGACCACTGTCGTGTGATCTTCCCCTGGAGAACGTGGTAGCCTGGACACAATGGCACGTGGCACTACAATCTGTGTTCATCAAATCACCTTCATGTGTGGCACCAACATGTTGAGCAAGGAAGCCCTCCTGGTGGGGTCCTCCATGGTCGGGGTACAGAGGGATTAAGGATGCACCAATGGCTCTCTTGAGACCCACCCCTCCAAATCCACTTAAGGAATTTGTTTCTTGAGTTTTGAGGTAAGTAGGCTACCGAGGGAAATATCAATGGTGACCCAGGTGTTTCTCGAGAAACAGTTGGGATGTTCTTCTTGGAAGGCGGCTGCCTCACTGGAAGTAGCATGGCCTGAACTCCACTCTGAAGTGAGGAGGACGGCTGGCCCCTGGATGCCAGTGGCTGGGGCTCCCCAATGCCAGGGGTTGGGCAGGAAAGAGTAATTTGCACAAGGTCCCCGTTCATGGCTGTTACAGCAGAGATGAGGAAAGAGGGTAGGTGCATGGCACAGGAGGAGAGGCAGTGGGGACAGGGTGGGCAAAAGATGGGTGTGGGCCAGCGATGGAGAGTAGAGGGGCTGGCCCGGCTCTCGATGCAAACATGTGAGTTCCCAGAAGTGAAGTCCTGTGAGAGGACTCGGGGCTCAAAAGAGGTCATGAATCAGGACCTGAGTGCCTTCAGAGAGGACAGAGGTCTTATTTCTTTAAGTTAAATCACCGTTAGAACAATACAAAGCTGTTCATGATTGGGTTTCAGTCATGCAGTGTTCCAGCACCCATCCCTCTGCCAGTGCACATTTCCCAACACCAATGTCTCCAGATTCCCTCCACCCTCCCCAACCTGCATCTATAGCAGGCACTTTTCCTCTCTCTCTCCTCCTCCACTCCCCTTCTTTAAGTCAGAGGGATTTTTTTTAACATGAAAGTGTGCTGCTTGTTTTAAGAAATGGCCAATCCATTAACCATTTATGAGTATCTTAGAGTTCAAGGATTTATTCCTGGGTCAAAAGTTCAAATCATTATACTAAGCTTATGGGTTTTCCTTTTTTTTTTTTTCGTGAAAAATTGTTAATGGGTTGAATTTGAGGATAAGAGCCTCAGCTACAGTTGCTCAAAAGTGACCTGCAAGGAGTCTTGTGAGGGGAAGCAGTGCTGGAGAGAGCAAGAGAGCTCCACAGGTTAGGCGCATGCTGTAGAGGTGGCGGCCTGGGTCTGACCTCCTGACACGGCACTGTTCCCACCAAGCACTGCCCCAGACACCAGTAAAAGAAAGGAAATATTGGAAGAAGGCAGTCTTGGCCACTGCTGCTGGCATAGCCCCCACGGAGCAAAGGACATGCTGGAAGCAAGACTGTACACATAAGCGAGAGGGGATCCCGTGTGCTGCGCCTTCCTCACCTCTGCTCCAGATAGACCTGCTGATTCCAGAACAGCCAGTTATCTGGTGTGGAGAGACGGGCTGTCTTCCTCACTCACGGGGCCTCATCACTCCCGTGCCGCCGAGTTTCGCCTCCCCTCCTGTGGCCATCACATCCCCGCTTTACGGCATCCATCATGCGCTCTTCCCGCGGCCCCTGGCGAGCCGCAGAGGAATGAGTTGATATGAGATATGGAGGCGATTCCACCAGTGCGTGCGGCCCGGCCCGCCCGATGAGTTATGAGGGCTCTTCCTTCACAGCTGCAGATAGTTTTCATATTTTGCAGAGCAAAACATGATGCAATCTCTCACTAGGCTATTAAAGTGGATTAGGGCCCATCAGCATCCCCCGAATGATGGCCGCGTGTAAATGTGCAGACACAGGCAGAAACACACTCACTCCATCCTAGAAATCGAGGAAAGATGTTGCAAGCTCGGGCTCACATTGAAAACACATGTGCCGCCAAGTGGCCGGGCCAGCAGAGCCAACGCCGAAAGGGGTGGGGTGGGAGCCACTGAACCCACAGTGCCACAAGGACTCCGCTCCCTGCCTTTCAGCTCTGTGCCCCCGGAAGGCGCCTGCAGTCACCGTCATCTTTTAACCCTTGCAGAGCGTTTCGCTGGCCCCTTGGATGGAATGGGAGATGGACAGGGTTGGAAAGAACCACCAGACCACCACTCAGCTTAGATCAAGTAATGCAAGACCAGTTGGCGAGAGCTGAAGGTAGAACAGCTAGTTGGAGGCAAAGCTAAGATTATGGATGGGACCGAAGGATTTCTTCTTGGGGGCCAAATGAAGGCATTCCCAGTCCTGGGGACGGGGCTGGGCTGAGCACAGGTGATTTCCAAGTTCAGATTCCTTGGTGGCCTCTGGTCTTTGCTTAGGGTGGCTCTCCCCATGTTCTTGTACATTGGGCCTAGAGAGCTGAGGTCTGGGATCAATCTCTTTGAAATGTCCCTGACTTCAGGCTTCTATGGCCTACACAGATGAAACACTTCACCCTACTGCAGTAATGCGGGGCGGGGAGTCATTGCAGGCACCCAACTCAGCAATGCAGGCGCTGCAGTGGTGGGAGAGGAGAGGAAACTGGTGATCCCCTCTGGAGATGTGTGTGCCTCAGTCATGCGAAACACAGGGAGACAGACTTCTAACGTTGACCCTTGGGGGGCATGAGGCGGCTGTTCCTCTCTTTTAAAAAATTTCTTTTATTGAGAAACTCTTAATTGAGATTCTGTGTTTTACAATACAGTTAATAAGGTTTCTCATAAACATGACCCAACAACACACCCCTCACCAGTGAACCCATCTCCTTCCCCGGGAACCCCAACACCCCCAACTCAGTTGTGTGAATGAGTTCTGCCATGATGTTGCTTTTGAACCTTTGGGCCTTTGTTATTGTGTGTCTCTAAGTCCCACGTGGAGAGAGCTCGTTCTACATCCATCCCTTCCTTCTGACTGATATCACTCAGCGTGACCTCCTCTGGCTCCACCCATGTTGCTGCAATGGCATGATTTTATTCCCTTCAGGGCTGCATAGTATTCCCTGTGATCCCTCCATCTGCAGCTGGGCATTTTGTTTGTTTATATATCATGGCTAAAATAAATGCACAGATGGCCACTGAGATCTTAGGTAGCAATTTTTAAACTACTGGTCTGTAGGTGGACAGAGGTTGGAAACCACCCATCCTGGGGCTTGGGGTATTCCAACCACACTCCCCCAACCCTGCCCACAAGCATCGGAGTCTGGTCCTCACGGGAGACCAGCAGGCACCATTCCGGCTCTGCCACATGGGATCAGGCCTGTGTTGAACCAAATCCCCAAGGCAGCTCCTTCCTGACCTGGCTTTTGGTGCAGTGGCCCTGAGTGCCAGGTGACCCAGGAAGTGATTAAGTATCAGATGGAAGATGGGCACTCCCCACCTGGGGTTGGCTGAGTCATGGGGGGGGCATAGCCTGAGGCTCCTGTCCTGAGGACATACGTGGGGGTCGAGCTAGCAAAGGGAACCAGAGGCAAATGCCACCCTCCCAATGTGGAAACAAATGGTGACCTTTCACTGGGGAGTTGTGGCGGGTGCTAGCAGGAACTTGGATAGCACCCAAGGTGCCAGGCCCCCAAGAGACTCTGTCTCCTGGGCCACTGAGTTGGGGGGTTGCTGCTACTGGCAAACACAGGCACACAGTTACACCTACACACAGGCACACACAAGCGCAGACACACACAGACACACAGGCACATAGTTCACCCACACAGTCACATATAGGCATACAGAGACAGGCACACAGATATACAAAAGCGGACACAGGTACACAGGTGCACACAAAGAGACACAAATAGGCACACATGGCCACATACAGGCACACACATGCACACACAAACACACACAGGCACACCACGGGCACACACAAACAAGCACACACAAACACATAGACACACCAGTACACACAGTCATACGTGGGCAGAGGCACACATGGACACACATACGGGCACACACAGGTGCACACCCAGGGCATGCACACGGCACACACAACACCTCCACTTTGCTGCAGCAGCGGGTGTGACCCCCAGCCTTAGGGCTGCTTTCGAACATACGGGACTGTGCCACGATTCCGGGAAGCCCAGCTCTCGGCTCCGGGTGTGTGGAGGGTGCGGAAGCGGTGGTGAGATGCTCACTGGGGAAAGCGGCCCCGCTGGGATGGCCCGTGGGGTGAACCGCCTTCCTCCTTCCCTCTAAGCTCCGACTGTTCCCTGTTGCCTGCTCCCCTGAAGGATGAAGCAGAGCATTAAAAGCTTTAAACCTGTTAGGGCAGCAATATTAAGTTTGGTATAAATAGAGCTGAAATAATCCAGACAGTTTTATGACCTTCTACCCCAAATAAAGGTGCAGGGCTGAATTCTTTCCCTAGAAATAGCGGTCAGCACAGCTAACAGATGGAAGCGCTGAATGGAAACTTCAATAAAGGCCACAAAGAGGCGTTTGTAAGCGCAGGGTGGCGCTTAAAAAAAAAAGAGAAGCTGAAAAATGGAACTTTGTTTTATTTTGATAGAATGCCAAAACAGGGCCGCGTTCCTGAAGGAGCGAATAAAGGAGCGAGTTAGGACTGGCCTTCTCAACACCTCTGGAAAAGCCCCCTGGGCCCCATTTGGCCGGGACGACTATTTATATGACAGGTAGGGGAATAATCGGCCGGATTCGGTTACACCCGGGCCCCTGTGACCCCGGGGTCAAAAGAGCAGAGGCAAAAGTGACAATGTAGATAATTGACCGGTTAGGATAATGTGCCTGATTGAAGCGGGTGATTCCAGCACCTGAAACCAGATGAGCCGCCACCGAGGAGGTGCAGGAGAGACCAGACAAGGGAACCGCGGGCTCCTGGGCAGGGGGCTGGGGCCCCCAAGGGGCGCGCTTTGCTTCCCCACCTGGAAGCCTCTCCTGCAAATGACAAAAAACGGGGCCCGATGGACCATGTGCTGTGCAGCAGAGTTGGCACCCTGCGCTGCGGGATCAGACCAGCTCAAGCTAACGTGGCTCCGTGGCCTCCTCAGCTTTCCATGGGAGCACGTACACCCCACCTCCTATTTTGGGGTGTCGCTGGGGTCTCCTGCCTGCCAGGATAAAGTCTATTGGGCTGGTGGCTGGATGGCAGCAGCCTGGGCTGTCCTGGCAGCGCCAGCAAAACTGGGCTCCTGGAGTCACTTTGCTTTTCTCCCTCTTCCCCCTTCTTTCTCCCTCTCTCCCTCCCCCTCTCTCCCTCTCTCCTCTTTCCTGTCTCCTCTCTTCCTCCTTTCCTCTCTCTGCTCTTTCTCTTTCACTCCTCTCTCCCCCTCCCTTCTCTCTCTCTCTCTCTCTCTCTCTCTCTCTCTCTCTCTCTCTTTCTCTCCCCTCCCCATCTCGTTCTCTCTCTTCCTTTATGGCAGAAAAATGCCTGTGAATGTTTTTTCCAACCCCGACGCCCCAGCTGCCATGGAGGTTCAGGTTTCTCACGGCCAGAACCAGCTGCCTTGTCACCTCTCAGAGGCCCTGTGCAGGGCCTGGACCACGCCTGGCTGTGGGAGTGGGGTCTCCAGGAGGAAAAAAACTCCCCTTGGTGGACACACCACATGGGCAGGGGGCTGGCCCCCACCTGCAGCCTGAAGTGGGCAGGGGCGCGGACAACACTGGTCCCTCCACATGTAGAAACGTGTTCAGTGCCAGGTCCCTGCTCTGCACAGGGGGCCACTCTGGAAAGGTCACAGCACCCATATTCTAGAAAGTTCTGTGGGAGTCTGGAAAGGCCACAGCACCCTGTGCTCTAGCAAGTTCTATGGGAGCCCCTGAGTCGGTGGCCAGGAAGGCAGGCGCAGTGGGACTGAACACAGCAGAGCCTGCCTGTCCTGTACCTTGGACACTGGCCACACTGTACTTGGACACCGGCCGAGAGAGACAGTGGCTGTGAGGGGGCCTGTCCTGCTCTGCCTGGCCTGGCCCTTGGCTCTCGACGTCACCTGCCTCTACTCTCACACCTGCTTTCTGAGGTTTTGCTCCCACCCTGGCGCACTGTTCCACCTGCTTCTGGTTCTGGGGGCCTGTTCCTTGTGCTGTTCCCATCACCGAGGAGAGAAGGGGTGCCCTGTCCTCAGGGACCTGAGCTGCTTGTTGGGCAAGCTGAATGCCCAGGAGGGGCTCTCCTGACCATGACTTCCGCCCCGCTTTACCTCGTGGGACCTGGTGGCAGGGTCTTGCCATGTTACAGGGATAAAGGTTGATCACTAGGAGTGACGCCCTCTGTTGGGGAACACTGCTGCTGAGCTGGGGGTGCAGCTGCGTTTTCTGGCAATATTGGGGAGCAGGAATGAATTCTCTTCTACCCCAAGGGGGACCGGTGGCGGATGAGGGACTTAGAAATCCAGCAAAGTTTCAAAAGTCTTTTACTCACACAAGTTCTGGCATTACAATCCAAGGACAGGAAAACTCCAAACTTCCAATTCCTAGCTGGACCCAGGATCCTAGGCCAAGATGGCCACTGCACCCTAAACCATGTGCTCAGGCCAGAGAGCCGACCCAGACTGCAGGAGGGTAGGGAGACGAGCAGGCAGAGAGAGAGAGAAAGGAAGAAAGCTTCTTCTTCTTCTTTTTTTCTTTTTGGCTTTTTGGGTCACACCCGGCAGTGCTCCTTCTTACATACCTCTTAGCCCCCAACCCGGCCCACAAGAACAGGTCTCAGCCAGGGCCATTTCTATCAGGTGCAGGAACTTGGGGTAGGCCGTTCAAATGCTAATTTGCCAGAGTAGGGTCTTGCCTACAGCTCTCCTGCAGGCACTTTGGAGAGATGGGGAAGGGCATTTGAGATGAAATGTATTTCAGGACAAATACAAAAGGCGTATATCTATACAATGAATATTCTATAGCTAGGTATATATTTCTCCACACTTCCATGAGATCCTTATCTTTGCTTCAGGGTTGTTCTGGGTACTACCTTTAGAATTACTAAGAGCCACATTTGCTTGCCAGGAGGCAAACAGCATTTCTCTCTGATTTAATTTTGGCTATTTTATTTAAAGGAGGATCCAACTTAGCCAGGCAGAATCTGGTAGAGCTGTCCAGTCCCATGGGGGATATGTGGGAATATGACAGGAAATACTTTGAACAGCTAACACAGAATACATGGTAATATACTCTGCCACATAGAGCCATAGATCCAACTGTCTCCCTGCCCTCTATCTACAATGAGGCCTGTGGGAGATAGCTCCAGATGAGATACAGAGGCTCTGGGCAGCTGTGACCAGGGTGTGTACTCCAACAGCCCTCAACTCCAACTTGTTGCTTATTTCCAATATATACAGGTGGTTTTCAGAGGGTCACAACTGCCCGAGAAGTCCCTGTCCCCACCCTGAGGCACCAACCTTGATGGACAATGGCCTACAATCATCCTGCATTAATGGACATGAGACCCCAGAGGTTGCGGGACCACCGACTGGCTGCAGGCTGAGCCAGGGAATCCAGGGCAAGAATTCTACTGAAACTAGTACTCGGCATGGGGGGAGAGGACTTGGCCTGGTTGAGCCCAGGTTCACAGAATTTGGTCCAATTCTTTCACTGACTTCATGACTCCAAGCAATTCCCCAAAGAAATTTCTAGCAAAATGGAAGTGGGGTGGTGGGTAGACCCCAACAAACTATGGCGAATCTAGTTGTGTGTGGACTAAGAATCACTTCAGAAGACTCATACCCAAACCTCACCATCTTCCATTTAGGGTTTATAAGCATTTGTTTTCTTAGCTTTTCCAAGGAAGGATGATGACATTTTTAGACTCAACAGTGGGCACAAGACTCTCTAAAACTGACATCCTGAATCTTCTCATATTCTCTTTCAGGGTGAAGCCATTAGCACATGCTTAGTGAGGACCCACAAAAACCCAAATTCAGAGCAAAGGGAACCATCAACTTGCCTCTCTGGCTGGGGCATCAATGTTTACTACCATAAGAGCTTGGGTAGAAATGTCTCCTGGGTGAAAGTCTGGTTCTCAGAGCTTCCAGAGTTGGGGTGGAGAAATCATTGCTGGGAAGGAACCTGGGGGCCTCACCCATGCAAAGTGCTCTATGGCCTATATATGGCCTATATGTATGGCATGAGACAGACATGGGGCAGAGCTGCTACTGGCTCTCACTGTGCCCAGCCACTCACAAGGTGCCCGGGAGGGGTGGCAGGTTCTAGCCCTGGCCCGTCACCCCAGCAGAGCCTCACAACAAGCCAGACGACCCCCACTCCATGAGGGCCTCCATTCTCCACATCCGACTTCCTACTCATCAGAACTCCACCCAGCAGACCAGCCTATCACAGCCCAGCTTGCGCGGCCACTTGTGGCCAAGTGGTTCATCAATAAATGCTGGATTTTGAGATGACTACAAGAGTATGCTACCCGCACGGCAGAGCCTGGCAAGCTACCCGTGTTGTATTTGATATGCCAGAGACCAGTAACAATTATAGACCTCATTCCCATGACCTGATGGAATGGTTTGAGGCTCTTTATGTTCCTGGAGCAAGCAGGTGCCCTTGGGCTTTACTTGCATGAGACAGGTCATATGGAGATGTTACTGGTGCCCGCTCGAGCAAATCGATGATGAACGGGAAGACAGTGATACAGTGATATATATGGCCTATATATATGGCCTATATGTATGGCCTATATATATATATATATTGGCCTATACACACACATACACATACCACGCCACTTAATTCAGTCTTGGCAAGAGTGAGAATCAAGAATTACCGAACACAAGTCAAGAGCTGAACTGTACAACCTCAGGGATGGGTGGGAAAGCCCAGGAGCAGGGTCCCCAATGAGCAGAGTGAAGAGATGGGGAGACTGAGTCCTGTTGGGGGCCTAATGCCCAGGGACATTGAATTAGCTCCTTGCACTTCCTCGAGCAAGTCTGCTGCTTCATTTGGAAGCTTTCTTGTCTCTATTTATTAATGTTGTTGTTTTATTAAAGTGCTGTGATTTTCAAAGTTACTCATAATTGGGTTTAGATATACAATGTTTCAGCACCAGTCCTGCGACCAGTGTCAGCTTCTGTCTACCAGTATCCCCAGGTCCCTCTCCTACCCCGACCCCCAGGTTGCCATCTTGACAGGGACTCCCCTCTTCCCCCAGAGCTGCTGTCTGTCAGAGAGCTGGCTGATCCCTAAGATGAGGAATTATCATTATTTTTTTAACCTACATACATTCAAGCTCAACTCCTGATATAAAACTCTAAATTATAAAGTGAAAACAATTTGTCTTCAAAAGTTGTATATTGGGGCCAGAGCGACGGCACAGCAGGTAGGGCTTTGTCTTGCATATGACCGACCCAGGATTGATCCCCAGCATCCAATCCTGAACACCACAAGGAGCAATACCTGAGTGCAGAGCCAGGAGTAACCCCTTTTTGTGTGTGACCCAAAAAAGCAAAAAAAAAAAAATTGTATCTTTCTTAGGTACATAAACATAGTAAGGGGACAACAGATGCCCCAGTCATGGGAGCTGGAGATGCCGTCTGTGGAATGAGTTTCTAAGGGAGGGGGTGACTGGGGGGGCTCTTGGGACACTGGTGGAGGGAAGCAGGTTCTCTGGTGGGGAGTGGGGGGTCTGAATGATGGATGCATGGGAAGGGTAATTAACAGTATTATAAATCCCTGTACTATAATAAAAATGGGGGGGTGGGGGAGAGAGAGCAATCGAGAAGGGGTGGGGAAGAAGGGCTGAGAACAGGCCGGTGATGGCCAGGGCCCCACTCCCTACCCTGCAGAGAAGGGACTTCCCGGATCCCCCTGCAGTATCAGCACCTCTGCAGGAGGAAACGGGCTCAGTGAACATCACTTCGCCCTGGGAAAGCCGAGGAAGAGGAGTGAAGCCACCAGGCCCAGCCAGCAGTGCAGAACCTAGGCGTGGGTGAGGGGACAGGAAGGGAGCTGCGAGGTAGGGGCGGGGGCAGCCCTGGGGGGTTCTGAGTGCAGCCAGCAGGGAAGGGTCACAAGCAGGCCTCCTGAGTGGGGGGGCGTGGGGAACGGCAGATCTGGGCTGCCCCCTTTGCCAGGCAGCCCTGCGGGCGGTGGGAAGGAGGGGGAGGCGGGCTCTTGCATCTGGGCAGGGGACAGCCTTGTCTGCTAAGTGCTCTCTCAGCCTGGGAAGGTCAGTGGCCCAAATACTTAGCTGTGCTGGTGGCTGACATGCTGAGAAGGGAGGAGGCGGTGCTTCCCAGCGCTGGGGGCCCCTGGTGGCCAAAGACCCCCCACAACCTCACACAGACACACACACAGACACAACACAGACACAGACACACACAGACACAGACACAGACAGACACACAGACACACAGACTCACACAGACACAGACAGACACACAGACACACAGACTCACACACACACACAGACCCACAGACACACAAAGACTCACAGACACACACAGACACACACATACACAGACACACACAGACTCACAGACATACACAGACACACAGACACACACAGACACACACAGAGACACACACAGACACACACAGACCCACAGACACACACAGACTCACAGACACACAGACACACAGACACATACGTGTACACACACACACACACACACACACACACACACACCGGCAGCTCCACACCCAACAGCTCCAGAGGGAAATGGTGACAACCAGGGAAACCCACCTCGAGCCACTGGCATTGTTTATACTGCGATGAAATTCGAGAGGGAGAAGAAAATAAAAACCACGAGTTGGTGGCCCCTCAGCCCCCACAAACACACTTTTTGTGGGATCTAGATATTAGCCCAAGAGCACCTTTGCTGGCATCTGCCCAGGGCCCACCAGCAAACCCCACCCTGCAGCTACACGAGACTCTCCAAACTCATTTGTGTCAAAACAAAACGCAAGTTTCCCACTTAATAAAAAACGCAAGGCTAATAGACTTGAACATTTACGGCATGTTTTTGGGTCTGCCTTAATCTCCTCGGCTGGGCCGCCCTATAAATCACGTCCTTAAGTTATCATTGTTATAGTAGCCATAAAAATAATAATAAAAGTACTGTGAGGTCAGAGAATGTCAAGAACAGTCAGAAAAAATGAGAGAAACATAAAACAAATAGAAAAAAAAAGCAGGGGGGGCCGTGGTCGTGCAGGTACTGTACCTCGGCGTGCGCTCCGGCAGGAGGGAGCCATGCCGTTTCATTTAATGAGCCCCCACATAAATCCCAGCTGCTAACCATGTGAAAGCCCATCTCTGCAAACAAGGGGCCCCATTCTCTCCCAGGCTCAGAGGGAAAAGAGGGATTGGGAGGGTTCTCTGAATTTAGCTTTTCTGGGAAAATTAAGTACAAAGACATTTGACCTTCTCCCCCTCCCCCCCCAAACAAAATTAGTCAAACAAGGTGCTAGTCCCGGGTGCCTGAATCATTTTCCCTTCATTCATTTTGGGAGTAGGGGGCATTTATTTTGGGTTTGGAAATAGGTCCCCGCCAGTGATTCTTGGCTCACCTCAATGGCACGTTGGTGCAATGGGCCCCAGGGTGCTGTTTGGGGGCTATGGCACTCAGGTGGGGTGTCCCAGGGCTGTACCCAGCAATGCTCAGGGGACCGCGTGTGTGTGTGTGTGTGTGTGTGTGTGTGTGTGTGTGTGTGTGTGGTGGGTTGTGGGGGGTCTGGGCCATACCAGGCAGCACTCAGTGGCTATTCCTGGCTCTGTGCTCAGGAGTGACTCCTGGGGTGCTTGGAGCGCAACATGTGGTGCAGGAATTGGGAAGGGAACGTGGTGTGGGGACCTGCTGTGCTGTCTCTGCCATTCCCCAATGTCAGCTGAGTGCCAAGACTCTGATGTAGAAGTAACTGCGTGAAGTGTGTCAGCTGCCTGCCACAGGCGAAGGTCAGAGGGCAGCGGGAAATGCCGCTGGGAATCATTTCTGGGAAACATGGACATTTCCACCAACTCCTAACCCTGGTTCTGGGGTCCAGAGCATCTCTGGAGATGCAGCACACGGGGCTGAGGGGCAGCAGGAGACGCCATGGGGCGGGTGCCTGCAGCGTGGGTGGGTGGACCAGCGTGGCCTTAAGGCTACTGCTGTGGGGCCAGTCCTGCCACATGCTCCCCCACAACTCTGGCAGGCCACCACCCCCTGATGTGTTCAAAGCCCAGATGTCAAATTAGAATATTAATACCCAGAGGTTAGCACCAGCAGTGAGGGAAAGGGTTTGGCAAGGCGGCTTGAGGCCGGCACAGAGAGGAAACCGTGAATCACGAGGCAATACGGCATAGTCGGGAGGGCTGGAGGAGAGTGGACTCCAGGGATCAGGCGGCCATCATGGGTCCTGGTGCCCGCTGGAGGCTTCTGAGCTGTCCAGAGGCAGAAGCTGAGAGGGCAGGGGCGATGGAGCATGGGGCGGGGAGCTGTGTGGGTGGTTCCTAAGGGGGTCTGGGCTGGCAGTGCTGGGGTGTGCTTATGACACGTCACCCCAGGCTGGGGGGCCAGAGAGCTGAGGGGTGACATCATTGCACCAGGGAATTGGCACTTCTGGAACAATCCCGCCAGTCGCTTGCCCAGGCCCATCAGGCTCTAAGTTCCCCTTGGCTCCAAATACCGTGGACCCAACAGGGCAGGCGGCCATGCACTTCAGGCCCAAACCATTAACTCTCCATCAACACCTTGATGCTGGATATCAATGACCCACTCAGCCGTCAGGACCGCCCTTCCTCTCCTCCCAGTGAGTGTAAAGTGGGACAGCCCCCACTGAGGTGGCCCTCCCTTATGAAGTCAGCTGCAAGTTTGGGGATCCCCACTGCCTACCAGTGGGGAAGCACAGTGCTCCGTGGCCACTGTCCAGCCTTGGTCATCCACATGAACTTTAGAAAGGTTACAAGGACACAGAGGTGTGGTGAAAAGAAGGGAGTCAGAAGTGCAGTTTTGGGGACGTTCTAGATTAGAAGACTGGTCCCCTGGCGTGTCAGGAAGTCCCACCAACTCACTTGTACTTTTTTTAAAGGAGTTTTCTGTGTAGACATGATTGCTGGGATTACTGACAACATGGCTGAGCTGGAGGCCAGAGGCTGGGCTGGACTCCCAGAGCTGACGGCATTGACCCTCCAACCATGGGTACTGGCCAAAGTGGCCATCTCCATACAGAGGATACCTGGGGACCTGCCACAAGTCACCCCATGAACACAAACACGGGTGTGGCCCCCAGACATCCCCAGGAGTGACGAAGACTTCATTACTACTCAGGAAATTCCAAGGATTTACAGTGTCCCTTCCAAGGACAAAGGGCACAGGCCAGGCAGAGATTTTATTGCTCAAGAATTGGTCAGCAAAATCATTTTCTTATTTCACCGTGCTGCTGGTAACAGAGTCAAATACCATGCCAGCATGGAAAAGCGCAGAATGCCACCTCACTACCATTTAATTGACATCGTATTCTCCTTTATGACGTCTATGATTAAAGTTATCTGCAGGTCATGCTCACAGAATTTGGTATTCCCACCCCCACCTCCCCCCGCCCCTCCAATCTTGTATCCAAGCTTTGTCTTCTTTGTTCTTAAATACAAGGCATGATGCATTAGCGGCAGCCCAAGTGGTTCTTTTCCACGAAGTCTCTCCCCGTTTTCAGAGGCGGCCCTGGGAAGCTCATAGCTGCTGTCAGAGGCCTTATCAACGCTCCTCACTTGTTGACAAACCCAGACATAAACGGTGCCACTCCACTTTGACAGCTGCGGAATAAACGCGTGGGGTTTCGGGGTTACTAGACAAGCCCCCTTTGTCAAGAAGAAGATAAGGCAATAATTAGCAATGATAATAAACAAGAGCTCACATTTATGGAATGCCTTCAGCATGTAAGGCGCAGTCTCATAGAGACTGGCGTTAGGGGAATGAGGTCACCTCCAGGAAACCCGGATGTTTCCTGGGGAAGGCTGAGGGAGGGAGCCTCAGACAGAGAACCCTGGAAAGGCAGCTCACTTTCCCACTTAGCACATCCAAAATGGTCAGGAGTCCCTCCTCTCTGGGACAATTAGTACTTTCTCCTTTCTGTCCTGCAAACTGGGTGAGTGGGAGAAGTCACACACAGCAGTGTTCAGGACTTAACTCATGGCTCTATGCTCATATGCTCAGGGCTCATGGCTGTGATGCTTGGGAGAACTGTATGTGGAGCCAGGGATGGAACAGGAGTCATCAGTGAGCACGGCCAAGCACTGCCAGGAGTGATCCCTGAATACAGCCAGGAGTAAGCTCTGAGCAATGCCAGGGGGTTCGTACCCTGTCCCCAAATAAGGTTATTAATGTCTCTGAAAAGGAAACAGGAAAGCCCTGTTCTTGAAAAAAATCAATTTAGATGTCAATAATATCCTACATATACTATGTGGTCTAAATGAATGTATTTCTATAGAAAGATTTTTTTTTTAAACTGCTCCCCTGTAGGGAGAATTTTCATTTTTTAGATAATTCTCAGTAGTGCCTAACACACGCAATGATTCAAACTCGCACACCTGCAAGAAAAAACTGACGATACGAATGCTTGTCGTTGGACCTGATGTGTTTGGGATCTGACTACAGAAGCAAGGAAAGCATAAGGGAGCTCACCAAAGAGCAAAGCTTCTGCATACCATCATCCAAATAAGAGGTCATCCACAGAATGGGAGAAGAGATTAGCAAATCTTAGGTCTGACAAGGGGTTAGTACCCCCAAATATGAAGAGGTTCGCAGAATGCAACAACTGAGAAACAAACATCCCAACTTAAGAAAGGATCAAAGAACCTGCGTAGTTATCTCTGCAAAGAAGATTTAGAGATGACCAAGAGGGACATGAGATGTTCATCCTGACGGATTATCAGGGAAGTGCAAATTCAACCCACAGTGATGTATTACCTTGCATCTGTGAGAAAGATTACTAACTACTACTAAACAACAACAAAAGAAGTGTTGGCAAGGATAGAGAAAGGATTTTTGCATGCTGGGGGGGTGTAAACTGGGACAGTCATTAAGGAAACAGCACCTGGACACCTCAAGAACGAAGGACATAACTACCCTTATGATCCCACAAACCTACATCCAGGTGGTGATCTTAACAACAGAGAAATGCTAATCTGAAGACAGGTGCGTCTTCATGTGCACCACAGCACTATTCATAGTTGTGAAGAACTGGAAGCGACCTAAGTCCGAGGCAACAAGTGAGTGAACACACACACACACACACACACACACACACACACACTGAGATTCCAGTGTCCCCTGAGGTCTGGTTCTGGATGTCTGTGCCTCAGATTTTCTCCTATAGGACTCCTGAGAACTGGTTATTTCATCTTATGCAGAATGATAGGGGAAAAAAGCCACAACTACAGCATTTTCTCTTTTCCTTTGAGATAGTGCTTGAAAAATTAAATTATGCACACACACAAAAATATATTTCTAGGGACCAGAGTGATAGTCCAGCAGGGAGGGTGTTTGCCTTGCACATGGCAGACCCAAGTTTGATCCCTAGCATCCCATATGGTCCCCTGAGCACTGCCAGGAGTAATTCTTGAGTGCAGAGCCAGGAGTAAGCCCCGAGCATTGCCAGGTGTGACCCCAAAACTATAAATAAATTAAAAAATTAAAAAAAAAACTTTCTAACCTGGACCAGCTTGGCTTTTTAAAAAATCTGTACTTAATTTTTTTTATTTTAATATCGTGATTTACAAAGTTGCTCATAATATGGTTGTTTCAGGCATTCAACATTCAAACACCACTCCCACACCCAGTGTGACCTTCCCTTCACCACAGTCCACTGTTTTCATGGACCCCGTCCCTAAGCCTGCTCTGTAGAAGACACAAACGAAGTTTACTTCCTACTTCATTACAATAAAATGGCAAATGGAATTATTAGGAAACAGATCAGTAAGAGTTAATCGTGGTAACTGTTATATCTCATAAAGGAGCTAGTGAGGTCATTGTCTGAGGATTTACTGAGCTGGTTGGTGATAATTGAATCTTCTATATTATTTGCACTCATTGAGTTTGGTGGTCTTTTATGCAACATTCCCATCAAAGTTGCTGTGTTTCTACTGGACTGTTCGTACTGTGAAATTTGGAGATGTCATGTGGCCACATATATGGCCATGTGCTCCAGGAGCTGCAGAGTTGGAACCATTTGGGCACTCCTGGCTTGATGATGTTCACTGGTGGAGCTGGGCCAAATACATGCCAGAGGGTGTCAAGTGTGGGTGGGGGCTGTTGGGCCTTCTGGCAGGAGGGGAATCTGCTTGCTCCAATTCCAAGAAAACCACAGAGTTTTCAGCCTGGAGATTGATCTACCTTGGATGATTTGGCAGTTTGTTGGCTTGATGTAGGAAGTACTTTCTTATCAGGTATTCTGAATCAACTGATGCACCTTTCAAAGACAACCAACTCTCGGCTCCCCACTCCTGCAGACTGAAAGGAGTCACCTCACAAGGAGAACCTGGAAATTTATCATTTTATACAGTTAGTCCCCAAAAGTGTGCTTAAGGAACAAACAGTGTTTGGAGTTTCGAATTTGAGGAATTTTTGTTTGTTTGGGGGCCAAATCTAATTGAGCTCAGGGGCTACTCCTGGTTTGGAGGGGTCATCCTTGGAATGTTCAGGGATCCCTGGTGCTGGGGATAAAATAAGGCCTCCCTACTTACAAAGCCTGCATTCCAGCCCCTTGAGCAATCTTTCCAGCCCCTCCAATTTGAGGAAGTTCTGGGCAATTTCCTTTGGGTACTAACTTCTCAAATCATAGCTCTCAAATTTATGTCCAGGAACTCCTGCACTGATTTCTTTCAGAGACATCATAATTCAGTGGCTTACTGTCATGTTTCAATGGACAATCTCAAAGAGCAAATCTGTAATTTGCTGGATTTTTAGCAAAAATCCTGAAGTAGACTCCAGTATTTGTCTGCCTGTTTCAGCATTCGGCAGAGATCAGCTGTTTCAAATGGTTGTGGATCAGATCCATTGAATCTGGTCCTTTTTATTAAATCACATCATAGAAAAGAACTGTGCTCAGTCAAATGGCTTAAGAAATGAGAAAGAATGGTGCTACTCTTCCCCTATCAGATGATCTTTAGATTAGACTTCCACTGGGCTAAAGGAGCATTTACATTTCATGGCTGCTGTAATAAAAGCTCAGGTGAATATGGTAATAATTCTCTCCCTTCCCTCCTTAGTGAAGGCAATGAATATTATAATAGACTTCTTTCTACCTATGCCAACTCTCTAAGAGACTGAAATTACCTCCCGAGGGACTATTCTGGGGTGTTGATTTTGGTGTTGCGAAACCTGGTGGCAAATGCATGTTAGTGCTAAAGCGAATCACCACCAGCTACTTACTAACATGGAAAAATGAATGGTCACACATGAGCTATCTCACGCCGGTGAGCCTGGCATATGTGAAGAAGTCTTAGAAGCAATGCGTGTCAAAAACATAATGCTCATGCCCTGCTAGTGGGAATGTCGTCTGGTTCAGCCCCTAGAAAGAGGGAAGGAGAATAATCCAAAAGGAAGAACTGGATGTTCTCACTAAACTGTATATAGAATAAGGATCTGTACATGGAATAGCAGGGCAAGGGATTGGAAGGTACCAGAGGAGGGTAAATCCTTGGCTCAGCATTATAGAAATGAAAATGCCAGGGAAGGGGAGACACAGAGGGAGAGTCAGGAAGAGGAGGCCTGGAGGTGACCTAGGGGGTGGGGTTAGAGGCCTTGGGCTCGGCTGGGGTGTGAGATGTGGGATCTGTCCACATCGACAACTGGAGCTCACTCCCCCATAAGCATGAACCCAAACTACGGTAATTAAACTTAAAGTGTGTCTGTCACGGGACAGGCTGGGGCGGGGGAGGGAACCTGGGCCATTAGCGGAGAGACGCAGACACTGGGAGTGGGGTTGGAACCTGCACAGTGCGGGCCTGGAAACCTGAGTGCTCATGCTTAAAGCCAGGGCCTACATAATCAATAACACATTTCATACCCATAATGGGGAATCCTTCACTTGAAGTCTGTGAGCCAAGCTCACATGACCCTTAGGCCAGCCCTGCATGGCCCAGCGTGGGAAGGAACAGCAGCAATAGCGTCAGAACCAGCAAATCTGGCTCTGGAGCAGATGGGAAGTGAGCTCCACGGGCCATTATGGGCACAGAATGCAACGGAGACTGATTCTTGCCCCCTGCCCCCAGCCTTGGCATCGCCTTTTGGGACCCCCTCCAGCCAGTGACCCTGTGACTCACTCCAACCGGGACAGGCGTGGGAGGGTGGCAGGGAATGTGTTTGTGGCCAGGCAGGGCACTGGACGTGTTCTGCTTCGGCTCTGTCTGACTCACTGGAGTTATTAGAGCTAGGAATGTCACAGTTATTTCCTGGTTTTATATACCCTCAAGAGCGCCTGGAGAACGCCCTCCTGCAACTCTTTCACAAAGTCGTCAAAAGACCCAGTTTTCACATTTTCCCCAGTTTTAGTTTCGGTCTCAGATTGCACTGGATTGCCGAGAAGCATTTATTCCATAGTTCTAGAAATTTCACTGGGCCTGCCTACTGCAGAGGCCAGCCATGGCTAAATGCTACTTAATAGTTATTTCTAATTGCACAGCAATCTCCCTCTCCCTCCCCACCCCCTCACACAGATTCCCCACACACACACACACAGACACACACACACACAGAGTAAAGACTCAAAAAAAGCTGGAGAGAAATGCAAGTCCACACCGTGTCTTGACGGGAAATGAGCGACTGCTTTGAGAAGGAACCAGATGAGCGCGGAGGCACTTGGAGAGGCTGGCTGTCCCCGGTCCTTCCCATGTAAGACAGAACCTGTCGAACCACCACAGAGTCTTGTGCAAACCTCCGTGTGGGCGGCTGGACACACACCAGGAGCTGGAGCGGGCACTAGGAAGGCACACAGGGCCATGGTGGCTGACTCTGAATCCCCCCCAGAGCCGGAGTCCCAGGGTCTCTGGGTGTGTGGGTGGGTGGATTCCTCTAAGTGACTGGCCCCTAAGGCGGCCAGGGCCTGCACCAGGACTGGGAGCTCCGTTGGTCCTGCCTCTGGCGTCAGATCCCACCTTCTGGTCTGGCATCAGGATCCTTGGAGAGTGAGAGGCAGCTTTGTTGACACCTATACTGTGTGTGTGTGTGTGTGTGTGTGTGTGTGTGCTGCCAGCTATGACACATGGCAGTGGCATTTCACTTGCTTCTAAACACATTGCTTACTCATGGCCAGGAGCCAAATGACATTTCTTTTTCTTTTTCTCCACTTTTTAATTTCTTTAAATTTTTTTTTCTGGGGGAAATGTTCAGAAGGTTCTTTTTTTTAAAAAAAAATATTTTATTATATGACCGTGAGATATACAATTACAAAGATGTTCATGTTTGGGTTTCTGTCATACGGTGTTCCAGCACCCATCCCTCCACCAGTGCCCATCTCCCACCACCAATGTCCCTGATTCCCTCCTCTCCCCTAGCCTGCCTCTACAGCAGGTTCTTTATCTCCTCTCTCTCTCTCTCTCTCTCTCTCTCTCTCTCTCTCTCTCTCTCTCTCTTCTCTTACACATTGTGGAGTGCAATACATACACCAAATGACATTTCTGAAGGAGGAAGATGGAGCCTTGGAGCCTCTACACTCAGATGTCTGCTGCCCCCAACCCCCTCCCCCCAATCATCCCTGGCTATGCCTGGTGCCTGGGCCTTGCACCGTGCCTTTTCTCACCGGTGCCTTTTCACTCAAAGGTGAGTCAAAGAAGTGAGGGCAGCAAAGGGGATGAAGGGGGGGCAGGAAATGGCAGGGAGGGCTGTGGTCCTTGAACTCGGTCCAGACCCCAGCTTCCCTGAGGCCGATGCCTCAGCTTCTCCTGTGCCAGGAGAAAGCCTCTCCTTGTTCTCTGGGCTTCAGGTAATAAAAACCAGGTTCTCCTCAAGTCATAAGGTGTCTCAGGAGTTTACCGCCAATGAGGAACGTGAACAACCCTGGTGTGTTGCGCCAGACCCGTCCATGGAGACCCCCAAGTTTCAGTCACTGAAGGGAGAGTCCTTGCAGGCCTGGACTCGGGGCAATGTGCAGACTCTACTTCCTGTTCTCACCGTGCCCTCCGTGCTGAGGAGGAGATTTTAGTAGGAAACTGGGGTCAAGTCAGACAGTCTCAGCAAACCCAGGAAGGCGAGACGCAAGGTCTAAGGCTATCCCACTGGATCACATTCTAGAACATGTCCCGTGATCCTGACATGGATGGGAGGAAGGCAAAGGAGAAGTCAGGAGCAACTTGTAGGAGGGCAGGCGGCCACAGAGGCAGGGAGAGCGAGGACTGGGGAACGCTGCTGGAGCCAGGGGAGGAGGGCTGGGGAGGAGCATGCTATTGGCTTGATGCTGTAGATAGTCACTGACATTCTACTAATCAAACCACTTTATTCTCTGATACTTCCCTTGGGTATTTGTCTTCAAGCAGATAAGAAAACTCTCCCAGCACCTCTAATATAAGAGGGAGAAAGACAGACAGAAAGGAAAAAGGAGGGAAACAGCAAGAGCAGACAGGGAAAGTATGGGGGTGGTGGCAGGGGTCAGGGGCCTGGGGTGCATCGGTGGTGTAGAGGGGCGGTTAGCAAACCTCAGAGTCAGCAACACCAGAAGCAGGAGATCCAAACCACAACAACCAAAGGAAACAAAGTGCCTGTTAAGGAGGCAGACTCTGGGCGGGAGCTGGGGTGCTGGAGAGGGAACCTGGGGACATTGGCAGAAGGAAGCGGACACAGTTTAGAACACTGTATGCCTGAAACTCGACTATGAAGAATTTTGTAAATCACTGTGGCTTAATAAAAATCATTTAAAGAAAAAGAAAGAAAACCAAAAGAGAGAAAGAGAGAGAGGAAGGAAGGAAGGAAGGAAGGAAGGAAGGAAGGAAGGAAGGAAGGAAGGAAGGAAGGAAGGAAGGAAGGAAGGAAGGAAGAAAGAAAGAAAGAAAGAAAGAAAGAAAGAAAGAAAGAAAGAAAGAAAGAAAGAAAGAAGTCACCATTACTTTTTATAGCTCCCTTGCATAGGTTTGAATTCATTGAACGAGCCAAAACTCTGCGTAGGTGTCAGAGGCAGGTTGTTCACAAGTTCTCTCTCATGATAAGCATGGAGAGCTGAGGTGGTCTGGGCTCTGGACTGTGCCGGGGACACAATCTGGGGGTTGAGGCCCCGCAAAGGACTGTCCCCTGCCCCCTGCCTGCTGCTGACCTCTCCTGGCTCCTGAAGCTGCAGCCTGCTTCCCTCAACACCCACCTCCAACTCAGCGAGTACCCAGATGGACACTGACTCCCTGGTTTTCAGAGTAAATAGGAGCCAATGGAAGAAACGCGACAGACCCACAGAAGGAGGCTTCTGGTGCTGGGATGCTGCAGTGGGACTGACTGGGTGCGGTCCTGAGCACTGAGTTTTGCTCTCCTCATTGTAGGATAATAAGAGCTGCCTGGCTCAGAAGGGTCCACTGTGGGGCTGAAAGCACTGGAGGGCCCTGGAAAGGGTGAGCTGCGCAGAGAGCTCCCAGGCGGGATGTTTGTGGCGTCGCCGGCTCTTACGGGCAATGCCACCTCAGAGTTGTAATAAGTGGGTGCACTTATATCTGGATGCATGGCGGGGCCTGGAGCTTCCAAGAAGAGGGATGTTGGGAGATGCTGGACCAGAGGGTGGCGGGGCGGGGCACTTGGAGGGAGGGAGGAGTCCCTGCAGGCCCCCCCGGAGACCAGCTTATTGGGGTGCAGCCCCTTCCTCCCCATGCCTCTCTCCCAGGACCGTCTCTTTCCTGCCATTCTCTGGAACTCGCAGCCTAGCGTGGGGCTTTATTAAAACGCGGAAGAAGTTTCCCTCCGGGGAAGCCGAAGGACATCTGTTTGCTGTTGCCCGGCTGCAGCTGATCCTCCGGCTCCTGGGTGGGATACAGTTGGGCGCGATCCTGCGGGACCGTGAACAGCAGGAATATCGCGCTCTCTGAATAGCTCTAGCTTAATACAGCAGTTAAGGTTTATAGCTATATAAAGCCGTCCAGCTGGAGGGGAAGCAACCCACAACATTTTCCATGCAAACCTGAGCAGGGGATGCGAAGTTCCCTCCTGCTCTCCCCCCACCCCTAGCTCCCACCCCCAGGTCTGGGGAAGCCAATGAGGTAGATGTTTGCACGGGAATTTCCCCAGGGCTCAATTTAGGAAGAAAACACCCAGCCACCACACCTAAGCCAGGGTGGCCTGCCCCATGGGGGTGTGCGTGGCTGGAAGCCTCTGGCTTATTAAGCCAGGGGCCAGGAGAGGAGGCACGGGCAGGACCTGCTCCCTCTTCATGGCAGCATTTCCACCCACTGGCTCTAGTCACACTGGAGTTTCTTGGCTTTCCTGAGAGGGCGCTGGAAGCTATAGTAATTTTAAGCCGGTGGATTTGGGAGGGCTCCCCTCACCCTATGTGGCCTCACGGACTGTCCCCAGGGCTCCCACCAAGCAATGCCATCTCTTGGCTTCTAGCTTGTCAATATGTTCAGAGAAAACCTGTCATGGATGGCATCTCCACTCTCAGCACGTAAACAACGCCTGGTCTCAGAACATCGGCTAGGCTGGGCCTGGAGAAAGCCCTGACTCTGGAATCACCCACAGTGCACACGGGCGCCCAGACTTCAGCAAAAGCCCTCAGTATTTCAGCAGAAAAGCTGAGATCGGGGAGATTGTAAGGACAGTGTAAACAAAGCATTCACATCGTTTTAATAGGCTACACCCAATGCAAAGTCACATGCTCTCCCGAAAATATCCTGACGAAGACAGACCCAAGCATGGGACCGGAACTGCTCTCAGCATCACAGACGCTAAGACCACTTTCAGGATCCCACACCGCCGGAACCTGTATACAGTCAGTACTGAAGACAAGGTCCTCCGACCGAAGGACAAGACACAACTCGGTGAGATTCCAAAGCGGGGGAGGGGGATGGGGAGAGGGAAAGTTTCTAGCAAGCTAGCATTTTCTTCTAATAGGCATATCTCAAACTAATAGGCAGGAAGTATATTTGGAAAAAAAATGTTTTTGCTTTGGGTCTAAAAGATTTTCCTTTCCAGCTATAAAACAGCTGAAATCATGTGTCCTCAGCCCAACGTAATTTCACGCCTAATTTATGGAAATAGAATATGAAGGGTGGGGAGAAGGGGCAGGAGAGGGTAGTGTGGCATTGGGGGTGGGGGTGGCGGGGGCTACTCCTCAGCCAGGCCCGGGCTGCAGGGCCCCGCCGGGGCTGCAAGCGTGAGATTCCAGCAAAAACATGTGTTCAGAAGGGAGGGGGCCCGCTGAATGAACTCACTGTTACCTCGCCCCCCGCCCCCCCACCTAAGTCTTCTTTTCCCTGATACTGTCTGAATTTGAAACATCTAATTTAATCCGTTGGAGGGCGGCCTTCCCTTTTATTTCCTGTCTGCGCTGCCCCAGTCGCCTGTTTCAATTACAACTTTCTCCAGCTCCTGCATTTTCCCGGCTCCAGCTGGCTCAGAGCGCGCTTCCCTGGAAGGGGCAGAGCACTCACTGTGCTGATCGGAGACTGATAGCCCGCACAGCTACAATATTTAATAGCGGTGCTGATAAGGAGGTTTAAAAAAATCCATTTTTGAGCCTAAACAAAAGGATATTATGTAGCTGTATGTTCAATTAAGATGTAGTTAAATGCTTTTTTTTCAGCTTCCCCCACCCCCCCACCCCCCATTCGGTGGGGCTCGAGGCAGGCAGCATAACTCATAAGGGTTATGGCAAATCTCTTCAGCGCCGGACGTTTGAAGAATGTTCTTCTGCTTGACCACTAGTTACTGCTGATTTGGGACCAGCCTGCTGCAATTATGTCAAGAGCCAGAACTGAGAGATAGATAGGGCATTCGTGTAAAACCTTGGCTGGCTAGAAATAAGATGGGTTTGTAGTTGAGAAGGTAAAAGAGGAAAAGAAGAAAGAGCCGGGCTGTAAAAGCGATGGGATTTTTTTTTTCTGCTTTATGAAAACCACAATTTCATCCCCCTTTTCCTCCCCTTTCCCTCCCTCACTCCCTCACTCCCCCCCTCCATCCCTCCTTAACTCAGGTGTGGTTTAATTACAGTTTAATCTCGCGCGGGGACCAAGCCTGGAGCTTTTACTGTTCACCCACAGCATCATCGAGGCCACAGCTACAATTTATGGCCAGAGATGGGGGAAATGCAAAGGCCCGATTCTCCGCCCTCCCAGGAAACAGAGAAACACGCCAATGCATTAATATACAAATAAATAAAGTAGAGAATTTATTATAAACTCACGCGGAAAACTGTTACAAGACCCTGGAGAGGGAGGGCAGTAATTAAAGAAATACCTGAGGGGTGTGGGCCAACATTCACCCTGTTTAACTCTTCGGGGTTCATAAATCTGGAGGCAAACTTTTTAAGTTAACAAGGCTGTGTGGGCCTCCAGTTGCTGAAAGTATTGGGTTACATGGAGGGGAAATGAGGTGAGGGAGGTAATGGGAGGTGTGGAGAAGGGGGTGCCGGAAACAGCCAGAACTTGGGGGCCCCTGTGCAGGGTTTGGGAGTCTCGCAGCTTTGACACCACAGGTGTCTCTGACTGTCAGTGGCAAGGTTGGTGGGCGGTGCTGACCAGCATAGGGATCACCCCAACAGAGCGTGTTTCGAACTGAACCTCCCCATCCCCTCAACACACATATACACTGAGGTCAGGGACAAGGGAAAGGCCAGAACCGGTCCAATCTCTGACTCGGTGACATCTAAGATGGTCTCCATTCTTTAGGTGTGTGGGAACTTGTTCGGGGAACTTGTTCTCCAAGGAAGCAGGAAGAATATGAAAGGCTTTATTCAGCGTCTTGTGCTGGCTGGCTACTTGGTGGGCTTAACCCTGCTAAGAAAAACTCAGTGAAGAAGCTCTGGGAAGATCACCACGTTCACTCAAGGCCTGAATCACAGCCCATGGGGCCATGGATGCTGACCTGGTTGTCCTTGGCCTATAGATGCCCTGGGGGTCATGGGTGTCCATTGGGTCATGGGTATCCTTGGGTTCATAGACACCCACTAGGTCATGGGTGTTCTTGGGGTCATGGGTGCCCTTGGGTCATGGATGCCCACTGAGCAATGGGTGCTCTTGGGGTCATGGATGTACATTGGGTCATGGGTGTTCTTGAGGTCATGGGTGTTCTTTGAGTCATGGGTGCCCTTGGGTCATGGATGCCCACTGAGCAATGGGTGTTCTTGGGTCATGGATGTACATTGGGTCATGGGTGTTCTTGGGGACATGGATGTACATTGGGTCATGGGTTTTCTTGGGGTCATGGATGTACATTGGGTAATGGGTGTCTATTGGGTCTTGGATCCTGGGTATCCTTGGACTCATGGATACCCACTGGGTGATGAGTTTTTGGGGTAATGGTTGCCCACTGGGTCATGTGTGTTCTTGAGGTCATGGATGCCCATTAGCGTCATGACTGTTCTTGGGGCCACGAATGCCCACTGGGTCATGACAGTATCCTGGGGGTCATGGATGCCCATGGGACCACAGATAACCTTAAGGCAACAATGATGGTGACATGACTGAAGTTCTCTCAGCCCTTTCTGAGGCTGGTCCCAGACCCTAGTCACTGTAGCTCTACCACATCTACTTCCCTGCTGCTCAGCTTTTATCTCTACTTCTACACAAAAATCAGGGCTTTTATGTAGAAGTGCTGTTTTGTGAAGTGAAGCAACGTTTCAGTGTCTGGATCTCTCCAAGAATCTCTCCAAGAGAAACCACCTCCAGGAATCCTGAGGGGCGATGTTCTGAAGAGCTAAGTGTCACTGGCGGTGACAACGGCGTGACCTTCCCTCCCTGCACATCTCAGTCGGATACTATGCTTCTCTCGTCTGTCCCAGAGGAGTGAGGGACTCTACCTCCAGACTCTCATCCTCTCTCTTCCCTCTTCTCTTGTTTTGGGGCCACACTTGGGGCGAGCTCAGGGGTCACTCCTGATGATGCTGGGGCACCAAGTGGCACCAGAAATCCCAAGCAGGACCAGTTGCGTGCAACACAGTGCCTTATTCCCTGCACTCTCTGCCCAGCCTCCAGAGCCTCTGCTTTCCCTAACGGCACTTGTGAACAGAGTTCTCTGAGAGGGCTCCATGTTAGTTGTCTGATTTTACTGAGCACTGCTAGAGAGGTGGCATGCAACCCTCCCTGCTGGTTCTAAGTACATTTACCTTTGAGGCATAGAATTTGTTTCTAAGGAGAAGTGAAACCTTTTTTTTTTTCAGTGAAGTAAAACAGATTTTATTAAAGAGGTTTTAGGACAGGGAAGGAGGGAAAGTGATAGAGAGTACACATCTCAAGAGGGGAGGCGGGCTGCTCCAGAGCGCAGAGAGTGAGCCGAAGTGAAACCTTTGAATGCAAACAAAATCTTGGATTTGGAGAGCATCCACATAGATGCCATTGCATGAGGCCATCTGGGACTGGCCTGAATGAAAATAGGGCATAAAGCACAAAGCGTGGTTCTCAGTTTGTTCTATTTGGGGGGCCACACCTGGTAGTGTTCATGAATTATCCCTGGCTCTGTGCTTAGAGATCACTCTTGGTGGGGCTTGAGGGACCATATGGGATGCTGGGGATAGACCGGGTCAGCCATTTGCAAGACAAATACTTTATCCACTGTACTATCTCCCTGGCATGTCTTTTATTTTATTTAAATTTTTTAAAAATTGAATCAGCATGAATTAGTTACTAAGTTACCTATTACTGAGTTTCAGACGTACAGTGTTCCAACACCAATGCTTCCCCAGTGTCCAAAGCAAAGCTGTCTTTCTGATTCTGCAGAGATTTGTGCTCTTGTCATTCCTGCGCTGTCTGGGTCGCAAAGGATTTATCTAGAAAACACCTGATATGTGATATTGCAAGACACCCTTTCCACAAGGAAGAGCATCCAGTCTTCCATTAAGTCATATATTAATATCACGATCATGATCACGATCTTCCTGTTAATCATCTATTTGCTAGAGCGGGCACCAGTAATATCTCAATATGTCCTGTCACATGCTGTAGAGCCAAGGGCATCGGCTTGGTACAGGAACATAAAGAGCCTCAAACCATTATATTAGGTCATGAGAATGATCTAATATAATTGTTACTGGCATTTGGCATATCAAATACAACACGAGCAGCTTGCTAGGCTTGCCGTGCGGGAGGCATACTCTATAAACACCTCCAAATAAAGCCTTTATTGATGAACCCCGCGCGGCCGCTCGGCTGGGTGGAGTTCTGATGAGAGGGAAGTCCAATGTGGAAAATGGCGGCGCCCATGGAGTGGGTGGGGGTCGTCTGGCTTGTTGTGAGGTTCTGCCAGGGTGGTGGGCCAAGGCTGGAACCCACCATGCCTCCCGACTGCCTCATGAATGGCTGGGCACAGGGAGAGCAAGGAACCGCTCTGCCCCATGTCTGAGAGTCTCTGGACCAGCATACCTGGGCGGATTGAGGAAGAAACTGCTCCAGGGTGGGTGTTGATGATCCGGGCTGTGATGGGCTGGTCGGCTGGGTGGAGTTCTGATGAGAGGGAAGTCCAATGTGGAAAATGGCGGCGCCCATGGAGTGGGTGGGGGGTCGTCTGGCTTGTTGTGAGGTTCTGCCGGGGTGGTGGGCCAAGGCTGGAACCCACCATGCCTCCTGACTGCCTCATGAACGGCTGGGCACAGGGAGAGCAAGGAACCGCTCTGCCCCATGTCTGAGAGTCTCTGGACCAGCATACCTGGGCCGGATTGAGGAAGAAACTGCTCCAGGGTGGGTGTTGATGATCGGGGCCGGAGAGATAGCCCAGCGGGTAGGGCGTTTGCCTTGCACGCAGTCGGCCTGTGCCGGCCTGGGTTCGATCCCTGGCATCCCATATGGTCCCCTGAGCACCACCAGGAGTAATTCCTGAGTGCAGAGCCAGGAGTAACCCATATATTAATAAGATTTTTTCAAAAGGAAGGAAAATTTCTTCTCCTTGCTATCTTTATTTTGGAAAAGATGGTGTTGTTAGTAAAAAAAAAAAAAAACCTTACATCGTCATGTTATTTCAGAAGAATGCATCTTTCTTAAAAATGAAGAGAGTGAACTGGCTAGCTAAAACCCACATGAACACACACACACACACTGAGATCCTAAGAGATGGCACACACACACACACTCTGAGATCCTAAGAGATGACACGCAAACACACACACACTCTGAGATCCTAAGAGATGACACGCAAAACACAGACACACTGAGACGCTAAGAGATGACACAAGAACACACACAGATCCTAAGAGATGATACACGAGCACACATATACTCTGAGATCCTAAGAGATGACACACATACACACTCTGAGATCCTAAGAGATGACACACTAACACACACTCTCTGACACTCTCTGAGATTCTAAGAGATGACACACGAACACACACACACTCTGAGATCCTAAGAGATGACATGAACACACACAGATCCTAAGAGATGACACACGAAGACATACACACAGAGATCTTAAGAGATGACACACGAACACACACACACACACACACACTCTGAGATCCTAAGAGATCACACACACAGAGATCTTAAGAGATGACACACACACACATGAGATCCTAAGAGATAACACACAAACACACACACACACACTGAGATCCTAAGAGATGGGATAATATGGGGATAGACCCGTGTCAGCCATTTGCAAGACAAGCACTCTACCCACTTGACTTGGGTAGTAGAGTGTTTGTCTACAAACACATGAACACACGAACACACACACACAGATCCTAAGAGATGGGATCATATGGGAATCTGGGGATAGACTCGTGTTAGCCATTTGCAAGACAAGCACTCTACCCACTTGTCTTGGGTAGTAGAGTCCTTGTCTACAAACACATGAACACACGAACACACACACACACACACACACACACACTGAGATCCTAAGAGATGACCTGGTGACTTGAATGCAGGTTCTTAGGTACTCTGGCAGAGGTGAAGGGGTGAAGACAGAGAATAAAATCATAAACATCAACACTATTGTAACCTCATCACCTAAACTACAGTGAAATTATAAATTTTTAGAAAAGAATTTTTCAGAACATAACTGGGAGAGGAGGTCCTGAGGTAAGAATAGTCTGGCTTTTGCTATGTGATTCTTTTGTTCTCCATCCCCCAACCTAGGACCACTGGTCTCTTCTGCAGCTTCAACAAGAAGCAGATGCAGAAAGATGTCACTGTGGTTTGTCTCCAGATAACTCACCTCTGCAGCAAACCCAAACTAGTCCCTTCCATTCAAAAATCCATGTGATCTTCCTGTAAAGTTCTACCAGTGTCGGATATATCCCGGATATTAACCTCTTATCAAATGGGTATTAGGTGAATATTCTTTCCCATTCTGTGGACTATCTTTGTATTTTGGTCACTGTTTCTTTTGAAGTACAGAAGTTTTTTAGTTTCAAGTAGTCCCATATGTTTATTTTGCTTCTAGTTGCTTTGTTAGTGATGTTTCACCTTTGAAGATGCCTTTAGCTTCAGTGTTGTGGGGGTTTTTTTTCCTACTTTTTCTTCGACGTACTTTATGGATTCAGGTCTGATATTAGATCTTTAATTCATTTTGATCTGATTTTTGTGCATGGTGTTAGACAAAGATCTAAATTTATTTTTTTTTACATGTAGCTGCCCAGTTTGGCACTGGTAGAACTTTATAAGAAGAAAACAGTCAACAACATCAAAAAATGGGGAGAAGAAATGACCAGAAACTTTGACAAGGAAGAAATTTAAATGGCCAAAAGGCATATGAAAAAATGCTCATCATCACTAATCATCAGAGAGATGCAAATCAAAACAACAATGAGATATAATCTCACACCACAGAGACTGGCACATATCCAAAGAGCAAGGGATAACAAGGACTGGGTGTAGATGCGGGAGAAAGGGACTCTCATCCATTGTTGGGGGAATGTCGACTAGTACAGCCTTTTTGGGAAAACAATATGGACATTCCTCCAAAGAATAGAAATTGAGCTCCCGTTTGACCCAGCCATACCACTCCTGGGAATATACCCTGGGGAAGCCAAAAACACACATCAGAAACATCATCTGCACTTTTATTTTCATAGCAGCACTATTTGCAATAGCCAGAATCTGGAAACAACCAGAGTGCCCAAGAACTGATGACTGGATAAAGAAATTTTGGTACATTGACACAAAGGAATACTATGCAGCTGTTAGGAAAAATGAAGTTATGAAATTTGCATATAAATGGATGGACATGGAGAGGATCATGTTGAGTGAAATGAGTCAGGAAAAAAAAGACAGATATAGAATGACTTCATTTATTTGCATGATATAATTACATATAATGATATAATTCATAATATATTTATATAAAATGAAACCAATATCCAAGCTCAGGCAAAACATGTATCAGGAGGTCTTGTCAAAGGTGGAATCTACCACAAAGCGTGTGGGAGTCAGAGGTTAGGTAAGATGGACAAGGGAACAGTGTGCTAGTAATTGTCAAAAGTGATAATACCAGCCTAGAACTGAGCCTTGAATACAGGCAAAATGATACACATGATAATCTCTAAATGTATGTATTGTAATCCAGTGTGTAGGAGAAGGAAGAAAGTGTGTGTGTGTGTGTGTGTGTGAGAGAGAGAGAGAGAGAGAGAGAGAAGAGATAAAGAACCTGCCAGAGGCAGGCTAGGGAGGGAGGAAGGAATTGGGGACATGGTGTTGGGAGATGGGCACTGGTGGAGGGATGGGTGCTGGAACACTGTATGACTGAAACCCAAACATGAACTTCTTTGTAATTGTATATCTCACGGTGGTATAATATAAAAAAAAATTCATGTGAAGGGCCAGAGCGATAGTCCAGCAGGTAGGGTACTTGCCTTAGACACGGCCAACCTGGGTTCGATTCCCAGCATCCCATATGGGCCCACCCTATCACTGTCAGGAGTAATTCCTAAATGCAGAGCCAGGAGTAATCCCTGAGCATCACTGGGTATGACCGAAAAAAATAGGTCCCAACATTTGTTTATTGACAGTTCCTTAAAACTATGGAGCAACCAAAAGCCAAAGGCAATAGAATTAGGGAGAGTTGGTCCATAGAACTAAGCCAGTGAGGGACTAGGATGGGAAGGACTGCTGGGATCCTGGTGGAGGAAAGTGGGCACTCTAGTGATGGGGGCAATGTTGGCAGGATGTATGCACGAAACCATCAGCAGCAGTGCTGTAAATCACAGTGTCTCTATAAAAATCAAATCCAAACCATGGAAGATCACTGGAAGCTTTAATAAATCCACGATGCTGTGCTGACAAACTGGGGAGTTAGCTTAGAGATCAGAAAGCAGAATCCTCTGGGTTTCAGTGTATATGGTTAACATCACTTTGGTCAGAAAGTGCACATCTGCGGGTGGGTGGGCACACTCTCTAGTTGTCATCAAAAGTAATGGCCCCATGGTCCCCTGAGCATCATCACCAGGAGCAAGCTCTGTGCAGAGTATTGGGAAGAGACCCCCTCCCCATCCCCCGGTCTGTCAGTGATTGTGCCTTCAAAAGGAAAAAAAAGAAGAAGGGGAAGAAGGGGGGAAGAAAAAGGAAGAAGGAGAAGGAAGAGGAGAAAGAGAAGAGGAAATGGAAGGGGAGGGTGAAGAAGAAGACAAAGGGAAAGGAGAAGGGTAAGAGGAAGAGAGGAGGAGGAAAGGAGGAGGAAGAAGAGGTGGAGGAGGACTAGGGAAAAGAAGGGGAAGAGGAAGAGGAGGAGGAAGCAGCATACATGGATAAGATTTACTGCCACTTTTTGTTCAAATTCACAAATCAGCAAATGGGCCTCCATTAGTGAGAACCCCAGTTCGTGACCTGAGCTCCTATCACAGACTCAGTGATGAGCCCCCGAGCTGTGAGATACTAATACACCCACAGACCTACTGGCTCTTCATTTAAGCCTGCAAATCTCAGTCTCGATTAGGGGTGAAAGGGAGCAGAATTTGGCGCAACTCCGATTAAGGATACTCAGTTTCAGGGCTCTTTTGTTTTGGTCACAGTGTTAGAAAAATTCTGGACATTTTGAACTCTCACACTGGGCTGTCTCCCGCCTCAAGTATTCTCCCTGGGGTGTGCAGCTGGCCGGACGGGTGGCCGCTCACCTGGGGTCGCTTATTAGTACAAAAACTAGGAAATTCAACACCAAGGGAAGGTAATACCCTCAAGAAAAAAGAAACAGTACACTAGAGGAATCTATCCCTGAACACCGCAACACCATGGGGAAACAACGCAGATCCCCAGTTCGAAGAACAGATGAAGGAATCAACCCTGAAGACTCAAAAAAGAATGCAGATGTGCATGATCTCTCTGACAATGAATTCAGAGAAGAAATTGGTAGGATGTTTAAGGAGCTCAACGAAAAAATGGAGTAGATGTCCAATAAAATACAGGAGAACATAAACGAAGCAGTTGAAAGAGCAGTCAATAAATTACGGGAGGAAATGAGAGCAGAAATGAGAACCATGCAAATAGAAATATCATCGCTTAAAAACTCAGTAGATGAAATGAAAAAGCGCAATAGGGGCTCTCAACAGTAGGATGACAGCAGTGGAAGAGAGAATCAGTGAGACTGAAGATGAGCTGCAGAAAGCACTCAGAGAACTGCATAAGATGGAAAAAGACCAGAAAATGGATCAGCAATGGAACAGAGAACAATGGGATGAAGCCAGGTGGAACAACATAAGAATCATCGGAGTCCCAGAGGTACAGGAAAGAAAAATTCAGAGTACAATGAGAGGGAGAGATGTGCTGACAGAGAACGTGTGCCTATACCGACGAACTTTTCACTCAGTCGGACAATTCCTGCCTTAAATCCATGGAAGTCAAAGCTTAGCACAGAACTGCATCTGTTGTCTGAGCCTATTTGGCCAGTGATTATACCATGAGTTCAGCTAAAATTCACTGGCAGGGTTTAATAATAAAAGGTTGAATTTTCAAGATGCAGCTATTGGAAAAAGAGAGGACACACAAAGGGCTGTGCATGTGTTCTGCACGCTGGGAGGAAACTGAGTTTGAGTTCTGGCCCCTCGGGTCCCCTAAGCACCAAAACAAGCTCTTGAGTATGGCTCCAACAACAATCTTCCCCAGACCAATTATTCTAATTTTTAAAAACAAAAACATCAAAGCAAAAAAAAAAAAAAAATTAAAAGGCTTTAAAGCAACTCAGTGGAAGAAAGAAAAGGCTAATTCACCCCCATTTAGTAAAGATCTTGTCACAACTCCACCCAGCAGACCAGTCTATCACAGCCCGGATCATCCACAGCCAACCTGCAGGAGTTTTTTTTTTTTCAATCCGGACCAGGTATGCTGAACCAGAGACTCTCAGACATGGGGGCAGAGCTGCTACTTGCTCTCCCTGTGCCCAGCTGCTCGTGGGGGGCGCCTGGGGAGGCATGGTGGGTTCTAGCCCTGGCCTGCCACCCAGCAGAGCCTCACAACAAGCCAGACCACCCTCCCCTACCTCATGGGGCCCGCCATTTTCCACATCCTGACTTCCCTCTCGTCACAACTCCACCCAGCAGACCAAACTATCACAGCCCGGCTCGCCGGCCGCTAGCGGCCACGCCGGTTCATCAATATATGCTTTATTTAGAGGTGACTACAACAGTATGTCACCTGCACGGCAAGCCTGGCAAGCTGCTCGTGTTGTATTTTATATGCCAAATACCAGTAACATTTATATTAGGTCATTCCCGTGACCTAATATAATGGTTTGAGGCTCTTTATGTTCCTGGAGCAAGTGGATGCCTTTGGATTCTACTAGCATGAATCAGGACATATGGAGATATTACTGGTGCCCGCTCTAGCAAATAGATGATTAACGGGAAGATAGTGATAGTAATAGTGATAGTAAAGATCTAGAACAAGGGGTTATCCACACAGAAAATAATGAATGCTCAATTCTTACCCTTACCTCACACCATACACAAAGCCCATTTTTGGTGGATCACGGATCACGGATATGAATTCAAAATATGCAACTAGAAACTTTCTTGGGAAAAACAGAAAAATCTTTATAATCATGGAAATAAGCAAGATTTTTTTAAGGAATACCCCCATGCCCCCCACAAGGGTTCACACAACCCTTTTAAAAAAACATAAACTGGGCCTGGTGACCATTAAAAGTGGCATGAACAGACAATTACATGAGAAGGCAGCTCAGCGACAGGGAAAAAGTATACGGTACTCACAAATTGCTAGACTATGATGCAATGCTACAGAGTTCAAGAAGGAAAAGCCTGTAACTGAATGATCAAGGACCAACCATCACTTGTCTTGAGAAGAAGGACCAAAGCAGTCCCTGAACAGTCACTTGCCTTCATTTGAGCATGTATGTTCCTGTTTCCCGATCCCAAGTGGCCCAAGTCATGCACACGCCTGTGATAAAATATATGGCAAGACACTCTCAGTTGGATGGGGGAGGCGGGAAAGTGAACCAGGAAGTGTCACCATGAGCAATGGCAGTGGAAGCCTCAAGGCTGAATGCAAGGGCACCCTTGAAGGTCACAAAACTGTGATTACCTTCTCAACTGACTTCTTGTGGTGGGTGGAACAAACACCCCAACCCTCTCAGCTTGCAGAGTAGAAGGCCATAGCCAAGGTCAGACTTGGTGAATGACTCAGAGAAGGATGCAGCTATGTCTCATCCAGAGCTCACGCTCACCACCAAATTCAAGGAATATGTTTGGGGTTTCCCTGAGGATCAGTATTTACAGCTTGCCTTTCAACCCAGTTTCTGGAGGGTGCATCCACCTGCCCTCGGCTACTGAAGCTGAATCCTGCGACTGGTCAGCCGGGCACTGGTCAATAGAAGTGACCAGTCACTGGTAAACAGAAGGAAAGTAGATTCAGCTTCAAAATGAAGCAAAACAAAGAAGTCCTGGTTGCTAAATGTCACTATTTAGGAAAAGGTCATTTTATTCTGCCAAGAATTCCGAGACTCTTCTCTTCTCCAAGCATGTGAGGAAGCAAGGATGGCCAGAGCCATTTGCTATTCATGACACTGAGGTCGCCAACACCAAATAGTGCTGATGACACAGTAGAGTTCTGTTCCAGATGCCTGCGTTGGTGTGGATTCTACAGGTGAGTGTCTGTGTGTAAGTGTATGTGTGTGAATGTTTGTATGACTGTATGAGCATGTATGAATGTGTGCATGTATGCATGTGTGTGCATGTGTGTGAATGAGTGTGTGTTTGTGTCTTAAGACATAAGCATGCAGGTCATTTTGAACTCTCACACTGGCCTGTCTGCATCTCAGAAGTCCGAGACGAACCGGAAGTAAACCGTCATTTTGACCTCTCACACCGGCCTGTCTGCATCTCAGGTAGCGTCCATGGGGTGTGCGGCTGGCGGGCGGGTGCCTGGGGTCGCGGTAGAGCCCCAGGTCTCGGCAGAAGGTGGAACTACCACCCACAGAAGTCCGAGCGGAACCGGAAGTAAACTGTCATTTTGAACTCTCACACCGGCCTGTCTGCATCTCAGGTAGCGTCCCTGGGGTGTGCGGCTGGCCGGGCGGGTGCCTGGGGTCGCGGTAGAGCCCCAGGTCTCGGCAGAAGGTGGAACTACCACTGCCAGAAGTCCGAGCGGAACCGGAAGTAAACCGTCATTTTTAACTCTCACCCCGCCTGTCTGCATCTCAGGTAGCTTCCCTGGGGTGTGCGGCTGGCCGGGCGGGAGGCCGCTTATGCTGCCGCTTATTAATACTAAAACTAGGAAATTCAACACCAAGGGAAGGTAATATCCTCAAGAAAAAAAGAAACAGTACACTAGAGGAACCTATCCCCTGAACACCGCAACACCATGGGAAAACAACGCAGACCCCCAGCTCGAAGAACAGATGAAGGAATCGACCGTGAAGACTCAAAAAAGAATACAGATGTGCATGATCTCTCTGACAATGAATTTAGAGAAGAAATTGGTAGGATGTTTAAGGAGCTCAACGAAAAAATTGAGCAGATGTCCAATAAAATACAGGAGAACATAAACAAAGCAGTTGAAAGGGCAGTCAATAAACTACGGGAGGAAATGAGAGCAGAAATGAGAACCATGCAAATAGAAATATTATCGCTTAAAAACTCAGTAGATGAAATGAAAAACACAACCGGGGCTCTCAACAGTAGGATGACAGCAGCGGAAGAGAGAATCAGTGAGACTGAAGATGAGCTGCAGAAAGCACTCAGAGAAATATATAAGATGGAAAAAGATCAGAAAATGGATCAGCAATAGAACAAAGAACAATGGGATGAAGCCAGGCGGAACAACATAAGAATCATCGAGTCCCAGAGGGACAGGAAAGTAACCCCAAGGAAATTAAAACAGTTAAAAACTTCCTGGCTGAAAAGTTCCCCGAGTTAAAGGATGAAGGCATCTAGATCCAAGAAGCCCGGCGCATACCAGCAAGAAGAGACCCCAATAGAAAGACCCCAAGACACATCCTAGTCAAAGTAATGGATGCCATAGACAGAGACATAATTCTTCAGGCAGCAAGATCAAAGAAGGAAATTGTATACAAAGGAGCATCCATTTGACTTTCAGCAGACTTCTCAGAAGACACCCTCCAAGCCCGAAGGCAGTGGTGGGATATAGTAAAAAAACTTAATGAAATGAATGCCTCAGCAAGAATTCTTTATCCAGCTAAACTCTCACTCAGATTTGAAGGACAGATATACAACTTCTTAGATAAAAAAACAGCTTAGGAACTTTGTAAAATCAAAACCAACCTTAAAAGAAGGACTGAATGATAAAAGAACAACCAACCTATACAGAAAGATGGCACAAAATCCCATGACAATAATCTCTCAATGTCAACAGTCTAAATGCACCAGTTAAGACACAGAGTGGCAAAATGGATCACAAAATTGAATCCGACATTCTGCTGCCTTCAAGAAACACACCTGAACAATCGGAGCAAAGACAGGCTCAAAATAAAAGGCTGGAAAACAATCCATCACTCAAACAACCCATCCAAAAAGGCTGGGGTAGCCATATTGGTATCTGACAACATAGACTTCAGGCTGAAGAAGGTCAGAAGGGACAGTGAAGGTCACTTCTTAATAGTCAAGGGATGCATATATCAGGAAGAAATCACGCTATTAAACATATATGCATCCAACGAGAGACCAGCAAAATACCTAAAACAACTACTAATGGACTTCAAAGAAGACATTGGCAGCAACACAATTGTAGTTGGAGACTTCAACACTGCTCTATCAACCCTGGATAGATCAACAAGATTGAAACTTACCAAGGAAATACTGGCCCTAAAAGAAGAGATGGAAGAAAGAGGGCTGGTAGACATATACAGGGCATTTCATCCCCAAAAAAGCTGAATACACTTTCTTCTCCAGTGCACATGGAACATACTCCAAAACAGATCACATGCTGAGCCATAAATCATACCTCCATAAAATCAAGAAGATAGAAATTGTGCCAACTATTTTTATGACCATGATGCACTGAAAATAGAAGTTAATTGTACACAAAAATGGAGACCAATACCAAGTACCTGGAAACTAAACAGCTCACTGCTGAACAACCAGCAAGTCATAAAAGAAATCAAAGAGGAAATCCAAAGATTCCTTGAAACAAATGAGACTGAAGACACAAATTACCAGAACTTGTGGGATACAGCAAAAGCAGTGTTAAGTGGCAAGTTCATAACTCTTCAGGCATACATCAGAAAAGAAAAGGCCATCATAAACAGTCTGACTTCCCAACTTAAGATCTTAGAGAGTGATCAACAAAAGGAGCCCATCCCAAGCAGAAAGAAAGAAATAATAAAACTTAGAGCAGAAATCAATGAGATGGAATGTCAAAAAACAATCCAGAAGATCAACGAAACCAAAAGCTGGTTCTTTGAAAAAATAAACAAGATTGACAAACCACTTGCAAGACTTGTAAGAAAGGGAAAAGAGAGAACCCAAATAAATAGAATCAGAAATGAAAACGGGGACATCACAACTGAAAACACAGAAATTCAAAAGATCATCAGAGATTACTATGGAGAGCCTGTACGCCACAAAACAAGAGAACCTAGAAGAAATGGACAAATTCCTGAATTCCTATAGCTTCCCAAGTCTGCAACAAGATTTGGAATACCTCAACAAACCTATCTCCATCGAGGAAATAGAATCGGTAATCAAAAGTCTCTGACTTTTTTTTTTTTTTTTTTTTGGGTCATACCTGACAATGCTCAGGGGTTTCTCCTGGCTCTGCACTCAGGAGTTACTCCTGGCGGTGCTTGGGGGACCATATGGGATGCCAGGGATCGAAACCAGGCCGGCACAGGCCGGCCGCGTGTAAGGCAAACGACCTACCCGCTGGGCTATCGCTCCGGGGCCCCGAGAGACTCTCACATATGGGGCAGAGCTGTTCCTTGCTCTCCCTGTGCAAAGCCGTTCATGAGGCAGTCGGGAGGCATGGCGGGTTCTAGCCCTGGACCACCACTCGGCAGAGCCTCACAACAAGGCAGACCACCGCTCCTCACTCCACGGGCGCCGCCATTTTCCACTTCTGGACTTCCCTCTCATCAGAACTCCACCCAGCAGACCAGCCCATCACAGCCTGGATCACCGACACCCACCCTGCCGCAGCTTTTTCCCTCAATCCGCCCAGGTATGCTGGTCCAGAGACTCTCCCACATGGGGCAGAGCTGTTCCTTGCTCTCCCTGTGCAAAGCCGTTCATGAGGCAGTCGGGAGGCATGGCGGGTTCTAGCCCTGGCCCACCACCTCGGCAGAGCCTCACAACAAGCCAGGCCACCCCCCCCTCACTCCACGGGCGCCTCCATTTTCCACTTCTGGACTTCCCTCTCATCAGAACTCCACCCAGCAGACCAGCCCATCACAGCCTGGATCACCGACACCCACCCTGCCGCAGCTTTTTCCTCAATCTGGCCCAGGTATGCTGGTCCAGAGACTCTCCCACATGGGGCAGAGCTGTTCCTTGCTCTCCCTGTGCAAAAGCCGTTCATGAGGCAGTCGGGAGGCATGGCGGGTTCTAGCCCTGGCCCACCACCTCGGCAGAGCCTCACAACCAGCCAGGCCACCCCTCCTCACTCCACGGGTGCCTCCATTTTCCACTTCTGGACTTTCCTCTCGTCAGAACTCCACCCAGCAGACCAGCCCATCACAGCCCGGCTCGCATGCGGCTGCCGGTTCATCAATAAATGCTTTATTTGGAGGTGTTTAAAAGAGTTTGCCTCCCGCTCGACAAGCCTGGCAAGCTTCTCGTGTTGTATATGATATGCCAAATTCCAGTAACAATTATATTAGGTCATTCCCATGACCTAATATAATGGTTTGAGGCTCTTTATGTTCCTGTAGCAAGCCGATGCCCCTGGCTCTCCTGGCATGAGACAGGACATATAGAGATATTACTGGTGCCTGCTCTAGCAAATAGATGATCAACGGGAAGATCGTGATCATGATCGTGAATCAAAAGTCTCCCCAAACACAAAAGCCCAGGTCCAGATGGATTCACCAGTGAATTCTACAAAACCTTTAAAGAGGACCTACTCTCAATTCTTTTTAAGCTCTTCTGGCAAATTGAAGAAACAGAAATACTCCCAAATAGCTTTTACGAGGCACATATCACCCTGATACCCAAAGCAGACAAAGATGTCACAAAAAAGGAAAACTACAGACCAATCTCCCTGATGAATACAGATGCTAAGATCTTCAACAAAATACTAGCAAATAGAATCCAAAGAGTCATCAAAAAGATTGTACACCATGACCAAGTGGGATTCATCCCGGGAATGCAAGGATGGTTCAACATCCGCAAGTCAATCAACATAATACATCATATCAACAAAAAAGAAAAATAAAAACCATATGATCATATCAATAGATGCAGAGAAGGCATTTGACAAGATTCAACAGCCGTTCATGATAAAAGCTCTCCGTAAAATGGGGATTGGAGGAACCTTCCTCAAGATAATCCAGGCCTTCTACTACAAGCCCACAGCGAGCATTATTCTCAATGGGGAAAAACCGAAAGCCTTCCCCTTAAGATCAGGGACAAGACAAGGCTGCCTGCTCTCACCACTTCTATTCAATATAGTACTGGAAGTACTTGCCATAGCAATCAGGGAAGAAAAAGACATTAAGGGCATCCAGATAGGAAGGGAAGAAGCCAAGTTATCACTATTTGCAGATGACATGATATTATACCTGGAAAACCCAAAACTCTCTACCAAGAGGCTCCTAGAAATAATACATTCTTATAGTAGAGTAGCAGGGTACAAAATCAATACCCAAAAGTCAATGGCCTTCCTATATGCAAACAGCGAAAGAGAAGAAAGGGACATTAAAGAAACTATCCCATTCACAATTGCACAGCAGAAAATCAAATACCTAGGAATCAGTTTGACAAAGAATGTAAAGGATCTCTACAAAGAAAACTACAAAATGTGACTTTAGGAAATAAAAGAAGACCTGAGGAAATGGAGACACATTCCCTGCTCATGGATTGGAAGGATTAACATTATCAAAATGGTAATACTCCCTAGAGCTTTATACAGATTCAGTGTGGTCCCTATAAAGATACCCATGATGTTCTTCAAAGAAATTGAACAAACACTCCTGAAATTTGTATGGAATAATAAAACCCCACGAATAGCTAAAGCAATCCTTGGGAAAAAGAAGATGGGAGGTATCACTTTCCCCAACCTCAAGCTCTACTACAGAGCAGTTGTAATTAAGACAGTGTGGTATTGGTATAGAGACAGACCCGTAGACCTATGGAATAGAACTGAGTATCCTGAAACGCACTCCACAAATATACAACCACTTAATCTTCGATAAAGGAGCAAAAAATATTAAGTGGAGCAAAGAAAGCCTCTTCAACAAATGGTGCTGGGAAAACTGGGCAGCTACATGTAAAAAATGAACTTAGACCTCCTTCTAACGCCATGCACAAAAGTCAGATCAAAATGGATTCTAGATCTCGATATCAGACATGAATCTATAAGGTACATGGAAGAAAACATAGGAGAAACGCTCTACGACATCGAAACGAAAAGTATCTTTCAAGACGACACACCACTGACCAAGCAAATGGAAGCAAAGATAAACAAATGGGATTACATAAAATTGAAAAGCTTCTGCACCTCAAAAGAAACGGTGACCAAGATACAAAGACAATCCACAGAGTGGGAAAGGATATTCACCCAATACCCATCTGACAAGGGGTTAATATCCAGGATATATCAGGCACTAGTAGCACTCCACAAGAAGAAAACAGCCAACCCCACCAAAAAATGGGGAGAAGAAATGAACAGAAGCTTCCAAAAAGAAGAAATTCGAATGGCCAAAAGGCATATGAAAAAGTGCTCTTCATCTTTAATCATCAGGGAGATGCAAATCAAAACAACAATGAGGTACCATCTCACCCCACAGAGACTGGCACACATCCAAAACAGCAAGAAAAACCGGTGCTGGCGTGGATGTGGGGAAAAAGGGACTCTCATCCACTGCTGGTGGGAGTGCCGACTGGTCCAGCCCTTTTGGAAAACAATATGGGCATTCCTCCAAAAGCTAGATATTGAGCTCCCATTTGATCCAGCAATAGCACTCCTGGGAATATACCCGAGAGACCAAAAAACACATAGCAGAAATACTATCTGTACTTCTTTATTCATCTCTGCACTATTCATCATAGCTAGAATCTGGAAACATCCTAAATGCCCGAGAACAAGGACTGGCTAAAGAAACTGTGGTTCATCTACACTATGGAATACTATGCGGCTGTCAGAAAAGATGAAATTATGAAATTTACCTGCAAATGGATGGACATGGAGTCTATCATGCTGTGAAATTAGTCAGAAGGAAAAGGACAGATATAGAATGACTGCATTCATTAATAGGATATAAATAGATACCAGTGGTTTACTAAATATGGGAAATGGTAATGGCAGATTAAAACTCACCACTGAATATACACAAAGAGACTTAAGTGATAAACTCTAACTATCTGCAGGGCTAGCCACAATGTGTAAAATAAGAGGGAGAGAGATGCAGTGACAGAGAGAGATAGAGAGAGAAAAGAGAGGAAACTGGGGTACCTGCTATTAAGGCGGCCTGGGGGCGGGAGGGGAGGGGTACATTGGTGGTGGAAATGGGGCACTGGTGGAGGGATGGGTGCTGGAATACTGTATTACCAAGAACCAATTATGAACACCTTTGTAATTGTATGTTTCACAGTGGTATAATAAAAAAATTTAAAAAAAATTCAATAAAATTCAAATCACTTCAAAAAAAAGACATAAGCATGCACATTTCTCCATCTCTGAATTTCTTAAATACACTTTTAGACCCCTGGCCTTGCTCATAGCCAAAGATAATTTTATACCAGTAGACCCCCCACAGCCCACATTCTGAATTTACTAAGAGTCCTATCTACTGAAGAAAGGATTTATGGCCTTTCCACATAAACTCTTTTTCTTTCCCTCAGTCTCCTCTCCCCCGCTCCGTGGATTGGAGCCGATGACTTTTTACACCAAAATGGTTGGTCAGAATCCAATCAAGAGTATAAAGGCAACTGAATAAATAAGGCCATGAAGTAAGTGTAAAATATTAGTGTCCAGACATCCGAGCCGTGTGCGTCCGCATGAAACTCCACAGCTGTACCGCCCGAGCTCACGTGGTGCCCGACTTGAAGAGGACCCATTACCAGGGAGAGTTTTATTTGCTTCATAAATTACATTCGAGGGCACAATAGCTTAGCTTCATAGCTGTAAAATTGCCAAATATTGTCAATGACCACTCTCTGGTCATAAATAACCAAATAATCTATGACTCATTCGATTTCTGATTCCCTGGGCATTTCTTTCTCGCCATTACTCAAGAACGTAAAAACGGGGCCTCTACGTGGCATTTTATGGGGGTTATAAATTACTCAAAGGGGATGACATGGGACAGATTTGTAGGGCGAGTAACAGGAACCAGCCAAGCCAATGTGTAAATTAAAGTGCCAGTGACAAAGCAGAGGGCGCAGGGAAGGAACCTGGAGTCTGAGGAGAGATCCGGACCAGCTATGGGAAGAGGAGGCGGAAGAGCACCTGGAACTATGGCTGCAGAGTCAGTGATCCATCCCTGGGGCTCCAAAGGGCAAAGCAGAGGTGAACTTGAACTCTTATGTTCCATTCGGCTTTCTAGGGCCCTGCAAGGGCAGGGGAGGAGAGGGAGGGAGGGAGGGAGATGGGGAGAGAGAATGAGAGAGTGTGTGGGAGAGCGAGAGAGTGAGAGCCAGAGCCAGAGAGAGAGAGCGAGCAAGAGAGAGACAGAGAGGGAGAGAGAGGGGGGAGAGAGAGGGAGAGAGCGAGAGCCAGAGACAGAGAGAGAGGGAGAGAGGGAAAAGAGAGACCTAGAGAGTGGGAAAGAGAGAGGGAGAGAGACCTAGAGAGTGGGAGGGAGAGAGGGGAGAGAGAGACCTAGAGAGCAGGAGGGAGAGAGGGAGAGAGACCTAGAGAGCAGGAGGGAGAGAGGGAGAGTGGGAGAGAGAGACTAGAGAGTGGGAAAGAGAGAGGGAGAGAGGGAGAGAGACCTAGAGAGCGGGAGGGAGAGAGGGAGAGAGAGACTGAGAGAGAGGGAGGGAGAGAGGGAGAGAGAGAGAGAAAGAGACCTAGAGAGCAGGAGGGAGAGAGGGAGAGAGAGACTGAGAGAGCGGGAGGGAGAGAGGGAGAGAGGGAGAGAGAAAGAGACCTAGAGAGCAGGAGGGAGAGAGGGAGAGAGAGAGACCTAGAGAGCAGGAGGGAGAGAGGGAGAGTGGGAGAGAGAGACCTAGGAGAGCGGGAGAGAGAGAGGAGAGAGAGAGACCTAGAAAGCGGGAGAGAGAGAGGGAGAGAGGGAGAGAGAGAGACCTAGAGAGTGGGATAGGGAGACCCAGAGGGTGATCTGGCAGGAACCTGCATATCCCATGGCAGGTACTGAAGGGCTTTGTCGCACACTTAGTGGATGTGAGCAAAAAACTGCCATGACTCAAAGCTGTGACTCTCGTCCCTGCTGGTCCTAAACCTGCCCAAGGTGTGCAGCAGAGCAAGAGCTGGTGACAATGCCACCAGCAGTTACACCAGTCTGTCCTGAGCTGTCATCCCTGGCTCTGGTAGACAGTGGGCGTCCCCAGACTACCTAACTAGGCTGGGGATGTGGGGGTGGAGGAGCAGCTTTCCTAGGTGCTGGAGGAGGGTGAGTGAAAGATGAGGGACAAGAGGAGGGAGGGAAGAGGTGAGGTGAGGTGGGCTGCCACTGCCTTTGGGGTCAACTGGTGAGCAGGGGGCTGGGCACCGGGCATGAGTGTGGGGGGATTGAATCGAGCCCAGCCGCGTGGAAAGTCAGTGTCTTGCCCACCGTACCATTTCTCCAGCCCCACTTCACAATTTCAAAGTGGTAAGCAGGGATGAGCAAGTTATTGTTTCAAGCCCCTGTTTGTGGGCACCTCTCATGCCACAGGGTGGCAGGTGGCTGAGTGGATCCATCGATCGGCAGATCCCTCCTTCCCTGTTGTCAAACAAAGTCACGGAGGGTTAGGCCGTGGGCAGGGTCAGTGTTAAAGGACTGACCTGTCCACATGATGTGGGCATGGGGAGGGGAGGGATGTCAGCGGGATCGAGGGAGGCTGGTTCCAAGTTCACAGGGGTCACACTGTGTCTAGGAGCTTGAGGAGTGAAGTGAGGGATTGAGGGAGTACTAAGACAGCGGCGGTGTGTGAGCCAGGCCCAGAGGAAAGGGTCTAGCAACACTCAGCTCCGGCCTTGGCTGAGGAAGTTGGAGGAATTCTCAGGAGCTGGGCGTGCACGCTGTGCAAGGAGATGGGCTCCAGCACTGCAACCAGGCCAGAGGTGGCTTATACAGGACACTGGGGAGCCAATGTGAATGGAGAGGAGGTGAGAAACCAGAGGGCCCTAAGAATGTGTAGCCTTCAGACCTTCCAGAAAGTTCAGGGAGATGAGAGGAGGGGTGAGAAGAAAAGTGGGGAATGGGATGAGGATGGGAGAGGTGGGAGGGGAAGAAAGGGAAGTGGGGGAGGGAAGGGGGAAAGGGAAGTGGGGAGGGAAGGAGGAAAAGGAAATGGGGGAGGGACGGGGAAAGTGTAAGGCATAAAGGGAGGGGGGGGGAGGCCGAGGATGGGAGCTGGAGACAGAGCACAGAGCAGACAGCTGGGGTCCCTCCCAGAACAGGTGGGCTGGCCCCAAGCGCTAAGGGAGAGGTCTCAGGCAGGGGCGCTCTGATGCAGAGAGCAGCAGGGTGTGGGCCTGGGCATGCTTTCCCAGCATGCAGTGGGGCAGCAGCCAGTTTTATTTGGTATTAGGGCCACACTATTGGCACTCTGGGTTTGGTTCCTGGCAGTGCTGAGGGACCACGTGGTGCTGGGGATGGACCCTGGGTGCCCGCAGGTAACACCTGTACTCCGGCCCTTGGCTGTCCTCTCCCTGGCCCCCAGACTCTTGAAGTCTGTGTTGGAAACAAAGCTTCATCTGATCCAAGCTTCTCTGACACCAGAATAAAAGAAGGAGCCCTGGGAACCACAGAGACTTCTCACTCAGCCTCTCCCACTGCCACCTGTGGGTGACTAAAGATGCATCTTCTATGCCGAGTTCAATTAGCAATATACATCCTTAAGAGTCTTGGGGAAAGAAATGCAAAACCAGAAGTAACTAATACATATGTGAGTCAGCTCAAAGGCACCCCTGGATGACAGCTGGGAAGGAAGACCCAGAGCTCACGACCACAGGTAGGCAGTGTAGATGCGGGCCGTATAGATGTGGCACTTCTCAAGTATTCCCACCAGCCTCGAGCTTGAGGAAAAGCAAGCTAGCAGTCCGGGGTTTTCCGAGTCATCTGGACACTGGACACCACGTCCCAGAGACAGAGCACGAACCATCCCACAGAGGCCCTGGGGACACAGTTCTAGAAAATGCACCTTTTGCCCTGTTTTGCTGAGGAAGGAAAGAGCAATGCACAGCCTTTCTGCCTTGCGGGCGCTGCCCTGGGGAGAGGGATTTTCCCTGGAGAACCTGAACACCTCGCCCCTGCTTCTGGGCACTCAGGAAGAAGCAAGAGGAATGTTTCCCAAGCTCCAGCCAAGCACACACGCAATCAGTTGCTCATCCTTGGTGTTTTCCAACGGGAACTGAACTGGAAGAGGGAGAAGACATATGGCAGGATGAATCCCTGTCCCTGGCACATAGAAGAGGGCTATCTCACCTCCGTGCTTGCGGAGCAAATATAGACATTCTGGAAAGCTGGAGCGGTCATTTGAAAGAAGGCTCAGTGCTCCAGGGAGACCTTCGCCTGTTGGCACTTCCTCATCCCAGCAGATTCTGATATGATGACAAGGGGGCCGAGAGACAGCGCCAGTTTGATCCCCAGCACCATTTATGGTCTCCCCTGAACACCGCCAGGGTGACCCATGAGCACAGAGCCAGGAATAACCCCTGAGTACCTCTAGGGGGTGGTGTCCAACCGCAACCCCTCCTCTCCCCCCAAATTTTAAAATAACCAAGATTGAGCACATAATTTCCCACCCACCCAGAAGGTCTGTCCTAGCGCAGTTGGGGAAATCTACCTTGGTTGCCAGAGGGCTGCAGCTGGTACCCAGACACCAGCTTTTCATTTTTCTTCTTAGAACCATTGGACAAAGCTTCCCACTTTTCGGAAGACGGGGCTGGAGTACCTTCCCTGCCGTGGCTGCACTTCCCCCACTTCTCAAATAAGTGTGCATTTTGGGACCAGAAAGAGTATCAGAACATTATGAAAAGTCTCATAATGTTTTCAACATTAATACCCCAGATAAGGGTACCCAGAGGGGGAGAGCCGCGAGCTGCCTTTGGAACACTGCAGGACCACCCAAGATGCATTCTGTCAGCTTGTTCATGTGTCATAGGAAGCGAAAGAGCGATTTAAACATATGTGGGATATTATGAAGACTTAAATAATGTAACAGTGAGTGGTAGGATAGAGCCACGTAACGGCATTCCTCTAGGGGACTTCAGCAGAAGATGAGCAGATTCAACTTGAAGGCGTGATGCTTTTACTTAAAAAACAATTCACACCCAACTTTAACAAAATGAACTTAGAAAGGGCACAGGCTGGAACGGGGGACCTGGGAGGGAACCTGGGAACATTGGGGAGGGAAGCTGGCACTGGTGGTGGGATCAGTGCTGCAATATTGTATGTCTAAAGCTCAACTATGAAGAACTGTAAATCACGGTGCTTTAATAAAAAAAAAATCACACCAATGCTGTGCGTACATATACTAAGAGATGGCTTAGAAGGAATAAATCTGCTTTCTAAAACTCAGGCCCTGAACTATTTTAGAGAAGTACCCAATGGAACTGCCAACATGTACTTTATGATTCTGTAAAATTTCTGGCTATTTCAGCTTCCAATAAAAAATAAAAATAGGACGAAGAGTTGTGTCTTTAGTTGACTTGGGCTAAAAACAAAAGCTAAGGCAGATGCACGCAACCAAGAATGGAAACACAGATCACAGACTGTGTGAGCAAGTAAGCAGTCAAAGCAAAGCTAAAGATATGCATGGCTGTGATAGAAAATCCCCTATTTCAGGTGAGAAGGACTCTGTCAAATGCCCTCTCCTTCCGAGCAGCCCTCCCTCCTCCACACGAGGCTCTGCTAGGTCGGAATGCTCTCCATGGTTTTAATGCGTGTCAGCCTGTAATAAAAAAGCAAGTTATTTCATTATGAAACTCAGTGGGTCACCCGAGGGGTGGGGGCAAGTTTATGGATTAGGCACCTCTACAACTAACACCCACCTTTCTACTCTGCCATTAATATCACAACTGTGTATAAAACAAGTGATATTTTCACAAAGGAAACATTAGAAAGTGCTATATTTGAGGGAAAACTACTTGATAGAAAATGTGTTTGTGCATGTGTGTGTGCGTGTGTGTGCACGTATGTTTATGTATGTGTGCCATACTAACATACTAATTGTGCTCAGGGCTTAATCCTCGATCTGCACTCAGGGGTCACTCCTGAGGTCCTTGGAGACACTATATTGAACAGAGACCGAACACAGGCTGACTGTGCCTAACCCCTGGGCTAGCTCTCTGGCCTATGCCTTTTTTTTGCTGTTAAGTTATAAATGAAGACTTCCCTGTAATCTGCATATACTGGCGACACAGTCCAGAGTAACCAGAGTGCTTGGTGAATGAGGTGATGGGACAATCAATCTGCCACCTGATTGATGGCAGAGAAAGATGTCTGCCATCAACCCAGAGAAAGATGTGTGATTTTTGTTTGCTATTTTCCTGTGTGTAATGGTCCCCACGCTTCCAAATATGCTTCTGTCCCAGGGAGAGCTTGAAAGTATCCCAGTCACTCGGGGCAAGAAATGAAACTCTCTATTTCCTTTCTTCCTTTTCCCTTTCTCAAATTTTTAGATGACAAAGAACGTGAGTGATAACAAGGCCAAGACAAGCTCTCCCCATTTGTCTCATGTTTTGGATGATCCTTTGCCCTGTTTTTACACCTTCCACAGAACATCTGGTCTTTTGTCTGACTCGTGAATTTCTTTCATCAGAACTCTCAGGCTGAAGGAATGTTGCAATGTAAAGAGGGAAGAGAAAGGACTTCAGTCAGCGGGGAAGGTTCTGAGGCCATTGCACTGAAGATCTTTTCTCTGCTGTATGCAGGCCTGCAGGGAGGAGGAATTGTCGGGGATGCTGCCGGGGTCCCGACAGTGTCAGGACCGAAGTTCTCTTCTACCTCCGAGGACGCTGGGGAACAGATGAAAACTCACGAGTCCGTGCAGTTCCAAAAAGGCTTTTAATAGTACAAAAGCTCTTCTCCAATATAATGAACAAACTCTAGCTCTGGTCTGAACTTAGACCATACAAAAGAGCCTAAGTCTCCCACCAAAGAGGGAGGATCTCACCCGAGCTGAGTCCTACCCAGAAGAAGGAGCAAAAGGCCAAAGAGCAAAAAGCCAAGTGCCGAAAGCCAAAAGCAAAAAGACTGAGGAGCTAAAAGTCACAGGAGCCAAAAGCCAAAGCGAAAAAAGGCCAAAGCCGGAAGGAGCCTCAAGTCAGTCCCCTGATATACACCAAAGTAATCCAGGGAGGGTCATGTCAACAAAGAACTCTAAACAGAGTATAGTGCCACACCCTAATGCAGGTTAGCCAAGGTCTAATCCTTTAGACCTTTATCCTTCGGTCTAATCCTACCGAGATTATCTCTTATGTAAAACACTGGAGAGAGAGGGCTGATATAAAGTAATACATCTTATTTCATGAGCTTCATGTAATCTAGATGGTACCCACAGGTCCTTCTTATTATTATCTGCACCAGGGTGATTCTGAGTATCTTGTTCGTATCTTGTTCTCGTGTACTGAAAGGGTCACACTCGCCTGCTTAGAGCAAACTAGTATGATCCTTCCTATAGTCTGCCTATAGTCTCAGCGTAGCCAGGGTGGTAGTCTCCTGGTAAATTCTAACTGTCCCACGCTGGGTGCAGTGGGTATAAAGAGGAGCTGTGTCCAATCTAGAAAACATAGAAGTCTTAGTAGATGTATAAGTCAGAAGTTATCCAATCAAGGTGACTTCTGTAACTGCCACACCCTCTAGCAGTGTTTACATAGAAGAGAGGTCTCATTAGAATGAACCTTGGCTTAAATAGATTAAGCTGGGAGTGGGCAAAACAACAAAACTCCCAGAATAGCTAAACCTGTCCTCCAACAGGGAATGAGTGGGGATCCAGCCCCTGCCTCGTGGGGTGGCGTGGATCTGATGCTGATTTCAGGGACAGGAAACAAGGCACAGAGAGAGGGAGAATGAAGCAATCATTTGTTCATCTTGCCCTTCACTCCCCAATCACAAGAATGCCTGGAGTACTGGCCATCACCTGGGACCTATTTATGCTGTCAACTATGTATGGCCACCGGCGGCAGGCCTGCAGCCTGGATGACGAGCACTGGACAGTCCCAAGGCAGTGACGTCCCCCTTACCACCACACACACACACACACACACACACACACACACACACACACAAATTAATGCTGATATAGAGCTTACAGACTTGGCGGTCCCATCCAACAGACCGTACCACCAAATATGTACCACCGTACTCACCAAATATGTGCAACAGTTTGTTAAGCTGGTTTAGAAAATAGTTAGAGAAAAAAAAATATGGTTAACTATTTTCGGTTTTATTTCAAAAAATGTCATTTACATTTATTGAAAGAAGGGATGGGGGGTATTTAAGGAAGCTGCCAGTTCGAAACACAAATCATTGGCCTATGCCAACTTGATAAGGATCCAGTTTCAGATACAGGACCCCACCAGGAGAACTGCAGCGAGCGCTCAGCTTAGCTTCTCTCAAAACACATCAGCTAAGGACCGTCCCCGGACTCCGCCTCCCCACCCTGTGTCTCCATCACATCTCACTCCAAAGATCCATGAGTGGAACCATCCCAGGAGCTGCATGTACGGGGGCAGTGTTGCTGACCAGTGCGCTACTCATTACGCACGCACACGAGTGTGCATTCAGGTGGTCCAGGAAGCACCACCCATGGGACGCGGTTCACTGACAGTACAGGCTGCCTCGCGTATGCCCCTGGTATCGCTAAGAGAGGGATGTCATTGGGCCAGCAGGCAGCACAAGGCACACCATCACGCTTTGTGTCCACCTGTTTTATAACTGATATTCAGAGAGCAGAAGCAGCTTAAGGAGATTCTCCGAAGTTAACTCTGGGTGCCTTTGCTCCTCATCCCTTCCACGCTCCAAGCATTGGGCACACACAGGCGGGGTGTGGGACAGTGTCTCTTTGCCTTCCCCGACAGGGATGTGGGCAGGGGTGGGTTCTCAGAGCTGAGTGCTGCCTCCAGAAAACCTGTTTTCCTTTCACACAAAGGCACCTCAAGAAGCCGAGGCATGTACAGGAGAGGGGGAGCTGCCAGGCGGGGACCGGCGGCCCCATTGGCTGTGTCCGCACACACTCATATGCCCGCTCAGCGCTCTGTGCCCCCTCAGTCCCCGTGCCCGCGATTGCCATCTAGAACATGCTTCCTGTTCCACTCCAGATGGGCCTGCATTTGCTTTCAACTTGGCAGGGTTAAAGAACAGAGTCGTCATAAGTGTGTAATGTCTTGAACCAAAATAGACTTCCTTAATGATTTGTTTTCTCCAATTTCACCACAAAATGTAATGCAGCCAACAAAAGAACTATTCTTCCCCCCCACGTATAATAACATGTTATTCAACAATCATGGAAGCAAGGCGATGCGGGACACTGCCAAGGGCCTGAACTGGAGTTTCTGACTGAAATGTTTGCGAAGAAATCTTTCTTTTCTTTTCTGCCCCCCCCCCCCCCCACCCCGTTAGGTTTCACTCCAAGGTTTTGAGTGAAGGGATGTAAATATCTGGGAATATACAGTTTTGCTTTCCTACCGTAGCATGCTTACAGAAGTAGTTATGGTTTACTTTATAACATGGGTCACCGAAAACATTCGCCATAAAAACATAAAAAAATACAAACAAGATCTCAGTAGGACATTTACTTTGTGGCAGAACGAACCATTTAATTGCTTCTGTCCTTAGGAGGGCAAACAGCTCCCTATGAAGCTAGGTCAGCGCACCTCTGAGCTTTCTGGGGGAGTCTGTAGCCCACATGACACTCATCCCCACTCTGCAGACATCAAAGGAGCAGCAGGTCAGGGAAGGAGGCAAAAGGCTGGTGAACAGGCGGAACACGCAGCGTGTGCTCTGTGCATCCTAAAGAAAATTAGGATTTCTTGAAGGAATTTTTTCTCTTTCCCATTTTGCATGGCAGGGATCAAACCCAGGGCCTCATGCGTGCAAAGCCTGTGCACTACCCCTGAGTCATAAGCCCCTCAAAGTCATTTTGAAAAGAACTGCGGAAAAAAATGATAATCAGCAGAAAGGACAAAAAGAAATCCATGATTTCACTTTCTGAATGAGTCGATCTAGAAACACACGTCATCATCGCTAGCCCAGTGCAAAGCGAGAGGGACTCTACCCCAAACGTGGATGCGCACTCATGTGTGTCGGCAATGAGACAGCCCCGAGGCCAGCAGCACGGCCCCAAACACACACAGCTCCTGGACCGGTTCCATGCCTGGAAAACGGAACTGCATAAAATGAAATTGCGTTAGCTGAGAGAAGGCAGAATTAAATGGGTCTGGAAAATCAGACCGCTGAGAAGGGGTTGCTGTTAAGACCGAAAGTTGGTTCCTTGGGAAAGAAAACAGAAAAGTAAAAAACTCTCTAAACTGGGATGAGCCATGTGGTCTTTGGTACGGGGTCAGGGGACACTCACTTTACTGCACATGTAACATACTATGCATGCAACATATGTCACATACATATGGTGCATGTAACATGCGTGTGTGCCATGCATGTGCACATGGATTTCCAACATCTTTAAACTAATGCATCTATAATTCAGAATGGAGAGCCTGAATTTATTTACTTTTTGCTTGTTTTTGGGCCACACCCATGGTGCTTGCTCCTGGCTCTGCATTCTGGGATCACTCCTGGTGGGGTTTAGGGGACTACACGTGGTGCCCAGCTTGAACCCAGGCCGACCACATACACGGCAAGCCCCTTAACCTCTGTACTATCTCTCTGGCTCCAAGAGCCAGAGTTTAAATTCCAGAGTCACTGCTTTTTTGTTTATTTCTTAAAGTGACCACCTGGAGGTGGAGGCCACTCAGGGTCACTCCCAGTCATGCTTGCCCTGGCACGAGGGACCCAATTACCCTGTGCTTGGTGCTGCTCAGGGCCATGTGGGGCTGCGGATCCAACTCAGGCCCTCCCACATGCTGGGCACTGCTCTGCCGCTGGACCGCCTGGACCGCAGCCCAGCCCTGGATTCTCTCTTTAACCTCTGTGCAGCCATTTCACCCCAGGAGAACCAGAACAGGCCACATTTTACACGGTTACTGTGCTAAAACAAGCAAATACAACCCTCAGGCCCTGCTTGGACTTTGGGTGAGCCTATTCTCAGAAGCTCCAAAGCCAAGGACTTCATTCTTTACTGAGACATTTAAACATTTTTTTAAAAAAAAAAATTTCATTCTTATTAGTGTTAAGGACTTACTAACCCTTGTCACACCAGGGACAGCTCAAGGGACAGTGGTTTGTTTTCTTTTGGTTTTGGGTCACGCCTGGTGATGCTGAAGGCTTACTCCTGACTCATCACTCAGAAATTACCTTGGTGGTGCTCGGAGGACCATAGTGGATGCCAGGGATTGAACACCAGTTGGCTGCGTACAAGACAACTATTGCTGTGGCCCCAAAGTTCTTCTTGAAAGCCATTTATTTAGACACACTGAAAAAGGTGTACTTCAGCCTAGGTTTCTCAGATAGATCAACACAGGATGAGGAGGTGTGCTGGGGTGGGTGCTGAGGATCTCAGGACTCCAGATCAGTGAGAGCTAGCGGTGCGCACCATTCTGAAGTCTCTACACCAGAAAGTCCTGGTCATCATTCTCAGTGTTTGTTTTGGCAAGTGGCACAACAATAAATAAAGGTATCACAGAAAAACTTCTGCCTGGTGCTCATAGAAAAGCCCTCTGATAATCCAAGCGTGATTCAATGAAACCGTATTTCCTAATCTGATGTTATAGTTTATAGAAATGATGTCACTTTGACTCAGCATAAACGCAGTGAAACAGACTGGAAATACATTGGTAGAAACTGTTAAGTGGGAAGAGCACGGAGGGACCTTAGCTCCAAGTCATCTGGTTCTCAAAGAGTCATGGGGCTTCATTAGGACAAAAATGAAAATAAGGCTGAAGAATCTCTTGGTAGTAAAAGAGAAACACACAAAAAATCTTTCACAATCCAAATCCAACAAGAATGGCCCCCTCCGGCAGTCTGACAAAATTCTAGGAAAATAGTTTAAACTCTCTTCACAAAGTTCCAATGTAGCTATTAGTCATTAAGCTGCACATATAAGAACTCATACTTGGGTCCAGATATCTGAGCAGACTGCCTACACATGCCCCCTACAAGGTTTAAGACTGTGTTTTGCATCTGATATACTAATATGAAGTTATTAATGTTAGGACAGCCCAAGGTCTAATTACTTAGACTAGTCCCACAGAGATGCATTATAATCTCCTAGAAACTATTTACATTATTTAATTTTTTAAAAATGAGCAGGTCTCTATTTGGGGCTGGGAGAGAGGAGGTTAGGGCCACACCCGGCAGTGCTCTGGGCTTACTCCTGGTGCTGCATTCAGGAATCACTCCTGGCTGTGGCCAGGGGATCATGTGGCTCTAACAGGGGAACTGAACTGGGGAACTGAACTGGGGAACTGAACTGGGGTCAGGCCACATGCAAGGCAAGTGCCTTAACCCCTTTACTATCTCTCCAGGCCCCTCTATTTGCACTTTATTGCAAATGACTCACCTGGAAGGATGAGTGGTATTGGTGATTATCTTTAGGAGTGCAGAAAACTTTAGGGTGCACCATTTACATGTCCCTTTGACACCCAAAATATGAGAGTACAATGGGCAGGCGATAAAGTTGGGTTTGTTTGTTTTAAAAGTCACATATTCTGCTGAATTCCTATTTCACATGCAAACGATAAAATTTCTCTTCCCGGCACTTCAAGAGTTCTCTCTATGGCAGACCACTGGTTTATTTTGGGGAGCACACAGGGAAGGCCTATAATGGCGGAACCTGACACTTGCGCTCCTAGCTCAGACCCCAGAGTTCTTAACCTGCCTGAGTTCAGTGAAGCCACAGAATCAGCCATGGGGTATGCAGGCTGCAAGGCCCATCTCGGCACTCTGGTACGGCACACGTGTGCCCTCCCTGTCAGGCGGCTTCCACAGTGAAGAGTATTCTCCGTTTCTCAAGGAAACAGGGACATAGTTTCTTGTCCACTGGCAGAAATGGGGAAAGCGGCACATTCAAAATGTCAGCGGTTCTCCCCAAGCATGCCCAGAAGGGCCAGGGGTCCGATTCTGCTGGGCTCAGACAAGCTGAGGACAGGACAAGCTGGGAGGAGGCAGACAGCACGGACGGGGCCGTGGGAGGGACAGATGGGCCAGTCTGGGGAAGAGGAGACTGACATTTCTTTGCTAATAAAAAGGCAATTTATATAAACTATGGGAGGCTTGGTGAGAAAGTCTAAGAGGTAATTGTTCGCATTCCAAACGTTTTAATATATAAACTGTGTAACCAACGCTCATGAACAGCGCAGCTGCTAACAATTTCTTCTTTTCTTTCTTTCTCCCCCCCCCCCACCCCCCAGGATAAAAATCAGGCTGAAGCCAAAAGATGTGGCTCTCCTGAACACTAACTACTTTGAAACTTCTGATCCAACAGAACTGTGACATAATAATTTTTTTTAAGAAGTCGGGAGAGAGCTGCAGTCTGAGATTGGAAAGAAGACCCCGTTTTTACCCCCAATTAGGGGAGACCACATTTCAGCGTTCATGGAGGGGAAAGAAAGGCCACTTCTGCTCGCACATCTGTTTCCAGTGTGAGGCTGGTATGCAAACTATTGTCTGTTGGAAGTGTGCTGCGGTAACGTTCGCCAGGGTTCAAGGCTGGCTCAATTTGATCAAGAAGCTAAAATTAGCTTCTGTGTGTTTTCCTGAAAAGAAAAAAAAATACTGTAAAGCTCTTTGTTTTCCTTCAAGTGCCGTTCTCAGATTTCAGTTTCTGGTGTGTAAACGACCAGGAAACAGGCAGCCTTGACAAGCGGCTTCTTGTTCGTGGTGCAGTGCAGAAGGAAGCGGCCGGGCCGGACCTGCGCCGTGCCCGCGTGCAGAGCGCTGGTGCGCTCACCCTGGGCACCGCTCCCTCCTTAAACAATATTAACATTATGAGACGATTAAAAGTGAATGCATCTGGAAATTCAAAACCAAAGCTGTATTTTAAAGTATGTGATGGTTTTGGCAAAGCCCAAATACATTAAGAAACTCATCATTCTCCGAAGTATTGGGGTAAGTCCTAGGTCACATCTTCACGGTAAGTCTGACAGTGTTCTGATTATTTTCACAGGAAGTGAGTTCCTTAAGACCAAAAAAAAAAGGTGGTGATGGCGAGGGAGGGGTTGGGTGTGTGAGGAGGGGGTGATTCATGTCAAAGCACCAACCTGAATACTTCAGCAAAAATACAAAGGGCAGAGAGAAATCAAGGAAACAAGATATAAAGGTGTGTGGTGATTTCAGAAAAATGCTGATGTGCTTTTTAGATAAGCGAAATTGTCTAGAAAACTACTTATAGTTCATTCTTAGGAGAGACGGGAGAAGAGGAAAAAGAATGAATTCCCTGCCAGGGCTGGGACTGAGTCAGAGAACTAGAGCCCCAACAGGAGCATTTGAGATTTAAATCTTTACAGTCTCGGACATTTGCTTTTTCTTAGATTAGTTTCTCAGTTAGACAGCAATAATCTGTTTTCACTTCAATAAAATGCCTGTGTGATTTAATCCCTGAAATACTAATTTTTGAAATAATCCATGATGCAATGAAAAGTAATTTCAAAACGATCTATGATGTAACACTTTTTGTGTGTATGTGTGTGATTCACAGTGCCTATTTCCCAGATAAAAAAGAAGCCTTAGAGAAGAAATAAGCCAATTTTCCTCAAATACAAAATATGATTAAAAAAAATCAACCTAGGTAAGTCAATAAGAAAATACTTTGTACTGGGGCTAGTTAAACCATTAGATTTCATTTTTTTTTCCTAAAAAAGTCTCTCAATTTCATGATTAACAAAAACTTTTTTAAATCCAGAGTTTATGTAAAAAATTATATGCTAATTAACAGGATGCAAAGTATTTGCATCAGGCGTGCAGTGATTTAAGAAAAATACTGATGGCCAAACTATTATGTACAATATTTACTTATTTTTAAATATGCATAAAATTACCTTTCCTTTATAGTTAAATATTTGAAGCACATAACACAGAATGATGGGTGCTTAAATTACAACATTAATTTATTCTTCTCGGGTCAGAAATGGCTAGAAAAAAATCCATATATATTTGGATATCAGAGCAATAAAATGTGACATTAGGGGGCTGGAATAATAGTCCAGCGGGTAGGGCATTTGCCTTGCATGGGGCTGGCCTGTGCCGGCCCGGTTTGATCCGTGGCATCCCATATGTTCCCCGAGCACTGCCAGAAGTAATTCCTGAGTGCAGAGCCAGGAGAAACCCCTGAGCATCGACGGGTGTGACCCCAAAAAAAGCAAAAAAAAAAAAGTGACATTACCTCCAATTTCCCAATAATCATTCTTCCATTTAGAATTTTGCCGTTCTTTCACAAAGTTCTTTAGAAAGAAATAATATTGGGGGCCTGGGAAGATGGATCAGAAAGCTGGGCCATATGCTTGGCAACACAGGGACCTGGGTTCTGTCCCTGCTACTGCACACCACCTGAGCACTTCTGGGTATAGCCTTTGGCACCAAAAAGGGAAACCAGAAAAACAGGAGCAGTAATGGAGTCCTAGTACAGACAGAATAGACAGAACGCCCGGTCCACTCATCAAGTCCCAAGGTGCTGGGATTCTATTGTCCTAAGTGCAAGGTCGAGAATATGGCGCGTTTCCTCTGGGAAGGTGCTCTGAGCATCCCCAATTTCTCTCCTCTCTGCTATTGCAGACGGTGACCCCTCAGCCCAGCATCTGAATTCCATCAGTTCCTAAGTTGTGGCCTTCTCTTTCCTTTTCCGTGTCTACACGGCTTTTGCCTAAATTCACCCACTATTTCTGCTTCAGAGATCTCTTGCTCTAGCATATGAGTCCTTCCCTGGGCCCAGAATGGCCACAGACCAGGCCAGGGATGTGGCTCAGTGGGATTTGCCTTGCATGGTTGAGGCCCTGGGTTCAATTCCCAGCACTATCTGGTCCCCTAACCACCATCAGGAGGCAGACCCAGGGAGTAGTGGCTGGGCCTTGCCAGGTGTGCACCTCACCGCCCCCAACAAACCCAACCTGACCTGAACAAAACAGAAACAGAAGGTTGACAGCTGAACATCAGGGACAAGTTTGACTTGTCCCTTCAAATTAAACTTCGTACCAGTTTAATCTGAAGTTAAGTTGGCATTATAAATGAATATCTGGGCTTTTTTGTTGTTGAGACTTAAACATTTTCCTTGCAAAGTGTCCATGGCTAAAACCAAACCCGACCTTGGGTACTGGTATCATAATATGTACATATTTATGTCATGCAAATAAATGCAGTCATCCTATATCTGTCTTTTTCCTTCTGGCTAATTTCACTCAACATGATCCTCTCCATGTCCATCCATTTATAGGCAAATTTCACTTTTCCTAACAGCTGCATAGTATCAGGAGGTCTTGTTAAAGGTGGAAATTATCACAAACATGTGGGAGTCAGAGGCTAGGTAAGACAGCGAATGGAACAGTGTGCTAATAATTGTCGAAAGTGCTAATACCAACCTAGAACTGAGCATTAAATATAGGCAAAAAGGTACACATGACAACCTCTTAATGTCTGTATTGTAATCCACAATGTGGAAGGGAAGGAAAAGAGAAAGAGAGAGAGAAAGAGAAAGGAATAAAGAACCTGCCAGAGAGGCAGGCTAGGGGGAGGGGAGGGAATTGGGGACATTGGTGGTGGGAAATGGGCACTAGTGGAGGGATGGGTGCTGGAACACTGTATGACCAAAACTCAAATATGAACATCTTATGAACATCTTTGTAATTGTGTATCTCACGGTGGTGTAATAAAGTATTAAAAAAAATAAAACCAAACCCGACCCAAACCCTTTTGCAACTAGTCATGGCCATTTCTCCTAGCCCAGCACCCCCACGACTGCACAGGCCAGCCTGAGGGAAATTAGGGAGGGGCTTCCTGTGTCCCCTGGCTGGTTGGGATGTTACCACATTCCTGATTATTCCCTCACTGGACACCATCAAGGACGCAAGACCAGAAGTTTAGCTCTGATGCCTTTATGTTTCCACAGTCACCCTTGGGCCTGAACCCCTTGGATTATATGATGACTTGGCTCCCAGGAGTCCCACCTGAGATGCCTCTTTACACACAGTGTGAGGGTAGTGACTCCTATTCGGTAAAACCCGGACCTTGCAAAGTGGGGAAAGAGAAGCAACAGCCCGCCACCTTCCGCGATATTCTCCTTGCTCCCTTTTGCAGTCTGGTTTCCTCCCTGCGTGCTCTTCATCCCACAACCAACTCTTCCCAGTCTCTGAATATTGCTTGTTTTCTTTTTCCTTAAAAAACAAAACCACGAAACTTTATGCTATTACTTCAGGGACATCACCACATATTCTCACCTCTCCAAGGCCTGGTGATCACCTTGTGACCTTGATCTTGCTTGTGTGTGTGTCTTCCCTGAGGCTCCCAGGAGGGCTCAGAGTTCCTACCTCACATCAACCCCAAACCCTGGCTCTGGCATTGGCTCCCCAAGTGGTCTGAGAATCACCTACTAACAACGCTGACTGTGAGTCAGATCCTGCTTGAGAGCCGGGGTGAGGCCCACTGGATAATGCTTGTGAGAGCATATTTTATATGAGGAATGCTTTGTAGCTATGATTTATTGGTTTGGTTTTGGGGGCCCACCTGGAGTCTTGGCTCGTGATCAGGGATTGCTCCTGGAGGTGCCAAAGGTGAATTGTGCATGAGGCTTTCCCTTCTGTCCTATCTCTCCAGCCCCTGGAGCTGTTACTGTAAGTCTCTCTCCCATGAGTGCTGTTTCTCCTCCGTTCCTCCCACTGTAATAGACTCCCATCACTGCAAGCACCGAGCATCTAGACTTCTTAGGCACTGGCGAAGGATTTAACTTCGAACTGTTTTCCTAAATTTGTTTTTATTGGGGCCAGAGATTATCATGGCAGAGAAGAAGGGAGGGAAAAGAAACACATAGGGGCATTTAAACCAAACTAAGTCATATTTTTTCTCCCTGAACATCTAAATGCTTTACTTGCAAATAAATGAATCCCTTCATGGAACTCAGTCACTATTTCCAAGCTGAATGGACACAAGGCCTGAGAGCTTTCCATGAGCGAAGCAAAAGCCAACAATATTCCAGATAAAGTTTAATCTGTATGGTGTCCTTCACAATATTGGACTCTGGTGAGAATGTGTTCATAGGAGATACAGAATCTCTGACTTTGACAATCTTGTTTCAGTAAAAGATACGGACTTGTTGCCATTGTTTCAACGTCTACTGGCTGAAATGGTGTCCAGCAGCTTTAAAGGAAATCCACAAGGCTGGCCAGGAAAAGAGGTGGGCACAAAGAGGGCGTCAGAAGACAAATCATGTTTCATTTTAGGGTAATAATCAGTCCTACAGCAATTAAAAAACAAGACAAAAAAAATTGGAGGGAAAAAAACCCCCAGTAAGCCCTTAGTGGAGACTCTGATTCCCAGACTCCATGAATTGTAAGACATGGTAAGACACAAGTGTAAGTGAACTGTAAGGCACAATTGTCTGTTTTTCAGCAGCGACAACATCAGAAATAGTGGAGAATACAAAGAAGCGGAAATCACAGTCCCTTCAAAGGAACGGAATAAATAAACAGAAAATACACCTGAGGTGGACCAGGGTCTGGAGTGACGATGCAACAGTGGAAAAAAGAGCCTGAAAGACTTCAAGGAAATCAGGGGCCAAACAGGAAGAGCATGTCGGAACAAAAGAGGAATAGTGACAGAGTGGTAGAAATTATAAAAAGGGTCCGCTCAAAACATTTGAGCTTAAAAAAAAGTATAATAGAAGGGATCAAAGGGAGTTTTAAACAGGCAGGAGAGGATCAGCAAACTGGAAGATGAGACCATCTAAATTGTTGAGTCTGAAAAACAGGAAGAAAAAACACAAGGAAATAAAGTCAGACCCCAAAGGGCCTCAGATCCCAGGACTCTGAAGGACATACACGTGTGCAGAGTCCCAGGATAAACAGAGAGAAACAGACCAGAGAGACATGGAGAAGAATAACAGATTTGATAAAAGACAGGATTCCCATATATTTATATTTTCTTCTAGTTGCTTTGTTAATGGTGTTTCACCTTTGAAGATGCCTTTAGCATCGATGTCGTGGAGGGTTTTTCCTATATTTTCTTCAACGTACTTTATGGATTCAGGTCTGACATTGAGATCTTTAATCCATTTTGATCTGATTTTTTGTGCAAGGTGTTAGACACAGGTCCAAATTCATTTTTTACATGTAGCTGTCCAGTTTTCCCAGCACCACTTGTTGAAGAGGCTTTCCCTTACTCCAGTTTGGACTCTTTGCACCTTTATCAAAGATTAACTGATCATGTCTTTGAGGGTGGGTGTCAGGATACTCAACTCTATTCCATAGGTCCACAGGTCTGTTTTTATTCCAGTACCACGCTGTTTTAATTACTGCTGCTTTGTAGTACAGTTTGAGGTTGGGAAAGGTGATGCCTCCCATCTTCTTCTTCCCAAGGATTGCTTTAGCTATCCGTGGGGGTTTGTTATTCCATGACAATTTCAGAACTGAAGAGCTTCTGCACCTCGAAAGAAATAGTGACCAAGATAGAAAGACAGTCGACAGAATGGGAAAGAATATTCACCCAATACCCATCTGATAAGGGATTAATATCCAGGATATATCAGGCACTGGTACAAATACATAAGAAAACAACAGCCAACCCCATTAGAAAATGGGGAGAGGAGATGAACAGAAACTTTGACAAGGAAGAAATCCGAATGGCCAAAAAGGCATATGAGAAAATGCTCATCATCACTAATCATCAGAGAGATGCAAATCAAAACAACAATGAGATATCACCTCACACCACAGAGAATGGCCCATATCCAAAAGGGTAAAAGCAACAAGTGCTGGCATGGATGTGGGGAAAAGGGGACTCTCATACACTGTTGGTGGGAATGTCGACTTGTACAACCTTTCTGGAAAACAATATGGACATTCCTCCAAAGACTAGAAATTGAGCTCCCCTTTGACCCAGCCATACCGCTCTTGGGAATATACCCTGGAAAGCCAAAAACACACAGCGGAAACACAATCCGCACTTTTATTTTCATAGCAGCACTATTCACAATAGCCAGAACCTGGAAACAACCAGTATACCCGAGAACTGATGACTGGATAAAGAAACTGTGGTACATCTACACAATGGAATACTATGCAGCTGTCAGAAAAAATGAAGTTATGAAATTTTGCTATAAATGGATGGATATGGAAAGAATCATGTTGAGTGAAATTAGTCAGAAGGAAAGAGAGAGACATAGAATGACTGCATTTATTTGCATGACATAAATATACTAGGTGATCTTACCGAAAGTGGAAATTACCACAAGCGTGTGGGAGTCAGAGGTTGGTTTAGATAGAGAAGGGAACATGTGTGAATAAATGTCTAAAGTTCTGATGCTAACATAGAACTGAGCATTAAATACAGACAAAAAATGCAAATGATGGCTTCTAAGTGTACGTAGTGCAACCCACAATGTGTGGGAGAAGGAGGAGAGAGAGAGGGAGAGGAGAGGGAGATAAAGAACCTGCCATTTAGGCAGTATGTGGAAGGGGAGGGAACTGGGGACATGGGTGGTGGCTGGGGGCACTGGTGGAGGGCGGGGTGCTGGAACACTGTGTGACCGAAACCCCCAAGCGTGAACAGCATTGTAATTGTATATCTCACGGTGGTATAATAAAATGTTAAAAAAAAAAAAAGGGATTCCACATACCCAAGAAGCTTGGCGCACCACACTAGGATACACTCCTTAGTGATAGACCCTCGGGCGTGTACTTGGACTGTCAGGAAACAAAGAAACTTAAAAGAAAACAGAAAGAGGAAATTCAGTCCATGCGGTAGCTTCTTGAGGACACGGATAGCCAATTTCTCATGAGAATCTATGGTGACCAGAAGGGACTCTGATTGATACATCCGTATCCAAAACGCCAAGGGTGTGGGTAGAGGACACTGCCAACCAGCAATTCTATATCCTGCGAAAGTGTCCTTCCAAATACTCCAGGGAGGAATGAAGGCATTCCCAGGTAAAGAACAGCTAAGGAAATTCATTACTCCACGACGTGACCAAGAAGAAAGGCTAGAGGAGATCCCTCAGGTTGGAATGGAAGGAAGCAGCAGGCATAGCTCAGCAGGGACCTGAGTGGAAATTCCAGGCCAGCCCCATCGGAACTCCCAAACTATGCTGGATGTGGACGTCCCTGAGCACCTGGGTGTGGCCCTGGTGGTGTTCACCACATCTGTGGGTGCTGGAGCTGATGCACCTAGTCCAGTTGGACAGGCCTCACTGAGAGTGGTCTCTGGGCTTCTGGAGCACTATTTGGAGGGCCCCCACACCAAAGGAAGGAAACTAAGCAGTAACTAAAGGAGTACTGAGACACAAACACCTGCTATAAAGGTAGAAGCAGCTGCCGTGGAAGCTGGCGCTTTCATAACTTCTACTTGTAATTTTCTATTACCTAAAAAGCTAAATGTATAAAAGCCACTTGCTAATCTGTTAATTGGGCACACGAGTGTAAAGATGTGATGCGTGACACCCATAACAGAAAAGGGTCTGGGGAGATAGCCCAGGGGTCAGAGGCACACGTGTTTTGTGCTGGGGTCTCCAGTTTGATTCCCAACATCATGCATCTCCCCATTGCCCAGTGTGGCTTGGTGCCTCCCAAACACCACTGGGCATGGCCCTGGAGGTACCCGAGACCCACTGGGGTAGCTCTGGTGGTTTCTAGGCATCGAATCATCTAGCTTGGCTGGCCGGATAGTGGTAGAAGTGACCCCTGAGCCTCAGAGCACTGCTTGGGAGTCCCCACCCAACAAACAAGAAAGGAATGGAGGATAGAAGCACACAGCATTATACCCGTGTGATTGCAAACAGAACAGCAAGTAAGAAGCTTAGTGCATCCCTACACAAATTCAGGGGTAAAGGTTTGGTACCAGCCATGGGGCCTCAGGCCAGTTATTTATCCTTTTGGGACCTTCTTTTCTTTCTTAAAAAACAGAGTTAATACTACTTATTCTGACTACCAAGCAGAATCAAGAAAAAAGATGGAGTGATTATAAGTGAAATGTCCAGCAAACTGTAACTTTTCACAAAAAGCTTTAGTGACTGATTTAAACACACACACACACACACACACACACACACACACACACACACACATACGACTTGGCTTAATTGGTGCTGAGGCCAGTCTATCTCTGCCCAGGTATGTATATATAGGACCTGGGTAAGTCTGACGTTTTCCTTCACGATGGAACAAGTTTCTCGTGACTAGAAACCCCCACTATTCTAAGGAATGTCTCACTTGAGTTTTAATCATGTGACTCTCATGGGGGGGCTTGCTCAGGCTTTCCATTATCAGCACTGATAATCTTTGCTCTATCCTATCGTGGAAGAGAAGATAAATATTAATTCATTTATCTTCTGGTTCCTGCCTTTGGCACAACTGCATTCATGAAGCAGGACAACCAGCTTCAACTGCAGGCTCCCGGGCCCAGTGGGACATTGTGAGGCTTAGCTGACACAGGAGTCATGCTGCCATTAATATCACTGAGGTTTCAAATGCTGAAAAGTGGGCGAGAGATGACCCTGTTCGCAGTGTATCATCTTACACAGGAGAGGATCATCTAAGATTCAAGTCATTTTATGTAGACAAAGAGAGTACTTGTGTGCGTGTGGGGGAGGGAGGATGGGAAGGGAGGGGTGATGCTCAGGGCTTACTCCTAGTCTGTGCTCAGGCATCACTCTTGGCAGTGTTCGGGGACCCTATATGATGCTGGGGATCAAGTGAATTGGGGTAGGCTATATGCAAGGCCAGCACCTAAACCCACTCCACGATCTCTCTGGCCCGTGGATGTTAACTTTAAATTCTGTAATCACACACTGGAACCACAGGAGAACCACAGGTAGGACTAGGGTTACCTAGTTAGTAGGACTAGGGTTACCTAGTTAGTAGGACTAGGGTTACGTAGTTAGTAGGACTAGGGTTACCTAGTTAGTAGGTCTAGGGTTACCTAGTTAGTAGGACCAGGGTTACCTAATCCAAAAGTTTAATGCAAACCCTAAATTTTATTAACCCTGACATATCATAGTCCTTAGTCTTTAAATTAGGCAAACATTCACAGTTTTTCATGACATAAGCTGCCTTTTGCAGTTTGAAATTAGCAATATTAATCACCTAACCCTTACACAGGGGGCTGGAGCATGAAATAATATACCTTGCATGTATAAGACCCTGAGTTCCATCCCTGGCCCAAAGCCCTGAGCACCACCATGTGTGGCCCACTGGCCCCTACTACTTCTGCACCTAGTGGCACCTCAGCCTCAGATCCAAGCACATGCAAGGCTCTCACCAAACAAGTGTCAGGAGCTTCTTCAGTGACTTCTTACAGAGCTGGACGAAGCCCCAGGTCACTCATCAGCCTGCCCTTTAAGCCTGTGCTGACCAGTACAACAGCCTCTCGCCACCAAAGGCAGCTGCTTTCATCTGAACTTAAATAAGTCAAAATGCAGGACGACAAATCCTTCTGTGAGGGGCCACATTTCCAGGACTGAAACCATATTGGAGGACGGCCCCCACCAGGGAGAGAGGGTTGCTAGTCGTGGCCCCACAGGCAGGCAGCGTCATTCTTTGCCACAGGAGTCTGTGGACTGCACAGCAGCTTCTGCCATTAGAAGTCAATGGAAGGTCCTCGACTACGGCCACCACATGGCTCAGCCAGACAAGGTCCTCACCGAGTGCCAGCATTCATGGTCATGCCATGCCAGTAAAAAGGAATCAGCCACTTGCTCCAGATTCTGTGGAAACAAACACAGAGCCTGGCTCAATGCAGGGGCTCCACGAGAGTTTTGGAATGAAGTCAAGGCCAGGAGTGAAGTTGGAGCAAGTTGGGGCTGAAGAGGGCAACAGGGGTTAGGGGCTGGCCGGCACACGGCCAACCTGGACTTGGTTCCTGCCTCCACGTGTCCCTATAGCCGCCAGGAGTGATGCCTGAGCACAGAGCCAAGAGGAAGCCCAGAGCACCACCATGTGTGGCCCCAAAACAAAACAAAAAGTTGAAGCACGTAGTGTATTTTTCACTCAAAGGAAAACTTCATTAGTGAAAGAGTAAAGGGCAACAATAAACTCTGATAGGGAGAGAGAGAGAGAGAGAGAAAGAGAGAGAGAGAGGAGAGAGAGACAGATAGAGAGATAGAGATAGAGAGATAGAGATATGATAGATAGACAGACAGGCAGATAGATAGATAGAGATCCAGCAGTGCTTGGGGATCAAGCCCAGGGCATGAAAAACTGTGGTCCAGCCCTTGCAGCCATCTCTCCCCAGCCCAACCTTGGTTTGCTTTTCCCCTGTGAGTGATCCATTATACTGGGCATCTATTCTGAAATCTATTGACAAGTACCACCAAAAAGACACTATAGTCTTACCAATAAGGTGCCTGATGTTGACAGAAAATTAAACATCAAGTACAGCAGGTAGGGCATTTGCCTGTACACAGCTGACCCAGATTTGATCTCCAGCATCTCATATGGTCCCCTGGGTACCAATAGGAGTGACTCTTGAGTACAGAGGAAGGAGTAAAACACCTGAGCATCCCTGGATGTGGCACACGCACACACACACACAAAAGCAAAACAACAAAAAATGGGATGCCAGCTGCACTAAACTGAGGCCCCTCAAAGGCCAATTTTTGATTCGGTTGTAAAAATTTATCCACCCATTCCAGAACATGTCACACCTCTTTCTTGTCCCTAAAACATTCGTTATTAGTACATTTGAGGAGCTGATCTTGCTGAAGCAATTCCATAAACGCCAGATAATTTGGCACTACTTGCCTAATACCTGGTGCTGTCTGCCAAGGGTCATTTGAAAAGTTGTTCTTCCACAGGCGACTCCAACAACACAATGGGATCATCAGAGGCCTGTGCTGTGTTACTATAGACACCGGGCGAACTTTCCAAATCAGAACAAGCTAGTGTCTTTGTGCAGTTAAGGTCTTTTCCCTCCCAGGCGGGGCCGTGGTTACAGGATTAGAGGAAGTCAGGCGGCTTTCTACCCTCTAAATCATCCCATGCCACCCTGTGATGTGAAGGCCAGGCGCTTTGCTTCAGAAGCCCAAGGAGACATCTGTGGCTGTATCCCCTCAGACCTCAGGGGGCAGCCAGTCCCAGCCCAGGCACCTGGGAGTCTGGTTCTCTACTGCCCCGTCGTTGAGGAAGATGATGCTTGGACCACACAGTGCATGCTTGATGGAGTTAGAGAAAGGAAAAGTTTTCCCCATACCGAAGTGCCCACTGCTGAAGAGCAGAAGAAAGGGTTGGCCCGCACTGTCCCTGCGGAGGTAACTGACAGGGGACTGAAGAAGCACAGAATGAAGGGGAGAGGAGCTGTCCCCAGGTCCAAGTGCGGTCTTCTGTGTGACGTCTGTGTGGCTCTCTGTGGACCCCAGCAAACACACACTCCTGCTAAAGAAGTTTTGAAAGCTCCTCCAGCATCTAGGAATTCCATGAGGCGATAAGGCGAGCTTCTGGAGGTATTGCCTAGATAAATTAGCGGGGGATTGATTGGGAAGGTGGTGGTGCCAGAGGCAGAGCAGCAGGCAGGGCGCATGCCTTGCCCACAACTGAACAGGGAGCACTGCTTATGGCTTCCTGAGCCCTGCCAGAAGTGACCCCTGAGCACAGAGCCAGCAGCAAGAACCTACGCATAGCTGGTTGTGACCCCCACAAACCAAGACAACAAAACATAATAAAGAACTGAGTGGGGAAGTATGAGGAATCCAAGCTGGTCTGTTCCCATCCAAGCACCAACGATGGAAGGAGAGGTCTTGCCTGCTCAGTCAGGGAGAAAACTGAGCATCAATTCAGTGACTCTTTTCCTCTCCCGATTCCTCTGAACTGGAGGGATTGAGTGGATCACGCTCAAGTGTCCTCAGGCTCAGGGTGATCTGTCTGGGAACAGAAAAAGCACAGAAGCTGGTTTTGAAAATAACTTCAGAAATTTAATTGAAACAGACTTGATAACAAACAAACAAACAGACAAACAATAAAAGGGAGAACTGGAGACAGAGCCAGGTGGAGGCAGAGACCAGAACGTTCCTGAGAGCTTGGTTTTCCCTTTGGAGTGTTTTGGCCTCCAGGTGGAAGCACCAATATAGAACCTTATAGCACATATTCTGGGCTATAAGGTCAGCAAAGGCACCCACTGCTGTCGAACAAGAATCACTACTCCCTGAAGGATAAAAGGGCGGCAAGGAAACATGCACAGACACAGCCAGACAGAAGCAGGCCCTGCCGTTTGCGAACGAACCGTCAGTTGGACCGTAAGTAGCAAGGGAGAAGAGGGCAAAGTGGGCCTTCACCACCTTCACGGAAAGAAAAAAAAAAGAAAATCTGAAAAGATCCTTTAAGGCAGAGAACTAGCTCTGGCCTCTCTCTTTGCTTGCAGGAGCAGAGGTGGCCGGCCCCGTGGATGTGTGACACGTACCCTGGGCCGTACTGGTGGCCGCTTTCCAAGTCACACATTCTCGCAGCAAAGTGGCCGTTTGCACGAGGAAGGAAGTTCTTTAGCTACTGAAGATCATTAGCTGCACTGTCAGTTTCTTGGGCTTGGCCTCTGATCACTCATACAAAGGACGGAAAATTCTCGGCGCCACAGGGATCACGCGGGCGCAGCTCGGCTGTCCGCGAAGCCCGTGATGGGCTCCTTCTCAAAACGTCCACACACTGGTTGGGAAGGGGCGGAGGGCGGTGGGGATCCTCAGGCACATCCATCAGGAGGTGGAATGGGCAGGGGAGGATGGGACTGGCCCCAGGTCACCTCCCGCTCGCTTCCCTGCCCCCACGACATGTGTCACCGATTCCCCAGAAAAGAGGGGAGGTCCCGGAATAACACAAGCCGCATCGAATGTCCACCCGGCACTTTCATATGGCCAGTTCATCCCCGAGGTGTCAGGATAAAACATGAGAACCAATCAGGCCTGGGAGACTGATGCGGCCGAGTCGCCACCTCGCGCAGAGCGACAGGTGGGAGGGCACAGTAATAAAAAACTTTATAAGGTGAAATCTAAATCCTGACTACGGGGCACATTTTTTAAAAACTGCCCCCTTGAGTTTTCTTCCTTTGCCCTCTCCTCCCCTTCCTACGGGACACAACACAACGTAATTAAACGGTAAATTACTTGAGACAGAAATGTTTAGACTCATGACAAATCTGTGTGTAGAGAAACAACACTCCCTGCCCCACACATACTTCGGATGACCTAATTCTCCAGAGCGAGGAAGGGGGGGGGGGGAAAGACAAGAAAGTGTTGCTTAAAAAACAGTTTTCAGATGCAGGCTCAGCGGGTTACAAATTCTTCATCATTCCTGAGGAAGGTAATGGGCAGAAGCAGAAATGAACGGGAAGCCAAAGTTGTTCATTAAATAAACACAGTTGGATGCAGAGGAGTGGGTTTATGTCTCTCTTTTCCCAGTTGCATCTAAGTGAGGACGAACTACTTTTAAAAATCCTAATGGGACTATTTCTTCCCTATCCTTAGGACAATACCAGTTCTCCTATCTGATAAGATGAAGGCCCGGAAATGAAAGTGAATCGCTGATGGAAGAGCTTAAGGTTTTATGCAAAACTTACTCCCCCAAAAAAAAAATCAAAGAAATCACTAAGAGTTAATATTTCGAAATCTAGGAGTTAAATTAAAACAGGGAAATGTTACAGATTTGCTGGTTAAAATGTGTGGCATGCTCTGAAATGAAACCAGTGAAGAGTAATTTCATCAAGCACATGAAAGACAAGTTACCGGGGCTCAGTCGGGACCAACAGGAGGTTAGAGAACGCTTAAATCTTAAAAGCAATTCCATTTACAAGGTTCGCAGTGGTGGGGTGCATGTGTGGGGGGGAGAGACGCGGCTGTTTTAAGAGGCTGATTTCCATCTGGCCACACAGACAGAACCACACCGGGCTGTACTTCCCTGAGGCCACGCCAGGGGTCTCGGGGGGTGGTGGGGGAACAGGAACTTGGGCCACCGTGATGCATCTTCTGTCCAGTGACCCCAGTTGGGATCCATCTTTTCTCGGACGTGACGTTTGTGGGAGACTCTGTAACTCCTTTCGTTAAATATTAAAACACAGCCAAACCCTGCCTTCATGGCGCCTTTCCCGAGAGCTGGGTTAGGCACCCACCACTGGTTTGTAAGGTGCTTTAAATAATCTTTGATACAACATGATTCTGTTACCAGGAGATGGTCTGAAGACCATTTCTTAGGCAGTCATGGCCACATGCAGGTGATTCCCTGATAATTCCTTGGTTAATATTAGATATTGCAACTACAGGGTTAAAAGTCTCAAATAGTATGAGGGCATGTACTGAATTATCTCCATCCAATCTGGGTACCTCCTTCCCTTAGCCCAGACCCCCTCGATTCTCCCAGGAGGCAAACTTTCTGATTCTCCTTCTCCTCGTTTTAATATACTATACAAGCTGTCCTGATCTTTTAATACACATCCCGAGGCATTTCCAGTTCATGAAGAATGCTCTTGATCTTTCCTACTATGGTCAGCTGCAAGCAAACCATATTGAAGACCTACTTGGAACTAACTTCCTGTTAGTTTAGAGGCCACTTCATTTTCTATTGAGACATATATTCATTTCTTTCCTCTGCTCGCTAGAAAAGAACCTTTTAAAAAGAAAATTGATTTTGGACTCTTAAGTTGTGTCTGTGGCTCTAACTAAGCATAGCTGGGCACTCAGATTAGTGTTTTCTTCTTGTTCTTTTTTTTTGTTTTTTGAGGGGTGAGGTTAAGTCCTACAGTTTGAACCTCCCTCAAAGTTCCTCACTGTGGCGGGCGATAGCCCGGCGGGTAGGCGTTGCCATGCACGTGGCCGGCCTGTGCTGGCCCGGGTTCGATCCCCGGCATCCCATATGGTCCCCTGAGCACCGCCAGGAGTGATTCCTGAGTGCAGAGCAAGGAGTAACTCCTGAGCATCGCCAGGTGTGACCCAAAAAAGCAAAAAAAAAAAAAAATTTCCTCACTGACATGCTATAATTAACACTTTCTGCTATTTTAAATTGCTCTACATTCAACAGGTATTAATTGAGCACCTATGAGCATATGCCCAGTGTTTGGACCCCCTCAGGTAACAACTGGAGATAGAGAGGGGTGTAGGGATGTGTGTCTGGTGGGGGGCAAGTGGGAAAAAAAATCATGTATATTCATCAAGAGCTTATAATGTAATTAATGAGTTAAGTCACACGAGGGCTCAGAAAAGGGGCCCAGAGGAGCATCTGACCCAATAACCAGGAGTCATAATGACAGCTGCACCACTTTCTCTGTTCCTAATAGTGACGACATAAAATAGAACCATTCTGTAAGAGCAGATGTTTTAGCCAAAAAGACCCCGAGTCCAGATGTGGACACTGCCATTTTTCCCTGCGTAAAATCCCAGCAAGTTCTCTGCAGGCTCCCTGGGTCTGAGTCTCTGTGTGGATGTGCTGGGGTGCCCTCCAAACTCCCAAGGTGGGTGTGCAAGAATCCCACACAGGGCAGACAGTCCTGGAAGCCCTGTGAACTCAGCCACAGTGGGATGATGTTTCTCTGGGCCAGAGACTTTAATCCACCGAGAGGGGGAAATCACAAGCCTATGAAGGTGTGGAAATGTGGGGAGATGGCAGGGGAGGGGGTGCATGGGGAACAGGAGGGTCACAGAGTCCAGAGTTGGCAGGGCAGACGGGCAGGGCACTTTCCCCCAGGAAGGAGGCTGGAGTGTGGGAGGAGGGAGTTGGGGCCGCTGGGAGGGTGTTGCAGGACTCCTAAGGGCAGCTGCATCTGCTCTGGATTGCCTCCCGCAAATCACTCCGTAGATAAGGGGGTAGTCTAAATGTGGCAGTTTATCCGACCATGTATGCTGTACTAGCTGGTATAAATATTCTCCCATGCTATCACAATCATCGTGGGACTAGCTAGATCTTACCAGCATATTAGCCTGGCCGCGTAGGACACCTAAGTAATTAGACCAGAGAGAAATGCTGTTTGCTTCCAAACAAACAAGCATGGCTCCCTGATAAAATATAAAACTACAATGAAGTAGAGGAGACTTGTGAAGGCTTGGAGAAATATTTAACTGGCATTGGTGTTGATCTTTGGTACAGTGACATGCCATCTCAGAAACCCCCTTCTCTACATTTCAAAGGCCTTCCCGCTCAAAACATTAGCACAGTAAAGGCCCTAGGTGAGATGCAGGGAGGGATTACCTGAGGGCATTGGACCCTCCCTGCTTTCCATAACAATGGGAGGAAGGTCTGAGTTGCGGGGGGGGGTATAAACTAGCCTGTTCCGCTCTCCCGGGCTTCTTCTTCCCGGTGGGATCTCGCCTTGTGGCGTTTATTCCCCCTTGGAAGTTTTACACGTGGTGGTCGCCATCTTGGCCTACACGTGGCTGGGGTTCTAGCCTGGAATCCTAAGCATCGGGTTTTTCCTTTTGCTGATTTGTATGCCTGAACCTGTGATAAAGTAAAGCCTTTTTAAAACCGCATCGGATTCCTGAGTATTCATCCATTCCTCGCCGGCCGGAGGTAGAAGGGAACTTCGCTTCCCGGCACTGTCGGGGACCCGGCGGAGCGCCCGACAGGAGGGGAGCAAGCACGCTGCTTCCTGGGTAGCCTCTGTCTGTTGCCTTCCTGATCCACTGTGTTCTCGCTCCAGCCCCAAATCCTAGAAGTTTTCATGCCGCTTAGAAGGTGAGACCAAGGCAAAGTGTATGTTAGCTGACACTCTGAAGCCACTGAAATATCCATGTAGGTAGGTGTTCCCTGGGTGGGCGGGGTGGGGTGGTGTCAGGAGGCCACTGCAGCAGGCCTTGGTGGCAAGAGGACCTGGTTACCACATGGCCTCATGTACATATCCACACCAATGCGGGCACACACGTGTTCACGCACAAGCACACCCGCGCTCCATCGGATTGATGCCTTTCTAGGCTTGAAGAACCCAGTAATTTTCTAAGTTCTTGGGCCCTCTTTTTGTTAGTATTTCTTTTTCAAATAAGAAGTGCGGAGGGTACCAATGCAGGGCGCGACCACGTTACACGGAACCGGTGCTCTTCTCTCACAACTGCCTGCAGTCCCGTATCTGTTAATTTTGTATAAAATAACTAGTTAAGAGCATGCCTGTCATGTGGCTGACCTTGATTTGATCCCTGGCACCACACAGGGTCCCCCAAGCACTGCCAGGAGTGACTCCTGAGCACAACGCCAAGAGTAAGCCCCTGAGCGTACCAGGTATGGTTCCAACACCTCTCCCCACTCCCACCACCCACCCCACACCCTCCTAAAAAATAAAAGACCATCACATCAAGGAGAAAGAGGTGGCAGTGTGGCAGCAGAGCTCCGGCTGTGCTCAGTTGCTTAATTTTGTCACATACTTTGGATTCTCACATGACGCCCCACATTAAGACAAAAGCTTTGTGTCTCTTTCCCCGTGGGCCCAGCTGTCTCCCTGGGAAGGAAGAGATCATGCCTGAACCCACAGCTGGATGCTGGGCTCAGGTGGCACCAGGGCACACAGATATAACTGCCCTCACTTGGGTCAACCAGGGAAGGCATTGGTCTTGCTCTTTCCAGTTGGTGCTTCTGCTACTTTGCCATCTGTCTCGGTGTTAAGACTGTCAGAGCTTCCCCGATGGAGAAAGCACCAGCCGCCGCGTAGCTTTCTCAGAAAGAAGCAGCTGGGCTTGTAACCAAAGGTCCTGGCTCCAGTGGTCTGTGCAAAAATATTTTCATTATGAAAAGGACCTATAAAAAGGGAGACTGGATAAAAGTGGGCAACGACCCGATAATATTAACATGTGTTTTCCCACCGAATTTTGTCAAGTTCTCTCTTTCCTTCTTGTAAAAGTCGATGGACTCTTGCAAATCCTTTTCTTCTGCAGCCAAGCTCTCATTCAAAATAGAGGACACCTGAATTACATAAATCTCTATCACAAAGTTACATTTTCTGTGCAGACCGAGAGCTTGTCAGGAAAAAGGTAATGAAGAAGAATAGCTTCGACAGAGGGGTTTAATGATATCCAGCTGCTACTCTATGCAGCCGGCTGATAAGACTTTGTTTTAAGTTTACAATAGAGAAAGTTTGGGAAAAGGCTAAAAAAAAATCCATATACAGGAAGTGGAACTCTTTATATTTCATTTGGTCAATTTCCGCCAGCTCTTGCAATTATGTTCAAGCAGGGTTTAATTTTCAGAATGTTCAGACGTGTGAGGCTTCCAAAAGTAAAACTTAATTGTCCAAAAGTGCAGAAATATTGTACCTTAGGGAAAAGATACTTAACCTATTTGGTCTCGCTGTGTGTTCAGATGATAAGATAAAAATCCAGGAAAGCACAGATTGTTGAATGTTTACTCTAACTGTGTGTCATTATTGTGGGTCATTATTGTGGATTTTTCTGCACTTATAAAAGCGCCAGGGGCAGGCAGGGTGCTGGGGGTGGGAGAGAGGAAAAAGAGAGACAGAGGGAGGGAGGAAGAAGAAAGCAGAAAGCAAGGGAGACAGACAGGGAGAGGGGAAATGGGAAAAAGAAGAGTGTGAGAGAGTGAGAGAGAGAGAGAGACAGATACTTGAGTAACTGCCCTGGGAATGTGGACAGACGGGCAGAGGCCGTGGAGTTAGCAGGCGGGCGATGTCCTCTCCGCCTAATGAGACCTTCCTGCCCGGAGCTGCTTTTCCCCTGAGTGGGAATGTATGAGTAGCTGGTGCTCCGTGCACTTTCCCACAGGTCTGGACAGGATCTGCAGCTCCGTGTCTACCGCTCAGGAGGAAGACGTGCATGCGGGCCGCCTTCCCTGGAGACACAAGCCTCCAGGGGCGCTGGAGGAGAGACCCCCCCACCCCACCCCAAGGCATAGGAGTTCAGCTGCCCATCTCCAGCTCCTTGACAAAGAAAAGCATGACTTTTTATTTTTAAAGGGCAAACAACCTTGTTGGTCAGCAGCAGGTACTGGTCTTAGGGGCGTTCTTTGCTCTGGGTGCTGACCTCCCCGGCCACCCCCAGCTGAACTTACAGGAATGTTCCACCCTTGCAGGAATCCTCCAGATACAGGAAAAGCTAATAAAATGCAAAGGGAGAGGCTCTGCTTCCCTTCCCCAGCTCAGCCCCTCCAACAGCTCACGTTACAAATTTGCAAACTAATTACATAAGGCCAGACATATTAAAAAATTTCCCCTTACAACTAAGTGAATACAGAGAGATTCAGAATCCGTCCTTGGCTCCAGACTTTAGATAGGGTTCTGAATTTAAAAGTCTAATTAAGGCGAATCATGTTGGCCATGTAGTTCTCTCAAACACTAGCATTATTGAAATTACTCCTAATGACTTAATTGATTTAACCAATACCTCAAGTAAAGATTAGGCAGTAATTAGTTTAGCCTGCAGTAGCTGGCATATTAGGGGGTGATGAGGTTTTCTATCATGGCTCTGGGATTTTTCCCTCTTTTCGTTTTTTTTTCCTCCTTTTCTTTCCCTACCTAAAACTATCTGTAAAATTTCAGGTTCTACAAATTTTACTTTACAGACAAAAAGCAATGGAAGGCAGGGTCAAAAACAGCTGCAAGGCAAATCTCCCTGGCCTGTCCACGGGTTTGAGACGAGTGTGCAGCATGGAGGAATGCCTTCCCGGTCTCTTTCCCTTGGAGTGCTCCTTTGGAAAGGAGAAAGGGGAAATGGCAGTATTTTTTGTGACTCATCCTTTGCCACGGCATTCCAAGTGTGATTTACTTAATATAGCCCTATAAATCACCTAATGCAGAAATAATCTCCAGATCTGCATGTAAACATAGCTATTAAAATATTACAATTACTCTGTTTGCTTAGTGCTGGGGAGGTGTATCTCATCTGAAGGTAAACAGCTTTTTGCCGAAGGTGGGGCTTCTGTAACAGCGTCCACATTACTTGCCCAGCTAAGAATGCTGGACTCAAGGAAAACCGCCTTTCAGCTCCGTGTCACCGGTGTGGCCTGGGGAAGGGACAATTAGACTTTTAGCTGACAGCGTTTCTGCTTCCAATTTGCTGGCCTGCTTCGGAAATCAAATGCATCTCGTGTCAGAGTTTGGCCGTGACAGAGTTGGGTAATTATTAATCATGGGGCCGGGGGTGGGAATGGGTAAGAAAATAAAAAACTTCAGCTCAGAATAGAAAAAAAAGCTTGTCTTCTGATTCTATTTGTTTTGGGGATTGGCTTTGCAGTGGGGGAGGGGGTGCACATTTAATTTTGCAACAAAAAATGAGCCTGAACGTGAGGGCGGGTCCTGATAGAAGCATTCTGGTAGCTCTTATTTCAGACTCGCCCCTCTCCACGAGTGTGATAATCTGTAACTGTGAGCAATCACCCTCCCGATTACCGTTGGGTTCAAAACTGTAAACCAGCTACAATTACTGGCGTGATCCCTAACCTCTGTGGGTGGTAATCCAGGATTGGTTGTTAGCTGTCAAATTTATTTCCCTTTGGTGAAATATACCCTGGATTTAATTAGCAGTCATTCTTGATACTTTATGGAGCAGAGCCCAAGCTCTGTGCTTTGACATTTAACCCCTGACCCATAAATATTTACCAGCTTTTAAACTGGTTGTGTACAATTATTCCTTCAAGTACATCTCAGATCCGTCATTCTGAGCGCTCCGGTCAATTCCCAGTCAGATGCGGGATTCCAGCCGGCCAGCTCGTTTTCACTCTCAAAGTGCGCCTTGGACCATCCTGTTCTGCGCCGCCCTGGCAGGCTGAGCCTGAAAGCTGTTGCTAGTGGCCACGCCTGGAGGAGAGTGACTCCTGCTTGGAGCTTCGCCCCACGCCAAGAAGGTGGCTGGGCTCAGCTCCCCTTAGGGACAGCTTGGTGGGGGTTGGGGTGGGGGTGGGCGGCCTCCTCCGGCTCCACTGAACCCCCTGAATATTATGCCAGCAGGTTTCTGAACCAGTTTCCTATGAATCACCAGAGAAAGGCTTTTTGTTCGGCATCTGCCCGCTGGAGGCCTGGTACTTGCCAACCCCTTCTGCAAGTTTCGGAGGATGCAGGCTCAGGGATGGGGGTGGTCAGGGAAGAGGGGTCTCCCTGTGTTAACACCGCACGATGACTGCTGCAACAGACAGCCTGGCTGGCCGCACTGATCTGGGCGGCTGGGGCTCGCACCTCAGCCTTTCCACCCAGGGAGGATGCCTTCTCCGTCTGTGCCTGCTCCTAGCCCTGGAAGAAGGGCCTCCTTTTGGAAATTCATTTCTCTTTACTAATGGGGTTGGGGTGGGGGTGATGGGTCACTTCTGGCGGTGTTCAGGAATGACTTCGGCTCTGTGCTCAGGGGTCACTTCTAGCGGGGCTCAGGGAAGCCATTCGTGGCGCTGGGGATTGAACAGGGATTGAACCTTACTCTCTGGACTATCTCTCCGGTGCCTGTAAGTGTTTTCATTCAAAGGATGGAAGCCTTTGCGAGGCAGTGCCGAACTGCATCGCCCTTGTGGGCATGGATAGGTAGTCATTTGGGGTATGGCCATGCAATTGTGCCTGACCCACCCGTGTCTGTCAGAGCTCCCCAGAATGCAGCAGTGATGTGCCTGGAGCCTAGGCAATCTCAAGTGGCATGAAGTTAAGGATGGGTGTTGTGACCACTGCCTGTTCAGGCCATGGGGCGAGACCCTATCAGATCTGTAGGAGACAAAAGAAAAATGTTCCTGGAAGGGAGAGAGTCTGAGAGAGGAAAAGGAGAGGCAGGGGTCACCCACCAAGACAGAAGCATTTACTGACAGTGGGAAGCCCTGAAGGAAACCCTAAATCAGGCCAGATGCCCTTCTGCTGGCTACGCTGAGAGCCCTGATTCAGAGACTGCTGGACTTCCAAGCAGGGCACTGGTGACCAGCTGAGGCGGAGGCGCAGGACAGAGCCGCACTGTCTGGGCTTCTGGAAAGACATGTGTTACTGTGGCACCATCTCAGCAAAGGGCTTTTAGGTGGGAACGCAGCTCCCTGGCCCTGAGGGCTTCCCGCTGAGGGCGAAGCAGCTCTGCCAGGCTGTGCACACGGTGCAAGGGACAGAAAAACGGCCTGGACCCGAATCTCCCGCTCACACACCTCTCACACTTCCTCGCAGCTGAAAGACCCACAGCAGCAAAAACAGACAGAAGCCTGGTCCCAGAGCCCGAAAGGTGCACCTTTATAGTTCTCTGGAAACTTGCTTTCTTCTTTATATATATGTATGTATATATGTATATCTATCTATCTATCTATCTATCTATCTATCTATCTATCTATCTATCTATCTATCTATCTATCTATCTATCTATCTATCTATCTATCTATCTATCTATCTATCTATCTATCTATCTATCGTGTCCTTAGATTTAACCCCATGGTTTTTCTTTAGCTAATGAACTCTAGGATATAAATCTAGAGTATAATCTGTATATACTCATAGACATGAGACTCACAGACATGGGGCAGAGCTGCTACTGGCTCTCCCTGTGCCCAGCTGCTCACAAGGCGCCCGGGAGGGATGGCAGGTTCTAGCCCTGGCCCACCACCCCAGCAGAGCCTTGCAACAAGCCAGATGACCCCCCCACTCCATGAGGGCCTCCATTTTCCACATCCAGACTTCCCCCTTGTCAGAACTCCACCCAGCAGACCAGTCTATCACAGCCCGGCTCACGTTCATCAATAAATGCTGGTTTTAGAGATGACTACAAGAGTATGCTACCTGCACGGAAGAGCCTGGCAAGCTACCCGTGTTGTATTTGATATGCCAAATACCAGTAACAATTATAGAGCTCATTCCCATGACCTGATGGAATGGTTTGAGGCTCTTTATGTTCCTGGAGCAAGCAGGTGCCCTTGGGCTCTACTTGCACGAGACAGGACATATGGAGATGTTACTGTTGCCCGCTCAAGCAATTCGATGATGAGCGGGAAGACAGTGATACAGTGATATATATGAAACTATGATTTATATATATATATACATATATATATACATATATATGTATATATATATATATATATATGTATATATAAATCATAGTTTCACGAGCTCATGTCTGGGAGATCCGAAAGATCCCAAAAACTGTCAGTTGGTTTACAGACATTTACCTTCAGGGTGTGCCCAAAGGGCTGGATGTGTGAGAATGAAAATGCCTCCCTGGCTCATGGACATACAATCCTTTGCTTTCAAACATCCTCGGAATATTTCAAGGCGCTCCCTTGTTTTCAGTTAGGTCCAGTTCAAAGGTGAGCTTAGCCTGGGAGGAGACCGACTAAGCTGCTTTCAGAGGCTTGCAGGAAACACGATCCTGGAAAACACGGCGGACTTCCTCCCCGGCTCCAAGTGTGAAATGAAATGCGCCTGGAACTGGGGCTTCACAAAGAGGCTGAGAGCCGGGCATTGAGCTTTCTGAAGATCAGCGGCACCGCTAATGAGAAGTCATCACAAAATCGCTTTTCCAAAGAGCCCCTGTTCGTGCCACCTCAGACAAGGAACATGATTCACGCAAATCATTCCCAAACACTGGTGCAGGAAGGATGGCGGGGGAAGGCCAAGCAGACAGTAGGTGACGGGAAGAGCTGGCTGGCAGGGCGGCAGGGTCCACTCCTACCCAAGGCAGAAGCCCAGGCCATGGCCACACCAGCCATGCCCTCAAAGGTTCACTGGTATGCTAAGACCATGTGCACACCAGAATCACTTCATGCCATGGCCACGCCCACATAGCGACCTTAGGGGCACATGCCCATTACAGTCATGTCCATGCCTAGATGATGCACACACATTACCATGCCCACCAAAGAATCACACCTACGCAGGGCGCCAGGGCCTCAGAGCTCACTAGAGAGCCCCAGCTTCCGTGCTTGCACGCAGGACCACACCGTCACCCCTGTCCTGGCTGAGTGAGGGGCAGCTGGAGCCCCAATTGGCTCTGGAGGTCTTCCACCGTAGAACAGGGGGAGCAGACAGCTGCCGCATGGAGACCCAGCCTGTCTGAAGCACCGGGGCAGGTCCCAGCTTTCTCCTAAGACAATGCGCTTGGAACCTTTTCTTGTTTGTTTTCAGTGTCAGGAGATAAGGTGACCCCATAGCAACTTCTACTTCTAGAATCTCCACCAGGAGCCTGACACCATCTTGGTTTCTCTCAAGCCCTGGTATTTTCCCCAGGGTGGAATGATGCCTAAGCAAAAATCAGCTGAAAACCAAAGCCTTGAGCATTGGGTGGATTATAGATACTGGGCTATACTCTGAAGCTGTCAGTCTTTAAAGAACTTCAGGTACAGCAAACCCAGCTCCAATACCTATTTCAGAATCAAACTGGGAATTCTTAGCATGCCTTCCTTTATGCATTTAATATGAATTTTGAAATTTAGAAATTCTTGGCATATTTTTATTTGGAATTTTTTTGGAATTTTCCTACAATCATGGACAGATAGTCTTCATTATCAGAGAAAATATTTCAAAACTTTGTGCTAAGAAATATAGAAGTTCATTTCTTTTTTCCTGGAGGGTTTTGACAAAAATTCTGATTTGAATCAGATTTTTTGCTTAAGACTAGTTGTTGCTTAAGATTACTCTGTTGGAATTATAGCAAAGATAATTAATGTCTGAGCTGACTGCACTATAGCTATCTAGCAACTTTTTAAGAGCATTTGTACTACATGAAAGTACATTTCAAAATAACTTTTGGCCCAAGTCCAAACACATACTTTTAATTTTATAGGTACATTTACTTCTTTTCAGGTAACCTCATTTAAGTAGAAGACATGAATAACTATTTTTAGACAGTTTGTACTGTATAATCTTAATGTAACAACTTCTAATACAAATGGATGATGACTACATTAACTGGCTCCCTTCTCTTTTAAGTGGAATGCAAATCTGGCCTCGAAGAAATCCTTGGGCTTTCCTTGAACGACTTGGTAAATGTTGCTAGCATGGGAATGCATTGAAATCGTGTATTCTTAGTACTTTGTTCATGTTCAAACTGATTATGAAAAGTGACTCTAGTTATGGAGGAAAAGTAGAAACATCTGAAATAGTGGCAAGACAAATTGTTTTCCCATCACACGGCATTTTACATCTGAGATTGAGGCAATTTGTCAATGTCATCATCTGACTCTCTCATGATTTCTCTATTATACATTAAAACTAAAGTAAGTGACTTATATACCCGAGTGAAGCAGAGCGTTAAGCGGGATGGATTTCATTCTCAGGGTTCAGCATCCCCTACCCAACACTATATGCTTTCAGTAGAAGCAAATGACATTTTCTTTTCTTTTTCTCTTATTGTTGGTAGGGGGAGTGGGTGCTCTCATGCAATGCTCAGATGCCCAGGGACTCCGGGCTCACTCCATGGATACTCAGCTCGGCTGTTTAGGGTTCAGGGCCTGGGCCTGGTGATGCGGCACGGCTTGGACCCCACAGTGCTGGGGGTCACTAGGGCCACAGTCTGGGGTACTTCGGTCAAGCGGTGGTGAGGACTGCAGAGCCCAGAAGCTGCACACACATCACGACAGAACCACGTGCTGACCCACGGCCACCTCTGAGCTTACGAACACAAAGCGGGGGAAGCGAGAGCTTTCACATGAGGCTTTATCCACTTGATCCCCAGGTTCGCCTTCAATCTTCTCCCAGTAGCACTCAGGCTTGCTGACATAGGTAGAGGGGCACAGCTCTAAGCCCCCAAGTCTGAGTGAAGCCCTGGAAAAGCCCACCCCAACAGGTCCTTGATCACATGAAGAGAGGTTGTGTGAAGCAAAGAGGGTGAGGCACCCTAGATCTAATGTCTTTTTCATCTCAAAATCTCAACACGAGAAACCAAAGCTTTCTATGTTAAAGCAGTTCACTTAACAAACCATACCCAAACCAGGGCTGAGGACAGCAGCCCACGGGTGGAGCACAGGCGAGGACATCTGCAGCTCAGGGTTCTTCCTGGCACCATATGCCTGAGAGGCAACCCGGGGGTAACCCTGAGCACCAAGCTGGTACGAGCTACTGTGGACTGCTGTGACTCCCACAAATAAACACACACCGTAGAAAATAATAAAAAGCCATAACCAAACAGACTGCTTTTTGTTTTTCTTAGCAGGGAACAGCGGGTTTGATAAAACACTAGATGTAGAGGAGAGAGGGCGGTCAGCAGGCCTGGGGAACACACAGGGGGTTCGCTCACCCCCTGGGAGTCTCACTTGCAGACAGACCTTTATCTCCTCCATCAGCTGTGAAGATCCCAACCTGAGTCTGAGGAAACTCCAGGTGGGCCAGGCAGAGCACAGGCTGATGAGAGTGGGAGAAAGTTAGCCAGAAACAAGAACACAGTGGCTGGCAGCACCCTAGAGGGTGGATCTGGGGCATTCACCACCCCCTGTCTGAGATCAGGACACATTGATCCGTCTGGACTGTGCTGAGCCAAGAAAGCAGAAACTCTGGCAGAAGAAATGACAAACATCCCCGTGGAACGGGCTCTCGGAGGGAAGAAAGCAGCTGGCCTCATTCCTGGCCCCGCAGACTGCTGAAGAATTATCGGGTCCCGTTTAAGGGAGGGCGAATGTCAGCGCTTCTTTTCACTGCAACGTCCAAGCTCCCAACTTTGGGGCCCACAGTTTAAGCAACTAGGACGTAGAAGTTAGCATGAAACGGGGGGGGGGGGGCGCTTTCCCAATCTTGGCAATGCTCAGAAGTTCCAAACGGAAGGTCCGCAGTCAGTCTGGCTTAAGGTTTACAGAAATCATAGAGCACTTGACTCTCCCTCGCCCCTGATTCTGCGTCGCTCCTTCTTCATCATGTTCCCGCTGCTAAGTCTCGCCCCTGGGCGTACCCACTAGGAACAGGGGCTTCTTGTCTGCACTCTGGGTGCCACGTGGTTTGCTTCCGGCCAGTCATGGAACCATCCCCCATCATCCCCCCATGCCCACACCCGCGTCATCCTGGGTTCCCCCTCTACGACCCACTTGTCAACGGGCTGGTGATTTCAAGTGTTTGTCTTGGCCAAGTCTCGGCCAGCCTGGGCTGGAATTCATAAGTGTCTGGTCTGGGCCTTCAGAGACACCAGATGGACGTGGCTGCAAACCCAGGCCCCAGGTTTCCAGCTGAAGTGGGATAAACACATGAGGGGGATGCCCAGACTCGCATGTGGAGATTTCCAGAAGAGGAGGAGCCATGTGGCGGATGTCCCTGGCTAGGCGTGAGGTCATGCCCGGAAGTGATATCAGAACAACCTGAAGGAAGGCGGGTGCAAAGAGGGGCGGATCAGGCTCTGCCTTCGGATTCATCTCCCAGAAACCGTGTCCCTTTCCAGTCCTCACCGCGCAGCCAAGCATGGAGGGAAGCGGCGTCTCAGTGCCGCGTTGAAACCCGCCATGCACAACCAGGCAGCGCACGGGGGAGCCCCACTCCTTCCCATCAAGCTCTTGCTGGGCCCCATTGAGCCGCACACTGCCCAGCCACCCCTCACCATCCAGCCTGCATGCCTTTGCTCTTCTGTTTCCTACCGCCCCGTCCCCCGAATGCGGGCGAGGCAAAGGCATTTTCCCACGGAGAACTGTGCACCACGGTGTCCCACCCAACCCTGACACTCATGGAGAGGCGGGTGCGGGACCCCAGCCTCGGCGCGCCCGGGCTGCCCTTTTCTGTCGTTTCCCCTCCGCTCTGCGTGCCACTGAATTCAGCCCGGTGCTTTCTGTTCTGACTGCCAACCATGTGCCTAGCAGAGCCGGCTGTCAGAAAGAAAGGCTTGGGGGAAGGATGGTGAATTCGTTTTGGACACGGTGTGCTGGAGATAGTCTTTGAGATACCGGGGTGGGGATGTCTACAGGGCAGGCTGGAGAGGGATGGGCGCTGGGTGAGGTCTGGACCGGAGACAAAAATGTGGAAAACTATGGCGCACTGGGCTCTCGCAGCCCTCCGGAGTGCAATGCGGGATCATCCGGGGAGGGAGCAGATTGAGAAGAGGGGGCAGGCGGTGTGGGGGGTGGGGCCTCTCCTCACTTTGTTGGGATAGAGGGCTGCATTAGAATAGTAGCAATGCCCCAAGAACCAGCAAAGCTGTGTGTTGTTGTGGGCGCCCGCATGCATCCCGGGCTCCCCACCACCGGATGCCGATAGTGCTGCCCCCCTAGTTGTAGTCATCGGAACTCCCTTGGGAGCCACCTTCAACACCTTAGGAAATCCCGGGCAAACTACCTGGAAGGGAAGTTCTGGGTAGTGGAGCTGCTACTCGCTCATCCATTTCACTGCTCATTGATCAGTTTCACTCAGGGGCGTGGGAATCCAGTGACTTGATTGGGACCGGATGTTTCTTCTTAGAGCTGGTTAACCTAGGTGTACGGAAGCAGGCAACACTGGCATTTCTTTAATTCACCAGACCCAGGGGAAGTTTGGTCAAAGGGAAAAAAACTAACCCATGAAGCTTGCTTCTTTGTGAGTGAGGGGTGAGAGCCAGCAAAGGTACTCGTTACAGACAGTAAGATTGCAAAAGCAAATCCTAGAACTGCACTTGCAGCTCTTCCCTGAATCTGATTGTCTTAGATCTTTCTTACAACCTCCTCAACTCTCCAAAGGGGAAACCCGAAGAATTAGCCTATTGTGCCCAGAGACCCCGCAGCTCAGGTGGAAGTGCTCTGCCCTGTTATATAAGTCGGGAGCCATGCCGGCTATATTATTATGACACGGTTTTGCAATCCCTTCTGTCCATCCAACAAAGAACTTTTCAAAACCCTTTTTCGTGGAGCCAGAATTGCTCAGAAGAAAAAAAAAAGCAAGTATTCTTTCAAAAGACAAAGTTTGGTTTACACAATAAGGAAGTTGGGGCTTAAAGAGCTTGGGGGGGGTTAGCTGGAGATATTGGCTGCATGGAGAAGACCAGGTTTCCCTGTAACTGATCCTGGGGGTTCTGAGGTGGACCAGCCATGGCAGCCTCCCCCACCCCCACACACACACGCCACCTAATCCTCCCCATTCCCAGGCATGCGGCCCCAAATCAAGTACCTCCAAATAAAGGCATGAGCTGGCAGCCACTCGGGGCCAGCTTCTGAATAGTTTCTTCTTGGTGCCAAGCTGCTATCGGATGGAAATACATTCCCAGACTGTGTGAAATGTGGGGCCATTCTTGGTTCTGCTTGGGTTTCGAGTCCCGAGTCCCCATCATTGCCAACCACCCTGAGGGCCGCCAGGGTCATAATCCGCCTAGAGGCCTCTGGGTATGCACCCTCAGAGCTCCCAAACAGCGGATTCTTCTTTGTCTGCTAGCAGTGGGTTTCACAGGGTGAGAGGATGGGTCAGAACAAGGGGGCTGGGCTGGGCCCCTGGGCCTCTCTGTGGGCTCACATTAGAACCCGGAGTGCACCTGTTATGGTTGCCTCTGGGTAAACAGTTGAAAACTCTTCAGCTATTTCCTCAAATTGGGTGGAAACAAAGAAACATGAGAATTGGGGGGGAGAGGGGAAAAAAAAGTCTAGATTAGGGGATTGGAGATGCATTAATTTAAAAAGGGAACAGGGTCAAGCGCGAGGCTAGAAGGCTAATAAGCACAGAGCATGCAGCAGAAAAGCCCCCAGCAGGGTAAGAGTTCACTTCATTTAGCCGGGCGATCTGTTCCAGACGCAGGCAATGATACATTATTGGATCCAGACCCGAGAGGCTCCCGGAGGCCGGCCTCCCCCTGCCCACCCCCTCGGTGTCACCACCCTCCCGTTCCAGAAGGGTCGCTGTTCCCGAACCTGTTCGCAGGAGGGCTTTGCTCAGCTGGCAACCCACTGACTTTTGTTCTTCCCTGACGCTCCCTGTAATTCCCTGCTCTGCTGTGGGAATTAGGCATAACCACCACCATGCAAACCGCAGAACACCCAAGTTGATCCGAGTCGGCGAGATTTTTAGTGCTTTATTACACGGAGCCCCAATCCCAGGGATCACAGACTATAAACAACAGTCAGCGCTCGATCAAGCAGGGCTGGACGAAGCTAAGGACTTGAGAGATTTACTGGCGGGGCCGGGAAGGGCATGTCCCATCCATCAAGTGCTCTTTCTTACCATCAGATCTTGTAAAAGGAGCAGAAGAAACAGAAGAAAAAGGTACATGAAACAGCTGGGGATCAGATATTTAGAAAACAACTGTTTGTTCCCAGCGAAGACAAGAAGGCCAGTGACTGTGCCCCAGACTGTCTTCTAAGCCTTTAATGATTATGACTGAGGCGGGGCGGGGTTGCGTTATAAGGCAGAAAGACACCTCTATTTGTTGCGACAGGAAATGGACGCGAGGAGCTTGCAGATGTCACCGAGGCGCTCAAGCATCTGCAAGCACTGGTGAACTATTAAGTATCTGCATTAATAGGGCATGTAAGATGAGAGCTCTATTAACACGGGGTGGCTGCAAATCACCTCCTTGATGAACGCCAGGGCCGGGGGTGGGGGGTGGGGGCAGGATTGCGTGCCTGCGCAGCTCTCCGCATCCCACACCCAAGGCAGAGCCCGGGCGTCTAATAAGGGGAGTGTGTCTGCGGGGCTGTAAATGCGGGCTGGCTAACGAGGGCTCCGGCCAGCAGCTCCCAGGCTTGGGGCCGGTTTCCCTCACCACCCAACAGTCCCACTCCATAAAATTGCCAGGAAGGAAAGACCAGCTGGGATGGAGAGCTCCGTGCACACACGGCCCTGAGGGTTTCTGCGGCTCCTACTTTGGACCACCTTTGTGGCATTTCTGCAGCGTGGGGGTTCTCGCGTTCCCCCTCTGGCCTCTCCAGTGGCTCACCCTGAATAAGCACCTTTCATTTGGGGGTGCTGAACATAGGACATCCGGGAATGACTCATCAGACTAGGCCTATGCTGTGGCTGATGGATGATCCCCCAAGCTGGCGTGGATTCTCCTGGCAGCAGAAAGGGTGGCCAGTAACTGCGTCTCGGCCCCTGTGCGCCCAAGGGAGCAGAAGGGGGTAATGTGGACGCCATGTTTCTCAAAAACCCACTTGATTTTCCTCCGTGGCCACAGTGATGCTCTGAAACACGTTCTTCCAGAACCTTCTGCACACAGCAACCCTGGGAGGCCAAAGGCACCTGGAACTGGGGGAAAAGTGCCAAGCTCCCTGTCAAGCACCACCCTTAGGTAACGGCAGGTCACAGAGCCATCCTCTGGCACCTGGGACTTAAGAGCAAACTCATTCTTCTTTTGGGGTTCAGTTATTTTGGGGAATGGTCCCCGTATTCTTGGTTTTGCGTGTAAAGTCAGTAACACAGGTGGCAACAGAAGTGGATGAAAAGAACTTGGGGCCTTTCTGCGTCTGTTCCAGCAAACCAAGTCCCAACCAAGAGGGAGGTGAGTGAGTATTTGACCTTTCTTGGTCTCACTGTTTTTCTCTGGACTTTCTTCATGGAAAGTAGGTAGTTCTTCATGAACTACATTCAACCACCTGTGTCCTGGGCAAAGCGGAAGGGCCAGAGGGCCAGGCCCCAGCTTTAGAGAATGTGGGTCAGATGGACATAGAGACGGGGAGCTGGGGTGGTCAGGACCCTTTTGGTCTCCTTTCCCTCCCCTTCTCCCTAAGGGCGTACGGGAAACTTCTGGAAAGTGTCTGAGAAACACAACACGGTACAATGCCCTTTTTGTGAAAGGCTGTCTCATGATTCTGTATGGACTTGTGCTCCTGAGCATGACTGTGCGCTTGGACAGCTATGCAGGAGGACAAGATGAGAAACGGGACTTCCCAGCGGCTCCTGTCTGCGAGATTTAAGGCTCACAGAGGTGACCACAAAGTCAAGTATCTGACAATATGCATTCATTGCCTGGAATGCACCCCCGGAACTGGGCAAGATCATTTTCACAACTCGAGACTCTGGCCAGGACGGCCAGGAAGGTGCCCCAGAAGTGAAATGATCGCAGGTTTCCTTTGCCCGTAGTGGTGAAACATTCAAACCCCACGTGGCCCAAACCCACTTCTCTATTTCAGAATGTCCTGAGCCGTGTGAAGGGCTCAAATAGAAGGTGTATTTGCTGCCTTTGAAGACTTTCCCCCCACCCCGACTCTGATATCGGTGCCAACTCCTTCCCCACTAGTCGTCCAGCACCTTTCAGAGGCCAACAAGGCCACCTCTGTTTCCACGGCCCAGACACAAGAGTAGGGAGCATAATGTCCCCATTGGAAGCAGGCGGCGAAGGTGGTGTCAGCATCCAGGGGTGAAAGTCTCTTTTCAAGGATTAGGATCTCCTGCCTGGGAAAATTCACACCCAGGTACAAGGAGGGGACAGAGATGGTTTCATTCTGGAAAGCGTGCGGGTTGGGAGAGGCTGGCTTCTCAGGGCACACCCATGTCTCCTGCAGGGAGGCACAATGAAGGGACAGAGAGAAGGACCAGCTGCCGCAGGGTGTGCTCTGAGCCGGCCCACAGAACAAGATGGGTTGTGTGGTCTCACATGGCAACCGTGACAAGGCCAAGAAATGCACTTCTAGAAGCTGCTCCTGAGAAGCCCACGACAGAGCGGCCTCGCCCTCTCCCATGCAGCAGACACAAGGCTGCCTGTGGCGCTACATCCCAGATCCCTGGAGACTGGTGAGCGATCGTGCAGAGACAGTGAGCTCTGCACAGCTGGCTCTCTCCCCAGGGTGCAGGAGTGCTGGTGTGTATCCTGTGACTGCCACTGTAGAGGGAGGAGACGTTTCCCAATCCCCATAGAGCGTGATGAACTATGTCCTTTATTCATTGGGGAGGGTGCGAGTTGGCAGTGCTCTGGGATCACTGATAGCTCAGTGCTCAGGGATCATCTTGAAGGTGCCTGGGGTGGGCGTGTGGGGACGATGTGTGAGGCTGAGGATCAACCTGGGATTGTCCTGTACTATCTCTCCGGCCCGAGACTTTCTCCTCTTTCTACGGGCAGGATGACTTTGGCTAAAGCACAGAGAGAAAGAGTACAATGAGAAGTAGGCGGTCCTGTGCCACGGACATGAGAGAGAGAGAGAGAGAGAGAGAGAGAGAGAGAGAGAGAGAGAGAGAGAGAGAGAGAGGACCGAGTGAGGGAAGCGCTCTGGACCCAGAGCAGTGGGTGGCTACACATGCAGTGTCTCCTTAACAGTTGGCACTCTCTGGGCATTTGAAACCTCCCCTTATGTCGTTCATCAATGACAAATACACCTATACTGCACTTATCCTAATCAATCAGCCAGTCAAATCCCAAGCCCCCTCCCACCCCAGGAATGCAGGAAGGCTGTGAGAGAGGGACTCCCTTCAGGGCTGCTCTTCTATGGGAAACACGCAAGGAAATGGGAGCAGCTTGTGGACATCCCTAGTCTCAAGGACATCCCTAATCCCCACAGCAGCCACCTGCATCTACATCTCTGATTGCCAGCCACGTGCTCAAACCTTCAAACATGGATGATCTTGGTCCTTTAACTCCTTCCAACGACTGTTGTACAAACAACACTTGTGTCTCTGGATACATCCATGAGACTGAGGAAGCCCAGAATCCTTTGATTAAATCATTAGTAAGCTTCCCTTTGCACCATGCTGGCAACCAATCTTCCCTTTCCAATATCTCCCAACCAACCTTTTTTGGTCTGTTTTGGTTTAGGGGGGCACACCCAGAATTACTCAGGGTTACTCCTGGCTCTGTACTCGGGAATTACTCCTTGCAGTGCTCAAGGGACCATGTGGAATGCTGGGGATCAAACCCTAGGGAGCCATGTGCAATACAAGCGCCCGATGTGCTGTACTATAGCTCCAGCCTCTCCCCAGCCAGCTTTTCTTATGCCCTCACCCGCACTCCACTGCCATAATCCTGAACTGTCCGGTCTGTCTGCCTGGTCACACCTGTGCAGATGTCTGGGAACAGCACAACCTCCAGCTGAGCACTGAGTGCGGCTGGTGGAGGAGGAGCACTGGCAGGAGTCAGGGGTGCTCGCGGATCATGCGATGGAGGCATACATGTGTCTGAGCTACCCAAACCAGCTTCATCTCCTGATTCCAGGGCACAAAGCTACCAAAAACCTAAAATCTCCTTTATAGATACACCCGGGACAGTTGGCCATGACCCAAAAAAGTGGGACTCCAAGACCTGTTAAGTCTTCATGCCCCTTATGACTCGGCCCCTCCACTTGCTCCCGTTCTGCCCACAGATCAGCAAACTCTTCCCCAGCCGGGAGCACGCGAGCATGCACGAGGCACGGCCATCCCATAGGGAAGGTCACACTGTACCACGGATGGAGATGCTGGCTTGGCAGATGACTGTGGGCCAACCTGTTTGTCAATTTGCATTTTAATCATCTGCAGCTGCAGCAGGCATGGCTGTGCTTTTATGACGGGGATGGCCCGCTTGGCTCAATCGTGGCTCTGTTGGCCAGGATCCAGGTGGTGACAGCATGTAGTCAGGGACCGCCTTGGATTTTCCATAGAGTTCAACCAGTAGGGGCTCCACCTGGCCCTAGAGTTTCACTGAAAGCACCTAATCAGGAGAGCTGCTTCAGAGGAGGTGCAGCAGCTGAGACCCTACACTTGGTGCCCACCCTTCAGCCCACTGGGACCAAGGGCAAGTAGACGCCTCATTCCTGCCATCCACGTAGAGGCAGGGGGTGGGAAGAACACGGGTTCACAGGCGCAGAGGAGAGTTGGTGCAAACCTGTTCAAAAATGACTCATGACTGTTTTTTCCGCACAGCCACAGCCTCGGAAATGAAGTGAGTGACATCAGACTCGTATCACGGCTGCTCACGCGCTTCCCAGTGCGCTGGGCTTTCCCGAGTGCTGGGGTGGGACGTGTGCACCTGCGCAGCTGCTCAGCGTTTGACTCTGCCTCTTGAGACACGCCAGTCTGAGAAAATTCTGCTTCAGTGGCTCAGTGATGAAATAGGACGAGGACCAAGTCAGAGCGATGGGCAGGGAGGAAACACACACAGCATTGTCAGAAGCGAACGGAACTGGGTCCTGCTTGTCCCTAGGTCCAGAAACCACCGCTTGGGGCCAGAGAGATAGTACAATGGGCAGGGCACTTGCCTTACACATGGATGGTATGGGCTCCATACCCGGCAACCCATGCGGTCCTCTGGCCTGCCAAGAGCAATATCTGAATACAGCCAAGTATGGTCTCAAAATTAACAACAACAACAACAACAACAACCAATACCAAAACAGATGTAACAGCTTGTCCTATTGGCCAAGCTTAGGCCCAGCCATCATGAGAAGCTTCTTGCACCCTGAATGACTGGGAGGCCTGGGGATGAGGGAGTGAGGGTCTGAGCTGATCCTGTTCACAGCCTCGTCTTTGGGTTCATACACTTTGAAAAGTGTGCTTTGGCTCCTGACAACCAACAGTGCGCTGTTGTGGGTGGAGACTCCCAGTTGAGGCTTGTTGGGAAAATGCTCCAACACTTTAGTTTTTTGTATCCCATTGGGACTGGCCTCTGAAGGCTAAACTGATGGGCCTCCTGCTTGGGAGACTCTGAGCTGCAAAGCAGAATGCAAATAAATGGCCAATCCCTTTGGAGCACGCACAGCTCTACTCCATCACTGGGGACAGCGTAGAACACGTGTGTGTGCTTTATCCTTTGAGCAGCACGACACAGTGTGGTGGGTTCATTACCCAGCTGGCAATTCGGCTGCAGCCTTGCAGAACGCAGATTCTCTGAGTTGCAGTGGCCATGCACTACTGCCACGGTCTTGGAAAATCCAGCACGGTGATGTTTTAAGGGGAAGCACTGCCCCAAGCACCAAATGTGTCTTGCGGGGTTTCAGGACCTGTTAGTGCTACTTAAGACATCAGTGCAAAGATCAAGTCTTGCAAGCGTGGTTGTGGAGGCTTCTGAACATCTAGGGTGTCCTATGCGGTTGCCAAAGCACAGAGCCGAGAGCTGGGGAGTCCTGAGTCCACGCATGTCAGCATGCTGACCACAGAACAGACAAAAGGAAAGAAGTCACTATGTGAAGCCTCGAAAGGAAGCGAAAACCAGGGGAAAGAGAGCACTAATGCTTCCCCTCTCCCCCCTCTTGCAAAATAAGCTCATATTGAAGTTCAGATGGACTGGGTTAACAATCACTATTTTTACTGTTAAAATGCTCTGGGGAAGTTATAAACGCACCAAATGTGCTGTTAACCTTCCTTGAGATTGTGTGCAGCTGTGTGGCTGCGGACCAGCAGTCGGAGCCTCTGAACCACGCCAGCACCCCCAAAGCCTTTCCATCACAATGCTTTGCTTGTCACTCCATTCCCATGTCCTGTTTTCGGCTCCCAACCCCGCCCCACCCCTTCTTTACTGCTTCACACTGGGACTGGGTTTATAGTCTATGCCTCACAGTCATGTTCTTGGGGTGCCATTTTTGCCACGCACCTTTCATATGCCCGATCAGAGCTTAAAGACAGACCAAGACCAGCACTGAGAGAGAAGAGCCCATGAAACGTTTGCTCCTGACATCTCAAATTTAAACTCGTTGTCATGCTGGAAGGTGCTTTTTCAGTCATTCTTGGCCATCTCTGCAGTGAAGGGTGAGCAGTGATCTAAAGACAACAGCAAGAAGGTGAGGATTTGGGTTCCTTTTCTTCCTCCCGACCTGGAGGGGGTGGCTTCCAATCTATTCCATTTTTCAAAAGGAAATTGTAATATCTGAGATCACTGCGAGCCAGCAGCCACCTTGTGTCGCGTGCAAGCAGACAGGGAAGCCGAGCACATTCCTGGGCGGTGGTAGCTGTCCTGTGGGACTCAGAGGAAACCGAGGCCCTGTGGTCATAGCCCAGCTCCGAGGAGACGCGGCTGCTCGCCTGGTTTATGCCTTATGAACTTTGTACTCAGGCCTGTAAAACAAATTCAGTCCAGGCCCCCGGGTCCCTGAAAGTGATGAATGGACTCAGCTCTTGTCACAGAATGCCTTTCGGACATCCAGAACCTGGCACTGACCAGGGAGATCCATCGCAGATATTGGTCCTCGTAAGAAAAAACAGGGACCCCATGAGGAGTGGAGTCGCGCAGGGGAACACTGGCGCTCCCCCTCCCCTGGCAGTGAAGCCCTATGAACACTCTGGATAGAAACGTCTCTCTTGCTGGACAGAAGGTCAAACCGGGCTCAGTGGGAGAAATGCCGGAGGCAAACATTAATACCATGAATTCTCTTGGAAGAAACCTGCAAAACGAAATCTTGGCTGCCTCTCCCCAGCCCTAGGAGTACAACAGGGTGGGGGGTTCATGCCACATCAGGATATTGAACCTCAAATCTTCATCTTTTTCATTAAAAAAAAACAAGGGGGCTTTTTTTCATTTGAAAAACAAAAACTGAGGGGTGTTTGGACTACACCCGATGGTGCTCAGAACTTCCTACTGGATCTGGGCTCAGGACTCACTCCTCACAGTGTTCCCAGGACCAACTCTGGGATTTCTGGGTACACAGCAAGAGCCAAATGTGTCACTATCTCTTTGGCTCTGCCTTTCTCATTAAATATTCCCCCACTATATTTAGGAAGTTACCAATAGTATTGCAGTAGTAATACGCTGGTTTTGATATACAAAGTGACTACAGCCCCACACCACTACCTAAACCCCCTCCCCCACCGCCTCCCTATCACTTCATGGTCTGTTCTCAGCCCTGCCCTCACTGTTTCTGATTTTGAAGAAAGGAGGAAAATGATCCTAAAGTCGTGACTTTTGCACTGGACTGGAGAGAGGGGAGGGCTGAGAGCTACCAGCTCTGCCCTCCTAAGTGGGGGGCTGAGAGAGCCCCGAGGAAATGCTAGGGGTTGAGAACCTCGATTATCTGCAAAGGAAAAATGCCCGTCAGTTGTTGTTGCTCCTCTTCTTCTTTTTTCTTCCTCTTCTTCCTCTTGTTACTGGGTCACACCCAGCTCAGTGCTCAGTAGATTATGCAGTATTGGGGATCAGACTGGGGCCTCTCGGGCACTAAGTGGGTACTCAATCCTTTGAGCCATCTCTCTGGTCACCAAGTTTTTGGTTTTTAGGAGAAACATTGTGGTGCTCAGCACTTACTTCTGGTGGGGTTCAGTGGGACCCTATGAGGTGCCGGGGATTGAACCTGGGTTAGCCTCATGCGAGGCAAGAGCCTTGCCCACTATACTATCCTACCCCTGCCCCTCAACCATTCCTTATTTTAAGACAATTATTTGACCTCCTTGGGGACAGGAAGCAGGAAAGGACACTTTGAGGGGGCAGCATCTGGGCCTTCGGTTCTTCTGTGCTCAAGAGGCTGACCCAGTTCCTTGGCTTAGGGGGCCAGAGGTGGGCATGCCAGTGGCTAATGCTGTGGCACCCTCTGGGAAGGTGAAAAAAAGTAAAGAGGTACCTGAGGCCCAGGGGAAGCAAACTGGGCTCAGAGCTCTACACAGCGAAGTGAGGATTCTGGGGAGATGCTTGGGGCCCCTCTAAGTCTCCATGCTTAGCCCCCTGCCTGCAGTGTGACAGCTCTTGATTTATCTACACAGTAAGTCCAGGTTCTAATGATGACAATGACAAGCCCCACTCTGACCTACTAAACTGACCGTTTCGTTTGCAGTTCAAACTGCCGAGCAGAGAGAGATGAGAAAGTCTGGGAAAAAGCAACTGCAGGAATGACACGAACCTAAAATCCTGCCGCTTCAGACTGGACATTTGCTTCCCGCCCCACTACAGATCTGACTCTGAGTTACGCTGGAAGCCTGCGAGTGTCTGGGCTCTGCAGACAATGGATGTGAACGGGAATGGAGATAACGGTGATGAAAGAGCACATATTTCTACACTCGGGTTTCTCATTCTTCATGAGCCAGACTGGGAAAAAATAATGTTTTGTTTGATGACTTAAGCTCATTTATTTATTTTAGAGGTAGTGCGGGTTACCCACCAGAATTACAACAGAAATGAAAACTATCATGTTTAATATTCCACACTAACAGAATCACTCTCGTTTTTTAAGCACGGGAGGCTATACTTGGTGACAGAGGTACTGGTCGGTTGGGCTACAGGCTCCAATTAGAACAGCATCACAAATGGCTGGGAGCCACGCACAGAACTGCCGCTGCAGAGAGGGTCTGTCTACTGCATACCAGTAACAAAAAATTGCCGGCGTGCCAAATGTGTATCTCCAAGGTGTTTCTGCAGGTGCTGGAACATGGCTAGCAAATATCACAACCTTCCAGAAAGGAGTCTATGATTCCTATCTGCCCACTACTTGCTACAGAGCTTGTGCCACAAATGTCTGGCCAAAACTTCTGAGCTGGGCACCCAGATAGATCCTGGATGGACATCAGGTCTCAGTGGCTTACAAACACCTTCCTGCTTTCTCTATGCAACATTTCCCTTGGTGCAAAGCGTTAGATTCCTTATTTTGCACCAATGGATGGCACTTTCTCTAGGCTAAAGCAATGGCGTGCTGAATTTAAAAAAAAAATCCCAAGTCCTGGGAATGAGCTCTGGTTCTCATGCACACCACAGTTTCACAAATAACAATTTCCACGAAACCCAGGGAAGAGTTGGCCCATCGGAGAGGCGACCCACTGAAGTTTTAGATCATTCCTTGGATGGACGTGGCAGCGGTGGTGCCAATGAGCGACCTGGTTCTGCATGTTGGCAGTGGGAAATGAAGCACATCATCTCCTCTCCGCGACGGAAGTGACACTTCTCAGGTGCTCTGACTCACAACAATGCCTTTGCTTGATGGCTGGGGTTTCGCTGGCCCACTGTCCAGGGGAGGTGACAGAGAACTCACCAGGGGAGTGACTAGATCCACATGCCCCCAACAGGTGCCAACTGTCTTGTCAAAGTAGCTAATTAAGAAAAACCCATTGTAGGAAAATGTCTAGCAGGCAGGACACACACGTGTGTACACATACATGCGCAACAGAGATTCTCGCATGCACATGCACACACATTTCAAACTTTTATTATGTTTTAGGGGCATACCAATGACGCTCAGGGATTACTCCTGGCTCTGCCCTCAGGAATTACTCCTGGTGGTGCTCAGGGATGAGCGGGATCAAACCTTGGTTGGCTGAATGCAAAGAAAGGCCCTGACCACTGTACTATCTCTCCAGCATCAAACTTTTCCTTAAAAGGTATTTTTTTCCCAACTTTTGAAGGCAGATTTTTTTTGGTGGGGGAGTGGTCTGTGAATAGCACCTACAAGTGCTTAGCTGTAAAATTCTAAAGTGTTATGTAATATAGCCACATATTAATTCCTTATATAGTACTGCTAAACACAGGAAAATTCTGTGTGTGTGTGTGTGTGTGTGTGTGTGTGTGTTCTGTTCCAATATAAATTTCTAATATAAATAGGAGAGGCAAGGAAAACCTCTTGGTAATTCTACTCAACACCTCTAAATTTACATAAAGTACAGAGCAAGCTCTTTTTTGTGCACCTTTAAACAGCAATGAAAATGAGCTATTTTATTATTGGCCATTCAAAGATTCCGACACCTTCTAAAAGCATCTCTTAAAAGCTTATAAATTAAATTCACTCTTATAGACTAGACATGTTTCCATGTTTGCTTCAGCTCAGGCGATAAGAACACCTCAATGTGTGTCTAGATGGTGATATCAGTCTCATCACATGTAAGTCACTTTATCTTTTATTTGTGGGGTAGACACTGAGGGTTCAAATAGAAATACACAAGAGTGTTCTGCCTTGGTGTACATTTTGGAAACAGCACAAATCACTTTCCTTTTTAGTGCACACATACACACACACGCACATACTTTTAAGCTATATTTCCCAGTCTGTATCCTTTAAAATAAAATATTAACCAATTTCAAACTAATTCACCAAAAAAAAGCAGCAGGGGTTAAAAATGTTTTTCATTGCAAAAATTAAAATTATCAGGAGGAGTAAGTACGTTGTAACATTTTATTTATAAAAATTTTAAGTCACGCTTTAAAAAAAAAAGAGGGGCTAGAGCCATAGTCCAGCGTTTGCCTTGCGTGGCCAGCCCATGCCGGCCCAGGTTCAATCGCCAGCATCCCCTATGGTCCCCCGAGCACCGCCAGGAGTAATTCCTGAGGGCAGAGCCAGGAGAAATCCCTGAGCATCGCCGGGTGTGACCCCAAAAAAAGCAAAACAAAAAATAAAATAAAATAAAAAAAAAAAGAAGTGCTTTCTAGATCACAGTTCAAATAAAACCATCTCAAAAATGATAAAAGATCAGTATCAAGGAGTTATGTACATGAACCTGTCTTATTACTTATGGGTCTTATCAAAGCAGAGTGAAGCTTTGAGTAACCACTCACAGCAGGAACTTGGGAAGCCATCATTAACTTCAGTATTAGAATAAAACCAGGGGGAAGGAAAGCACAAGACCACCTATATTTACATACTGTCGTTCCTGTGGGCACTACGAAAAACTGAAGCATAAATTCAGGGGACTGGACCATCACAAGACGATGCATTTCATAAAACAGGAGAGACTCTCCAGCTTTTATCGCAGAAATGCTATTATCGAAGGGCACTCAAAGGACCCGATCCCAGTACAAGATAATGCGGGTGTTTCTCTTTTGTGTCAGGACTGTGAGCAAACTCAGGAAACAGAAACAAGTTTCAAGCCTCACTGCTGGTCTTGGGTATTTCAGGGGAGCCCACAGAGGTAGACTTGCTAGAGATGAACTCCAGGGTGAAAACGGGAAAAATGCGAATCTTGACCTTTGTAACACCACTGAAAAATCAGAACCAGACCCACCCCAAGCGCCTGCAGCTAACACACCAGAGACCCAAGCTCCCCAAATGCTAGCCGAGAACACATTTCTCAAGTCCCAGGTTAGGGCTCTGGGGGCTCCTTTCCTAAGACCCATGGCACAGAGAGATGCTAGGGAAAGTACCAGAACCCACACAGAGAACCCACGTTCACAGCCGGACTGCATGGCCTGTTAGGCCCCTCTGTAGCCTCGATCTTTTGGATTTGAGGGAGCTGGAATATCTCCATGGCTGGGGAAGGAGCTGAGAGGCGGTCCCCTGTCACAGTCTCCCCTCTCCTGAAGGGCCCCAGAGCAAGGAATGAGCTGGGCTGAGCAAATGCAAACGTTCTCTTCTCCATAAATAAGCAAGCAAGCTCCTTCCTCTGTAACCCTTCCCCTGGCTCAGAGAGCCCTTTCAATCTCCTTTTCCTCATTCCTCCAGTGTGTGTGTGTGTGTGTGTGTGTGTGTGTGTGTGTGTGTGTGGAGAGAGAGAGAGAGAGAGAGAGAGAGAGAGAGAGAGAGAGAGAGAGAGAGAGACCTTTGCTCTAACATCTTCATGCACAACGACTTTTGTGCTGACTTCCAGGAAACACAAAGAAGACTGAACATATATACCTGTTTTCCACTTTCTTTTCTCCAACAGAAAAACCTGCACCCCAGGCAAACTACCTTCACTCTCCCGCTGAAAAAAAAAAAGAGTTGAAATTTTACAACAAATTAAGGTAGGGTGATAAAAATCCGTGGGGGGGAAAGAGGAGGGAGAAGGAGATTAAATGACATTAAAAAATATCCAAGCCTTCATTTGATTAACTTTAATCTAATTATAAAAAGTCACTGCACAGCTCCCTAGCAAACAAGGAGGCCTCAGAAGGTTGACGTAAAAAAAAAAAAAGAGCAAGAGAGAGCAGGAGAGAAAAAATCCAGAGGTTAGAGAAGCAAAAAATAATGCTGAATTAAAGCACTTGGAGGCCAGTGCTTTGAACTGGGCTCCACTGGCCATTCCAAACAACACGGCAGTCTGCAGAAGCCGAGGTCCTGCGCTAACAGAGCCCTCATTGTCTGTCGCAGGCAGCTAGAAAACGCTGCCTTATATCTGCTCACACCACAGGCTCTGTGCACAGCACCGAGGAAAGGGTGAACTCCACAGGAAGAAAAAAAATTCCAAGGTATAGAAGACCCTCGCCCCCGCCCACCCTCCTCCCCGGCAGAAAAACACATTTTTCTGCTCCCAACTGCCTCTGATCGGTTCCTGCCCCATCAACTGTGGTAAAGGATGTTATGGTGGTGCATAATTTATAACTGGAAATTTCTGATTCATGTGGGATTGGGGGCAGCTCTCTGCCCTTTCTCCACGGCCTCCTCCATTTCTACCTTCAGCTCAGGGAAGGTGAGAGGAGGCGGGGGTGGCTGCCAAGGCTTGGGGGGGGTCGTGTGGAAAGGACAGGAGTGTTTGAGTGGGCAGTTACTCCACACCTGCTGGAAATGTTTATCCAGTAATTACAGATTAATGATTATTCCAGACCAGATAAATAGTGGGCAGTCTCTGTGTGCGTGTCTCTGTGTGTGTGTTCCCGTATGTGTATGTATCCGTGCATATCCGTGCATGTGCGCATACATGCGTGTGTCCCCATGCATGTGTGTCCATGCACATGTGTGCATGTATCCACGTGTCCCTGAGTATGTGTGTCTTCATATGTGTGTGTGCATGTATGCATGTGTTCCTGAGTGTCCGTATGTTCGTAAGTGTGTGCGCATGCATACATGCATATGTGTCTGTGCGTAGCGTGTGGGTATAAATCTAGCAATCGGCAGCAGGGTCAGAAACAAAGATGGGATTGTGTGGCCACTAACTGGGTGAAGGGTACCAGCTTTCAAAAAGCTGGAGTTTCTCCGAGTTTACATTACAGGGGATGGAGGCAGGGGCGGGGGGTTGAAAAATGTTAAGTGCTTGGAGCTACTGAGTGGAGTTCGTGGTGAGCAGGAGCTAATCCTGAAGCGGATTCTGCTGGTTTTCGCTTTTATGGTGAGGGATCTCGGTTTGCACCCGAGCCATCGGGGACTGGGTCTCGGGCCCATTCACCCGCTGAGGCCCACTACAGGACATCTATATAGAGACTGCAACAAGGACAACACTGCATTTAAAACCAATTACGGGGTCAAAAAGACAGCACAGCGGGTAGGATGTTTGTCTTACATGCGCTAACCCCAGTTCGATCCCTGGCTGTTCGTAGGTCCCCTGAGCACTGCCAGCACAGAGCCAGGAATGAGTCCTGTGCACAGCCAGGTGAATACCAAAAAGTCAAACAGATGACCAGTTACACAGAGCTATTCTTTCTGATAGGGGAAGGGGAGTGCCTGATGCTAGGAGGGCGTAAGGCCCATGTGTGCCAAGCATGGGCTCTCTGGCCCCCTGGGCAGTATCCCAGCACAAGGTTCTCTAGTCTTCGTTTCGGAGGAAATGAAGAGCCTGCAGTGTGGACACACAGGGAAGGTGCAGGGCAGTCTACAGTGTGGACACACAGACTTCTGGGCTCTAGGGCCACAGCTGCCCAGGTCCCCTTGGGCATCTCACAGAGCAGGGTGAACCCTCCCCCCATTATATCACACTCTTAAGTACTAAGATGAATATATTTCCTAGTATATTATATATCGAGAGCTCGGTAAACTCTCTCTCTCTCTCTCTCTCTCTCTCTCTCTCTCTCTCTCTCTCCCTCCCTCCTCCCGGTTTGGTTTGGGGTCACATCTGCAATGATGAGGGGTGGCTCCTGACATGTGGTTTAGGAGTGCTCAGGGGACCATGTGGTGCCTGGAACAAAAGCCTATACCTGCTGTGTGCACAGCACGTTCTCCGAACCTCCGAGCTGTTATCCCAGCCCTCAGCAAACCTTTCAATGAACATCCCCCATACCCAAAGTCACCAAATCACATGGATGTCAGTTTGGATGTCAGTTCATCCCCAACCAGGCTGCTGGCGAATGGCAAAGCTCTCCACAGCTTTGCTCCCAAAGTACTTACAATAACTTCACAGATGCCATAGGTCCCTTCGCATAATATTCCTCCAGTAACTTTTATTTTTCTTTTTGGGTCACACCTGGCAATGCTCAGGTTTCTCCTGGCTCTGTACTCAGGAATTACTCCTGGTGGTGCTCGGGGGACCATATGGGATGCCAGGGATGGAACCCGGGCCAGCACGGGCCGGCCATGTGCAAGGCAAATGCCCTACCTGCTGGGCTATCGCTCCGGCCACCAGTAACTTTAAGTCATGGAAAAACTTACCCTAAACTCGAAAGAGCAGTAGATTGTGACAAATTTGACAGTTCAGTTGGCCACATGTGGACTGGAGAGACAGTACAGCCAGGGGGTGCTTGGCATGAATGCTGCTGACGGATAATCCCAGCACCACATCTGGTCCCCCGAGCCCCACCAGGAGTGATCCCGGAGCACAGAGCCAGGACTAAATTCGAGCACTCCAGGGTGTGGTCACCAAACAAAGTCTTACTAATTTGTTTTCTAATTTAAGCCACTTCCTTTGTTTTCTTGTGGGGCCTTCTAAAAGTGTCAAAATAGGAGTTGTTTCCAAAAGTGGTTGGAAGGTCTGAAATAGAGCTAGTGGCAGAGCGTGCATGTATGATATGTCTTGGGTTCCATGGCACTCCCTATAGCAGTCAAATAAGCATCACAAAATAACCTTTAAATATGTTCCATGACAATGGACATGGAGACTATCATACTGAGTGAAGTTAGTCAGAAGGAAAAGGACAGATATAGAATGACTGCATTCATTAATACGACATAAATAGATACCAGTGTTTTACTAAATGTGGGAAATGGTAATGGCAGATTAAAACTCACCATTGAATATACACAAAGAGACTTAAGTGATAAACTCTAAATATCTGCAGGGCTAGCCACAATGTGTAAAATAAGAGGGAGAGAGATGCAGAGACAGAGAGAGAGACAGAGAGAGAAAGAGAGGAAACTGGGGTACCTGCTATTAAGGCAGCATGGAGGTGGGCGGAGGGGGGGGTGGGGTACATTGGTGGTGGAAATGGGGCACTGGTGGAGGGATGGGTGCTGGTATACTGTATTACCAAGAACCAATTATGAACACCTTTGTAATTGTATGTTTCACGGTGGTATAATAAAAAATTAAAAAAAAAATAAAAGAGCAAAGGGGGACAGGGATGTGAAAAAAAAAATGTTCCATGACAGGGGGCCGGAGCGGTAGCCCAGCGGTAGGGCGCTTGCCTTGCACGCAGCCGGCCTGTGCCAGCCTGGGTTCGATCCCCTGCATCCTATATGGTCCCCCAGCACCGCCAGGAGTAATTCCTGAGTGCAGAGCCAGGAGAAACACCTGAGCATCGCCGGGTATGACCCAAAAAAGCAATAAATAAATATATATGTTCCATGACAAAAAAAAAAAAGGATTTTTGCCCTCTGTAAGGATTACGAAGGCAAACTTTTACTGAGTGTCTAGAGTAAGGTGAGCAGCGCAGGCAGAGTTTCAACCATACTAAGAGTTTGTTCCTGACAGACCTGGGGACAGTTGGGCACGTAACAGAACTGGGAGCAACCACGGTGCTGACAGCTGACAGAGCCGTCCTTTCATGCGGACCGTGCCATTTTGCTGCGGCCACCTCAGCAACTTCTCCCCAAATACCCACAAACACACGATGGCCACCCAAGCTAATGCCGGGTTCCCTGCTGGACCCCTGACCACAAGCACCTTGTCAAGAGCCTACAGACATGGGGATAACTGCTCTTGGGAGGACAGAGGGGAGCCGAGGAAACCGCCCCTCAAGAGGCAAAGCATCAGTTATGGCCAGTCTGTGTCCCAAAAAGGGCATGAAGACACTTGTGGGCAGTCAGAATGCATGTGAGCAGGCCAAGAGCTAAGAGCACCAAGAAAACATGTGCTGGGGACCTGCAGGCCCACGGGGTTCTGGAAAGTGTCAGCAGAGTTCTCCCGGCTGCTGGGTCAAGACTGTGGCCTAGAAATCAACTGGTCCCTTGTTCTGGGCGGGAAACCAGGGCTGCTGGGAAAGTGGGCGAGCAGGCAGGGAGCATGTGAGGAGCAGAGCCGAGAGTTTTTTCATCCACAGGGTTAGCTCTATCCCCAGGCTACCTGGAATGAAGTATGCAAGGAGGCAAGGAAGCACCAGAGATGCTTAGGGAGAGCCACGAGGGCATTTACACATTCCAGGCTCTTCTGAGCCTAAGTGTTTAAGACTCTGAGGGGTGGGGGAGTTCCACCGATGATGAAATTGAGGTTGGCAGTGTCTATAAAGTGGTGGGGTGTGGGGGTTCACCCCTAAATCTTTGAATTAAGTTTAGGCTTCTTTCCAGCACTCAACTGCACTGTAAATAAATGTGTTTGGTGGCTACAGAAAGTGCAGACTGTGAGAGACGCTGTTGTGTATCTGGATGCTTCGCAACCAGGGAAAAGGGCAGTGTTCGGGTAGGACTTGGGAACAGGCGGGAAAAAGGCTCACGCCATCAAGGGATGCCGCGGCTCCTTGCCGGGACCTAGAAAGCCTGATTTAGGCTGCATCATCATCTCAGCACAGCTGCATTTTTTTAAAAAAATTTTTTGGTTATCCCTTTATTTTTTTCTTCACAATATAATTGTTCACAATTATATTGTGAAGAAAAATATAATTATTTCTTCTTAATTATTTAAGTAATGTATTAAGATATATTATTTCTTCACAATATAATTGTTCGGAACATGGCAGCTAATGCTTATTCCCAGGTGCCCCCGCTGTCCATCTCCAGCACCCTCACACCCTCCTGTTCTAGTGACCAGGGCTCAGGGACACCCATATTTTAAAGGGAGAGAAGAAGACTGGTGGGGAGTGAGGAGATGGGAGAGAGGGTGAGGCACTCGCCTTGCATGTGTCTGACCTGGTTCAACCCCTTAGCACAGAGTCAGAAGCCAGTCCTGAGCACAGAGTCAGGAGTCAGGTCTGAGCACAGAGCCAGTAGTCAGCCCTGAGCACAGAGTTGGGAGTCAGCCCTGAGTACTAAGCAAGGAGTCAGCCCTGAGCACAGACTTGGGAGTCAGCCCTGAGCACTGTTGGGTGTGGCCCAATATCCCACCCCCACCCACACAAACACCGCAACTACCCAAAACAGAAGACTCAGGAGTCATTTGCTTGAGATATAGTTTATCTTAAAGCCTCTCTTCCCTCACATATTCCACTTAATAGGACCCCAGCAGGGTTTGCTAGTCCTGGAGGAGGATGCAGATGTGACGCGGCGAGCGCAGGACACTGTGGCTCAGGCCCACGGAACCCTAGGATTAAAGACTGATTTTCATTCAGTCCCCGGGCTTCGCTCCCCTGGGAAGACCATGATGCATGTTCCGACCTTATGAGTCTGTGTGACCTGCTGGCCTGATGCTGCCGGAACCGCCTGAGCGCTGGCGCTGAGTTAGCAGCAGATAGGTGCTATATGCCTGGGAGACACCCTGACTTGGGTGGCTCTAGTTCTCTGAGGCACCGCTCCAGAAGGAACACACCACATTCACCCCCAAGGCTGTGGGTTCGGGGAGCCAACCTGATTGTCCAGCTGGGGCCCTGGAGACTCCCTGGCCTCACTGCTGGAGACTTGCTGGCATTTTTATTGCCTGTTGTCTCAGTGATAATGTGCGAGCATAGAGATGTGTTAAAGCCTAAGTCAATAAATATATTCACAGAGCAAGAAAAGAACAGGCGCGGTGAGGAGCGCGGAACAGTCGCTCCCGGCACACGAGTGGCGAGCGCCGTCTCTTTCATTGCCCACTTTGCCATAAAAAGCAGTTACGAAGGCTCTTATCACCCGGGGCCAGGGGCTCCAGGGGAGGCGTGGGCATGAGCACGCCACACACACACACACACACACACACACACACACGAGGACAGAGTCGAGAAATGGAGAAAGGACCCTGTGGGTGAGTGGACTTTCCTCTTCTGCCCTCGTTACGAATTCTTTCTGAAATCCCCAACAGAACAAACCTCCCATTTTGCAACAGAAAAAGTCTAATCAGCCTCATTCCAGTCCTATCTGTCCTATGCTCTGACCATGGGGCCATGGGGCCAGGATTCAGGAACTCCCGCGGAGCCAACGATGATGTACTCTCCTCAGGATTTCTCCGAAGCAGCTACCAACAGCTCCATTCTTTTCTTATTAGTCACTTAATACTTTCGGCAAGAATGTAGCCGGGACCGGGATGGCAAGGCACATGCGAGACACTGGCCCTTTCTGCTCCTCTTTTGCCCCACTCTTTCCCCAAATGGGAATGAATCCACCACACTCAGGGAACACGCAGCCCCTCAGGTCTGGCCCGATGTGCAGTAGCACTTCTTCCCCGGGTACAATGGAGTGGGACAGACACCGCGAAGCAGGCTGGCGGTGGGCTGCCTCCAGAAGGTGGCCCTGAGCCACGTGCACCCAGTCTTCTAGCTCAGAGAGCATCTCCCCTCTCGCCTGACAAACCCCGGCATCGCCGCCCGTGGCCAGCTGCCTTCTCTTCATCCACTTCCCACTCTCCATCCTGACAATGCCCTTGGCACTGCCCGTAGCAGGTAACTACCCTGCTGAGCATGGGCCAGCCAGGACACTGTGGTAGGCTGCAGGCAGGTACTCTGGTCTGGCCCCACGGACACGGCTTTAACACTACCAAACCACACTGGCCAGTGCTTGAGCCCACACTATTTCTGGCCACTTGCCTGCGACTTGCGAAGGGGTGACAGAAATACCTAACAACCCAGAGAGAGGGCACGTGCTTTAGGGAGGACCCACGAAAGCATCTGCGGCCACCAGCCCGTTGTGGAGCACTTCGGCCCTCCCCAGGTTTCTATCGGAGGATCTCCTCTTTCCAGGGGCTGTGGGGGTGACGGGGGCGGGCCCGGGAGACGAAATGCCCTCCCCCAACATGAAGCTACATGTGACAACGTCCAGGAGGGGCCCAATATATCACTAAAACAGCTCACAAACGGGCGAGTCCCATTATTTATTACGAGCCACACATGTGACAAATTATTTAACTCAGTTGATGCTAATAAGTCAAAGAGCAAGCAATTAGCTAACTCGGTCAGAGGGTTGTTGGTGGCGATTTATGGACGCATGCTGAAGCTGTCCGGCGCTTCAAAGGCCCATTAAGGAGAAACCTTTTAATGAGTCACTCGAGATGACAGGCATTACATTAGCACATATGGCAGCCAAGAATTTGGCAGCCGATTCTGTTACACGCTGGTCGCCCCCACCCCGACAGCTGTTTACTGCTCTCCGAGCCCCCGGTAAGCAGCGTCCCCTGCTCATGCATTCCAGAGACACCAGGGCCTCTGGCCTAGGCCACAGGGGACTCTGAGAGCTGCTGCCCCCATACCCCCTTTTCATGGTCTGTGCGAATTCTCCCTCACAGACAGATCAGGGAAGGGGAAGGGCACCCCCACACACACACTTATTTTAATTCTGTTTTTTTTTTTTTTTTTGGAGGAGAGTACAACAAGCAGCACAGCTTCAGCCAGCCCCTGGGGCCAGGGATGGAACTCAGGTCCGGTGTGTGCAAGGCACAACCTGCCCACTCCACCCCCTCCCCGCCCTGCCTCTGTTTTCTTAATAGGCAAAGGGAAGAGAATAAGAACTAACCTGCAGAGAGTTTGGGTGAGCTTCTTGGAAGATGCCGAGAGCAGCCCAGATTGGGACTCGGACTTTACCCGCCTGGGATCCCTGTTTGCCTGAAACAGTTTGCTTGTTTGTTTTGGGTTTGGGGCCACACCTGGTGGTGCTCAGGAATCAATTATAGCACTGCTCAGGGGACCCAAGGGATACCAGTGGTTGACCCAGGGTTGACCCTATGCAAGACAAATGCCCTCTCCACTGTTCGATCTTTCTGTACCTCGAGATACTTCTCCTCGACACTGGTACACAGGCGTGAAAACAGGTTGGTGCATCAGACCCTGATGATAGAATCGGAGGAAATTGGTTTCTAGCGATATGGTTCACTCTAAATGGAACAAACAGCTCTGAATGCAGCAGTTATGTGTACCTAGGTCGAGAAGTCAACATGATGAACGACCTAAAACCTGAGCTGCTCAGGAGGAAGAGAGCAGCATGGAATGCCATCAAAAGCATCGAAGAAATAGCGGAAGAAGACAAAAGAACGTCCGGCCCGGGCACATCTCTTCAACTCCACCCTTCTCCCTGCATTAACATACACCTCAGAAATCTGGGCCCTACGAAAACAGGATGAGAATGCTATTCAGGTTTCCCAAAGAGGAATCGAAAGAGCTATGCTTAGAATATCACGCCTCACTCAAGTGAAAGAAGGAATCCAGAGTTCCGACCTCCATCGCTGTTCCAGAATCAGGAGCGCTGTCTCGTTTGTCAAAGCATCGAAAATCAGATGGACTGGACATGTAATGTGATTTGGAGATAACAACTGGACTAGAGCCGTTACCTACTGGATCCCACAGGATGTCAAAAGATCACGTGGCCGCCCACCTACAAGATGATCAGACTTCTTCGTCAAGACCCTGAACGAACGATTTGAGGCTCTTCGTATTCCTGAAGCAACCAGATGCCTCTGGGCTACAGTGGCACGTGATAGGGTCAAATGGAAATATTACTGGCACCTGCTCGATCAAATCGACGAATAAGGGGATGTCCAGTGATCAAGTTATGGTTCCTGGGGGCCCTTCACCCAGTTCTGGTGCTGAGATCTCAGGCGTCTCTAGCTGCTGCCACACACAACGCATATCCCTGTGTGTGTTGAAGTGGCTTGGCCCTGGGGCTTTCTCCCACCCTCATTTTTTAAGGTCATTTTCACTTGGGCCTGGCTCACCACGCCCCAAGTTCTGCTAAGGGTCCCTCAGTGTTCCACTTTGGGGAGAAGAGTTTCCAAACAAAGCCCTATAAATAAGGGTTTGGGGATCTGGGCACCCCCACCGGGCATCCCCCCACACCCCCCATAGTCAGGACAGTCAAGAAACACAGACACTGTGGACACTGAGGCCAGTGACACACTGAGGGCATGTGCAGCCGGTGAGATTGCACCCCCCACCAACTCCAGCCCCATGGAAAGGGACTGTGGCACCGAGCTCACCAGGGAGTCATGGAGGTGACCCCTGTGCCCCCTCTATATCTGGGTGTCCAACACCTGGGGAATCCTCAACCCCCGACTGGGTTCAGACAAACTGCCTGGACGGAAACGCCTCAAGAGCAGGAAACTTCCTGTCTGGAGGGACGGGGGCCACGGGTGAGGGAGAAAAAGCCGTGTCAGCCTTTTCCGGAGCCCCCAGAACTCGTTAAGTCTCCTGCTCCTGCACCCCTCCCACCACATAGGACACAATTGGGGGGATTGTACTGTGGGGTCCCCCAGCTGGAGGGGCGGGCCGCAGTGACAGCTTGCAGGTCCCCAGGGAGGCTGGAGAAAGGTATCAGCTCCCTCCCCGGGAGTCCCAGCCCTGTGCTCTCCTCCTGCACCTCACACTGCACCTCAAGAGCAGCCCCAGCTGGAGGGGGCAGAACCCCAGGAGATGAGCTTATGGGGGGCTGTCACCTGCAGAAGCCCCTCCCCATCCCACACCCTCCTCAACCCCCAACTCAATGACTCGGTTTCAGTCCTGGCCAAACCCAGTGAACTACAGGGGCTGGCTCGAAATGGCACCTTTGAGCAACTAAGAATGTGTTGGGGAGGGGTGGTGGTGAACATAGGTGCAGGGTGGAATAGGGCCTTGGAGGGGTCCCATCCATCAATCCACGTTTGAAAGAGGTGAAACATTAGCTGTGATTATCTGTGGGCCTGACCTCAGAATTATAAGCACTGCATGTCAGCGATTGCTTTAGAAATCACTTTAAAAAGCAGTAGATCAGGGCCAGGGCCTCCTGTGATGAATGAAACAACAGCCGTCCGTGTGGTACCCACGGAAGCCGGGGGCTTGGAGCCCATGGGCTGGGCCATGCCAGGTCACAGACTCCAGATCCCAGGGCCAGGGCTGGAGCATGAGCCTGCTACGCACCAGGCCTGTGCTTCGCCGACACCAGGTAAACCCTGGGTGCCGTTCCCTCTCCAACGGCTGGGCCCAGCACCAGAGTATTGTCAAGAGTGCCCCCGTGGAGAAATAACCAAAAAATACCACGAGGTTTCCAGACCCCAGAATACCTAAAATACAGAAATGCATCCAATTTAAGTAAATTAAACATAGTCATGACTGAGTTCTGGCCACATTTTGTCCATATTCCTAAGCATTTTTATATTTATTTGGTCTACAGCATCTTTTCTCTTTGGAAAATATGGGTTAGGCCCATATGTGATCACTTTCTGTTTGTATTAGTATCATCATCATCATCATCATCATCATCATCATCATCATCATCATCATCATCATCATCATCATCATTGCTGTATCTTCTGGCATCTGAGAACATTCAAAAATCTTTTGAAATCTAACACTCAGATATTGGCCCATATCTTCCCTTTACAGTCCCGAGACTCTGCCTGTGTGTTTCTGTATTTCTGTGCACATATATTTACATATAAAAACCTGGAAATTAAACATACCAGATTAAAAGATACTCAAATATTTTCAGTAACTAAAATCAAAATCTTAAAAACATCAATCTAGTTCTCCAAAATCAGCTCCAATCACTGGAAGAGCACTTTCGGGGACCCTTCCTCCCCTATTTTATAGTCCTGACTTCTCCCAGATACATGGTGCAGCCACTACTGTCCCTTCACGGGACATCCTGCTGGGTTTAGGCAGGACATGGTTGTGCTGTCCAACAGCCTGTCCGGGCAGGGTGTGAGGGGTCTTGCTTGCTCTCTCTCTCTCATGGCACTTGGGAGGACAGAGGCACCAATGCAGCCTGGGTGAAGGGGCCATGGTTCGAGGACGTTGTCCTTTCCCTGGCACCTTCTCCCAGCTGACCCCACTTTTCTCTCTACATTGAAGATCCCAGAAGGGCCAGCAACAGAGGCCGATGCAAGACAGACCTGGGGCACGGGTCACCCGGGACACTGCAAGAGGAAAGCGGGTGCAGCGGGTCCTAGTGGGGTACAGAGGTCACAGACAGGTCTCATCATGGGAACTTCCCTCCTCCTTGCTTGCCTCCAAGCCCTCAGAGCCACCTTGTGAGGGTCTGATAACACGGGGGAACACAGGGGCTTCAGACACAGGTCTAGCTGCTTGGCCAGCGTTGGAGGCCAGGAGGGGCAAGACGATGAACCAGGCGTTTTTCTAGGTGGATCTGACTTCTGGAGTTATGGGAAGGCAGCAGGAGATGAACGGGGGACACCAGCCAGGATTTCATAATCTTGGAATCCCAGAGTGTAGCTGGCGTTGCTTGGGCAGACTCTCCCTGCGCCCTGCACTGAAGGGAACCCCACTTTACCTCTCTGCAGGACCCGGCTGGTATCTGGAGATGCCTACCTGAGCAGCAGGAGCCTGTGTACTTATTTTGTAATTTTTTTGGGGGAAGCAGGGAGTTCAGGCCAAACCCACAGTGCACAGGGAATCCTTTGCAATGACACGGATCGAGCCTGGGTCAGCCTCCAAGAAGCAGGTGCCTTAACCCCTGTGTCATCTCTCCAGCAGCATGAAGAACGTGCACTTATGTGGTATCTTCCAGCAAGAGGGCAGAAGGCCACAATAGGGCTGAGCTCTCTCCTGCCCATCCAGCCCCTGCACCTCCTCCTGATATGCGGAGACCATCACCTGGAGCAAATGTGGCTCCGGCAGCCCCCTGGCCTGTTAGAAATCTCCCCATCTCTGTCTGTACGGAGCCAGTCCCCTTCTGAGATCAGCGGTGAATCAGTCTAACAGACCAGTGGAGGGTACTGAGGGAGAGGGCTGGGCACAGCTCGTGAGCTATGAAGGCAGAGAAAGTCATATAGCTACTCGAAATGCTCAGACAGAAGCAAAGGTAAGATGACTCCAAAAAGTATATCTCCTTGCTGGGAAGGAGGAAATGTTAGAAACGGACAGGGATGAAGCATCCGTCTGTTCTCAGCAGAGAAGACATCCATCTACTAAATAGAAACCAGGCAGGAGGAATTGCTGTGCCAAGAGGTGTGGAGGCGCGGAAAGGGCGAGAGGGGCGGGGCTTCTCCTGCAGTAAGCAGCCGGGCAGGGTCATGTAGGCAAGACACAAGATGCTGGGATGGGCCAGAAAAGTGTCAGGAAACCATTCACTCTGCCTGGTGCTTTTATTTGGCAGCCAAGCCCTTGTCCTAAAAAATCAAACTTGGGAGATCTCAGATCTCATGAAAAGAAAAAAAGTTAAACTCTTTAAGCAAATTAAAAAGCAAGACTGGAAGTGGAGGCAGCTTCCATTCTAGGAACTCGCAGGCCGGAGGGTAAACGTTAGGGAACAGCATTTGGCCTCGGTGCCTCTGCGTCCCATTACTAACATCTCCACGGCACTGTCTCGCGAGGGCAGGAGAGAGCGAGTCCAGAGAGGTGAATCTGCAGGACAGACCTGAAAATGCTCTGAAAACTTACAGATGTTGTTAAAGCAGAAGCAGCACAAAGGGAACAAATTGATCTCCACTCATCCCCGGCCCCGAATCCCTGTTCTGTTTTTCGGAAAGTGTCTCCTCTCCCATCCCAGGCTCCCCACACAAGGGGCTCTGAGCCTCATCCCAGAAACCCCGCTGAGCTGACTGGAAACCAGAGGATTCGGGTTTCTCCCGTGACCAGGAGCATCTGCTTCTCCTGTGCTGCGCACAGCAGGGCAGAACCAGCAGGCATCAGTCAAGGTCTGGCAAGTGGGCGGCAGCCGAGGCTTGGCGAGGTGGCGGCTGAGGCTGGAGGGGCCTTCAAGAACCGCAGAGGAGGCCCCAGGCTTTGTGGATGCCGGAAGTAAATGAAGTCTTATCCCATGAAAAAAGGGTTCTTCCTCCACCAGAGAGAATACAAATGGCCACAGGGATCCCATGCACCCACAGGTCTCTGTGGAAAACCTTCTCTTTGGAAGTTCTTTTCTCGACCAAGGGAGGGTCTGCTAAATAATCATGAGGCATGGGAATGGGGAGTGGGTGGGTGGTGGTGACCTTTGGTGGTGGTAGGGGTACATTGAGAGTGGGACTGGTGATGAGCAATGAATACTTGTGACAACTGTACTGTGAGGAAATTTCTAAATCATGGTGTTTTAATAGTTAAACTGTCACTGTCTTCCCGTTGTTCATCGATTTGCTCGAGCGGGCACCAGTAACATCTCCATACATCCTGTCACAAGCAAGTGGAACCCAAGGGCATCTGCTTGCTCCAGGGACAGGAAGAGACTCAAAACATTCTTCAGGTTATGGAATTGAGGTCCATAATTGTTACTAGTTTTTGGCATAGCAAATAAAGCACAAGTAGTTTGCCAGACTCTGCCATGTAGGTGGTATACTCTCAGTAGAAGGCTCTCACCTCGAGCATTTACTGATGAAACTTAAAGGGGAAAGATCAGGTTTTCTCTTGGATGGGGCTCTGAGAAACTATGAAGTCTGGATGTTGAGAATGACTGATTGCATGATGTGTGGTTTGCTCTGGCTCTTGCTAGGCTTACTGGTATCAGTTAGAACCTGTCTAGAACTGTATACAATGTATAAATGTGAAAGATCCTGGGAAGGACCTTATCCTAATATCAGTATTATCTAAGAATATTGTGCGCCACTTTGTGGCCGCGCGCCATGGAGCTGTGGGTCTGGCATGGGTGGGTCTCTCTTTCAGGGCAGCTGGCATGGAGGAGGAGGAAAGGGCAAAGCCCAAATCTCCACTCCAAGTCCGCCAGTGTGGTCTCTCCCCACACGTGTGAGAAAACCCTTGGAGCAATGTTGGACTCGGCAACAACATTTTAATATTTAAAAAAATTTAAAAATCAAGAGGTTTTTTTTTTAAATTTTTAACTGGACATAACAGTTTGGGCCATGGGTGCAAATGATTCCTTCCAAGGGAGCAAGAGCTGAGAATTCTTTTCATTATCGCTAGGGGCCAAACCTGGCAGTGCTCAGGGTCGACTCTTTGGCTCTGTGTTCAGGGATCACTCTTGGCAGTGCTTGGTGGACCATTGTGGTGCCAGGGACCAATTCAGGGTTGATGCGTGCAAGGTCAGTGCCTCAGCTCATGAACTATCTATCTCTCTGGCCCAGATTGGAGAATTCTTTCTAGCACTCATCCCTCTGATCGGGAGGGAGAGATAATGCATGTCTGCGGGGTTCTCTCCCAGGGGCTGGCCAAGGGGCTCATAATACACATTAGAGGGGCAAAACTGCTTTGCAGTACAAACGCAGGAGCTAAGGAAAATCCTTTCCCATTTGCTTTAAGTCTAGTGAAGCAAAATACTTTTATTTTTTGAAAGAAACTTACTCTAGGTGTGAGGGGAGAGAAAGAGAGGAATGCATGCTCAGGAGAGGACAAGCCCTCCCACATTCAGCTGAGCCCGTGTGACGATACATCCAAGCTCACAGGCGCGTGTCCACACTGCACATAAAGGCTGAAATAAATCAGCCCAAGCACTGTTTCTTCAGGGCTCCACGCACAGAGTGACAAATGAACAGAAAAGTCCTTACCTCTCAATGAGAATCCTCAAGACTCAAACAAGACAGAGGATTGAAGAGACTTAACAGAAACTTAGGAGGATGAGATTCTGAATGAGTTTTGATGCCTGGTAGGCAATTACCCCTCAGAAAGATCAAGAGGCTCCTGAGATCACTTGTGTTATTGATTACTTGGAGCACTCTCATGAGGTCAGACAGAACCTGAAAATTCTTGCTCCTGAGATCACTGTTATTGATTACTTGAGAGTACTTTCATGAGGGCAGAAAGAACCTTCCAATTCTCGCTCCTGAGATCACTTGTATTATTGATTACTGGGGAGCACTCTCATGAGGGCACACAGAACCTTCAAATTCTCGCTCTTGAGATCACTGTTATTGGTTACATGGGAGCACTCTCATGAGGGCAGGCAGAACCTTCCAATTCTCTAGCTCTTGAATGTGTTAGTGCTCAGATTCAAGAATCGATGTATAAGGATAAGACAGGGTTGTGTGACAGAAAATAAAAGTAAGTGCACACCCATCCAGATTCCTTTTCTTTCTTCAGCTTTTTGGCAGAACCCTAGAGCTGTCCATCTGACAGCTATCTCAGTCTATCTCATGTATACTGTTGGGAAGAGGAATGAAAGGGGGATAAGTCACTGGGGCTGCTTCAGAGCAGTCCATTAAACAGCAGCTAATGTGGTCATGGTGTGACCAGTCTTCAAGGTGAGGACGACCTGTTCACAGAGCCACAAATTCTTCCATCAAAACCACAAAAGACATTTGGGCCAGAGAGTTCAGCAGGTAGGGCACTTGCCTTGCACAAGGCCGATTTGGGTTCGATCCCTGGCACCTCGTGTGGTCTCCCAAGCACTGCCAGGAGTGATTCCCGAGAGCATTCAGTAGTAATCCCTGAGAATCACTGGGTATGGCCCCCAAATTAAAACCATACATACCTAAGACCATCATCGGAAGCAATTAAAAAATTTTATGGAATGAACTGCGATGATTCTTGGATGCATTTTAGAATATTGATGCATGAATTTTAAAAGCTGATAATAAAGAGAAAGAAAAACATGAATGCCCATCAATCATCCTCAGATGAAACAACAGGAGAGCTCTCCCTATGTTCCATACAAAGCAGCTTTGGGAAGTGGAAGGATGGTCAGCTGCATCACGGATCAGCCCTGATACTGTCTTACTGAGGTATAGGTGAGTTGCTTCCACTAGAATGGGTGCACACAGACGGGAAAAGCTATGGAACTGGGGCTTCATCTGGGTACCCAGAGAGACATGACTTCAACTGGGTACCCAAAGAGGCTTTTCTCCCTCCTAGAACATGCATAGCACGTAACAAGCTCCCTTAAAATATTAACATTTCCTGGCGCTGGAGAGATAGTACAAGGGAGAAGGCTCTTGTCTTACATGTGGTTGACTAAGGTTCGATCTCTGGCACTCCATGGGGTCCCATGAGTACTGCCAAGAGTGATCCCTGAGTGCAGAGTCTGGAGTAAGCCCTGAGTACTTCCGTAGTCAATCAAAAACCCAAATCTCTCTATGTTACTCTCTATATTGTTACTCTTTTGGCATATTGAATACCCCGGGTAGCTTGCCAGGCTCTGCCAATGTTAATATATACATGTTAAATAATATAGATAGATACAGATAGATACATAGATAGCTATAGATAATGTATATATATATATGTATGTATATATATACATATATATACATATAGTTATCTATAGCTATCTATGTATCTATCTGTATCTATCTATATTATTTAACATGTATATATTAACATTGGCAGAGCCTGAAGCTACCCTGTATTCAATATGCAAAAAAGAGTAACAATAATGAACCTCATTCCCAATGAATGGAGATGTTACTGGCACCCATACAAGCAAATTGATAAACAATGGGAAGACTAGTGATAGTGACATTAACATTTCCTTCTTAATGTTAAATAAAAATCCAAAGAAAGTCTTAGCCCCTAATCTTATAAATTTATTGTCCAACTCATATTCATGACTCAGTTATTTTATTACAGGCCTATTTCATCAAAAGCAAGCAGTCTTCAGTCTAATTTGTTACCTCACTCTAATTTGAATTTAGAATTGTTAGGCACAGGAGCTGGAGCAATAGTCCAGCGGGTAGGGCGTTGCCTTGCATGCAGCGAACCCGGGTTCGATCCCGGCATCTCATATGGTCTCCCACGCAGTGCCAGGAGTGTCCTGAGTGCAGAGCCAGGAGTAACCCTGAGCATCGCTGGGTGTGACCCAAAAAAGCAAAAAAAAAAAAAAAATTAATAATAAATAAAAAGAATTGCTATGCACATAATTAACTGCATAATTTTCAGCTCCCAAAGATCTGATAGGATGGAATTACAGTAATATCAAGAACCTCAATTTGAGAAGGCAAAACAACAACAACAAAACAAAACTAAATCCCCAAAACACCCTCTACCACTGTCAAACTCCATGTGAATCCCTCAACCACTGTCTGCCTGTTTTTATCTGTTTCACCAACTGGACCCACGACCCAATCAAATATATCGATGAAGAAAGTGATCAAGATGCCCGTCCGTGAAAGGTACACAGCAGGGATCGGAACACTGCACAGGAAAGAAAGCAGGAACAAGGAGGGCAGCTGAGATGCACCACAGATCTGGGCACCCATTCCACGGAAAGCACAGGTCTGGTGGACCTGTGGGAGGCAACAAGCCGAGGTCAGCCGAGGAAATCTACAAATAGGACTGGTGGTCAGTTACGTCTCGCCCAAGTGGCATTTTTGCCAACTAGACTCTTGGCAGCACCGAGTGGCTAAAGTGAGTCCAATTTACCAAATATGGTGGGGAATGTGAAAACAAGGCAGATATTAGCATTTATTTTTGAGGCTAACAAAACCCAGTACAGGGGGCTAGCACTGGAGCCTACAGCCTCTAAGTGATAACTGAAACGGAGGAATGCAAATAATCCACTGGTTCACACGAGTGTCACGCTCATATTTACCCGTCCCTCTCCCCACCCCCAACCCTGAGGTACCTCACTTGCTTTTTTAGGGACATAACTCACGGGTAGTATATTTAAAAAGGAGTTAAATTATGAGCGCTCCCATTAGCAATGATTCACTCATTAGAAACTGCATTCAGCTCCACTGCCCTGACCTCCCCAGCCAATCGCTTTGAAATTGCTTGCATAGAAGTTATTTGCTGCACAGCAGCGACCCCAGGACTTATCTGTTCCAGCCAGAAAGTTCCATCCTTTATCTCGAAGTTCTGAGTCAATTGTTCAATTTTGAAACAACGCCGACCCAACTATAGGAGGAAACTGCCCTAGACCAGTGAAAAATGCCTCCAGAAGTGTGATAAAACAGGAAATATTTAAGCAGTCTGGCACCTCTCCTCTGAGAAGTTAAAAGGATGTTTCACATAATTTATGGATAGAAGGGGATAAAGCCCTTGTTATAAAGGAGGCAGGGTCAGAGGGCCCGAAGCACTTGACCCACGAACGCCATATTGGACTTTCGATTCTGGGAGAAAAAAAAAGAGCCAAACCGTGTAATTTATTAGCAAAAGCTGTGTGGACATGAATTTACAGCTGAGTTATCTCCATGGTAAGAGATAAATATAATTATTTCTCATTTTGAGGCTGAAAAAAGGGAAAGCTATCTTAGAAGAGTGGCTTCTCCCACTCCTTCCCTGGTTCTGTCTGTTTATCTCTGCCATATATCAAATTAATGTGTCTGCACACGGACGGGAAGGAGGCGAGGGTTCCATCTTGAACTTGCTGTCACTTTTTTTTTAGGCCCAGGAAGAGCAAGGGAAGGGGTGGAATGGAGCAGAATTGGCGCTGGTGGTGGGCTCCTGAGGAGGGAAGCGGACAGAACCTCGTTGTCAGAGTGTGAATGCCCCTCGTGGCTTCCCCTAGAGCGGAACGTGATAAGGCTGCTCCACACCTGTGCACTGCGTGACAGAATCTGGCTGACGGGCCACGCCTGCCCATGACCCCCCACCCCCAAGGATCCCAACCTGCCTTTCCATCCTGGGGGCTGCCCCTCCCAGGCAGCTGGCTGGGTTTGGAGAAGGAAGAAGACACCCCTCCCCCCGAGAGTTCAGCAGCTGGATCCACACGTATCACCTTCACCTCTTCCTCTGTACCCCAGACTGATCTGACTAACCACGGCACCAAGACAGCCTGTGACCAGCAGTCCACAGAAATGAGAAGGATGGGTGGCCCAAAGAGGCCGGGTCGCCACTCACAGCAAGCTACTCAAAGTGAGCGTACCTATAATTTATATATCTTTTTTTTGTTTGCCCCCTGCTTGCTTGGCCATTTGTCTGAGAAAAGAAGAAAAGTTATGATAGTCGTCCTCCCAAAGGTAAAAAGCAATGCCAAGAATGTCGCCTAAATATGTAACATTAATTTCCGACTTCAAGATCGGAACAGGCTGCTGTCAAGTTCAGTCTCCATCAGAAATCCATTAGGGCCGATACTTTTAGGGCCTATCAAATCATTCCTTGTCAGCTGCGTCACTCTGCTGGAATCCGGGTGAAACAGGCACTAAAATATCAATGGGAAGATGATAATGGCCAGAAATGGCACGGAATTTATTCTGCCATAAATCAAGCCACTTCATCACATCTCGGAGATGGAAAGGTAAACACAAATCACAGACCCCACCCCTGGGACGGCCACTCAGCTCCCAATGGCCAAGATGTGTAGTTTCCAGTGGCCTGTGACTCGAATCATAGCCCCATCAGCCACGCCGGGGACAGGAACTGCCAGGAGGACCAGGCGGCTCATCTTGCTGGTGAGCAATGTTCATTTCGCCCGTGGCTTGGCTCTATCACTCTGCCTGACAGTCAAGAACACACACAGTATTTGTTTTATGACCCTCACCAGTGTCCAGACTGAGCCGGTGCTCATGGTAATGAGAGAGGCGGACTTGGAGCAGGTAGCAGAGCTGAGAGGGTAAACCAAGCAACCAGTCACGCCCATGCTTATGGGTGAGCATTTACTGATAACCAGGGACCCTTCTTCTTTCTCCTACTGTCCTCAGCCTCGTCACTCTGTGCTGTCACCTGTGATAACGGAACCCCAAGGGTGGGCCCAGCACAGGACCTCACCTGCATTGCCACTTGTACTGCTTCCATTTCACAGATGAGACAACAGGAAGCTGGGGCGTGCAAGCTGCCCCTGATCAAAATCCATGGATTCTTTCTTGGCCTTCATTCCTCACTGACACTTGGCAGTGACCATTGGCAGTAAGGCTTCTGCAGAAATCCTACCCAAGATCCTTGCAGGCAGAGACAATCCCTGTCAGTCCAGTCCATGCACTCAAAGAGGCCTTCGCAGAACTCAGAGGCAGAGCTAGAGGCCTGATGTGGTGGCAGGAAGGCCACTGATTCCAGGAATACCAAGAAACAGTGCTGTCAGTGGCTGTGGTTCACTTCCCAGTGGCTGAAAATGAAAGGTCCACTGGAGTTCATGTCTACCCACAACTGCTACCAGACGGGAAGAAGGAGCTATGAGGAAGAGGGAAAGGGTGTTCCAATGGCAGGGTTGGTGGGGGGACGGGGCGGGGTGATGCTTAGATGAAGAACTTTCTTCTGCTCTGCCTCAGTCACCACCTACTCCCCTTCCCTGAGGCATCTTAAGTCTTTCCTTTTCTTCTTTTCCTTTTTGGGGATTGGAGGAGGGTTTGCATCTATACCCAGTGGTGCCACAGGATGGCTTCTGGCGGGGATTAGGGGAACTACATGTGGTACTGGAGATCAAACCAAGTTCAGTCACATGCAAGGCAAGAGGCTTCCCGCTGTGTTCTCTCTCCTGCACACATCACTGTTCATTCAACATTTTCTCCAGCCCGTGGTTCCCGGCTATAGCCCCACTCACACAAATCAATGTGGTTCCCAGGTCTCCTTTGGTCCAAACCTCTCTCTCAAACCCCCTTCTCCCCCAACCCACTGGGCTCCGCTAAGTACTCCTGGATTCTTAAGAGCAGTATTTTTTATTTAAGAAAACAAAATTTTAAAAACTTCATTGCAATTAAATTTACTTGCTGTAAACTGACGTTGCAAATTCAACATTCTGGTCCAGTCAGAGTTGCCTGTCACTGGTGACAGGCATTCACAAGGCTGACTCTTTCCAAGGGAGAGCCCAGACTCACTCCTCTCACACCTATCTTTGGTCCACAATTCTAGTCAATGACCACAGTCCTTTGTCTTCAGAGCTGCCTGACTCAGTTTCCCTGCATGGGAACAGTAGGATGCCTCAGAAGTTTCTCATCTCAGCCTCATGTTTTCAAGTTCACCCACCACTGGGAAGAATCAGGTCAGCATCTATTTTCATGGGTGAGTAATATGTCTCTGGATGGACAGACCACGATTTATCCATCCACCCACCAATGAACGGAACTGGGGCATGTTGACTGCTGTGAATAATGCTGCTATAAATATTCGCGTCTGAGCTTGTGTGTGTTTTCAGTTCTCTAACCAGATGCCTTGGTATGATTTTTCTGGTATTCTGCATAGTGGCTGGGCCATTGTGTAGCCCTGCTACTGGCAGGTGAAGTGCCCATTTCTCCCCATACTCACCTATACTCGCCATAGGTCAGGTTTTGGGGGTCATAGTCATATAAGCGGAGGTGGATGCCTAATCTCACTGGCTTTGACAGAAGTCATGGTCTCCATAACCATGGACAGTGTTGGGTATCTAACTACCCATGGACACAGTGTGGTGTATGTAACTGCCAATGGACACAGTGTGGTGGTGTATGTAACTGCCCATGGACACAGTGTGGTGTATCTAACTGCCCATGGACACTGTGTCCTGTATCTAACTGCCCATGGACACTGCGTCCTGTATCTAACTGCCCATGGACACTGTGTCCTGTATCTAACTGCCCATAGACACAGTGTCATGTAGATCTAACTGCCCATGGACACTGCGTCCTGTATCTAACTGCCCATGGGCACTGTGTCCTGTATCTAACTGCCCGTAGACACAGTGTCCTGTATCTAACTGCCCATGGACACTGCGTCCTGTATCTAACTGCCCATGGACACTGCGTCCTGTATCTAACTGCCCATGGGCACTGTGTCCTGTATCTAACTGCCCATGGGCACTGTGTCCTGTATCTAACTGCCCATGGGCACTGTGTCCTGTATCTAACTGCCCGTAGACACAGTGTCCTGTATCTAACTGCCCATGGACACTGCATCCTGTATCTAACTGCCCATGGGCACTGTGTCCTGTATCTAACTGCCCATGGGCACTGTGTCCTGTATCTAACTGCCCATAGACACAGTGTCATGTAGATCTAACTGCCCATGGACACTGCGTCCTGTATCTAACTGCCCATGGGCACTGTGTCCTGTATCTAACTGCCCATGGGCACTGTGTCCTGTATCTAACTGCCCATGGGCACTGTGTCCTGTATCTAACTGCCCGTAGACACAGTGTCCTGTATCTAACTGCCCATGGACACTGCATCCTGTATCTAACTGCCCATGGGCACTGTGTCCTGTATCTAACTGCCCATGGGCACTGTGTCCTGTATCTAACTGCCCGTAGACACAGTGTCATGTATATAACTGCCCATGGACACTGCGTCCTGTATCTAACTGCCCATGGACACTGCATCCTGTATCTAACTGCCCATGGGCACTGTGTTCTGTATCTAACTTCCCCTGGACACTGTGTCCTGTATCTAACTAACTGCCCATGGGCACTGTGTCCTGTATCTAACTGCCCATGGACACTGTGTCCTGTATCTAACTGCCCATAGACACTGTTGTGTATCTAACTGCCCACAGACACAGTGTTGGGTATATAACTGCCCATGGGCACTGTGTCCTGTATCTAACTTCCCCTGGACACTGTGTCCTGTACCTAACTGCCCACAGACACAGTGTTGGCTATATAACTGCTCGTGGACATTGTGTCAGGTATCTAATTGTCCATGGACATTGTGTCCTGTATCTGACTGCCCACAGACACAGTGTGGGGTATCTAACTGCCCATGGAAACAATGTAAAGTATCTAACTACCCATGAAAATTGTGTCAGGTATCTAATAGTCCATGGGCATTGTGTCCTATATCTAACTGCCTATGGACATGGTGCTGAGTATCTAACTGCCCAGACATTGTGTCAGTATCTAACTGTATATGGACATTGTGTACTGTATCTAACTGTCTCTGGACACAGTGTTGGGTGTCTAACTTTGTCCATGGAAATTCCCTCCTAGATATTGAGCGACTTGAACTCTCGTCCTGGTCTTGGTCGGGAGCCATGATTACTGAATCGTGAGACTTGTTTATGGATTCTGGGATCTATATTTTAGTTCCCTCAGTCAAGCAGGTGATATTTTTCATTGTCTTGAGAGCATGTTCTATGAAATATCAAATATTTCATTTGGGGCCAGAGAGATCGTACCACGGGTGAGGGCTGTGCCTTGCACACAGCTGGCCCTGGTTGGATCCCCAGCACACCATATGATTCCCTGAAGCCCTCCACGGCTGATCCTGAGGAAAGATCCAGGGGTAAGCCCTGGGCACTGCTGGTGACCTCCCCCCACCCAAGAAGAACCTCCCAACAAAATTTTATTTTGATGATGGCCAATACTTTATTTATTTGTTATTTGAGCTTCAGATGTTGTAGCTAAAACTTGGGAAGATTTCCTCTTCACAACATTATCGTTTTCAGTGCTTATAGTTTTGACTCTGATCCACTAGGGCTGTGGGCTGAGTCTTTTTTCCCCACTGAACTGTCTTGGTAAACTTGTTGAAAACCCACTGACCACAAACATTTGGTCTAATATGGAAGAAGCCGCATTTCTCTTTCTTGCCCAAACAAAGCCAGGGATATAGCACAGTGACGGAGAGTTTGTCTGAGGCCGGGGCTCCATTCCCACCTCAAAAATGAATCGAGGGGCTGGGGAATAGTTCAAAAGTTGGGGTGTGTGCAAGTAAGTGGGGTGTGTGCATAGAGTAATCCCCAGTACTTCCTGGAGCCCTGAGCAGCCGCTGTGTATCCTGTGTGTGGCCCAAACATCCCACCTTGCCACCCCTCCACCAAATCTAAAGTCCCCAAACCAAAGAGACCCAGCTCATGGTTTTGCTTTCAGTGGCACTGCTGTCCTATCACTGAGTTCATTCTAAGAGACCCCCCCACCCCACCCCGTCACCTCCCAGACACACACACACTTGTCAAATCCTGTTCCTGGTGTCCTACAGCCAGACATGCATTTCTGTTTCTCCTTTCCTTTCCCCGGGACCCTGTCTGGAACATGCGCCAGCTTCACGGCAGGGCCAGAGAGACAGTGCAGAGCTATGCAGTCACCCCGCATGCAATGACACAGGGGTCAGTCTCCGGGACTCTATCAGGAACATGCGCCAGCTTCAAAAGGCACAATGGGCCCAGAGAGACAGTGCAGGCCACTCAATCACCCCACATGCAGTGGCGGGGGGGTCACTCCCCGTGCTGCAGGGATCCCATGAATCCCACAAGTGGCCCCAGAATGCAGAGCCAGGAGTAAGCTCTGAGCACCACAGAGTGTGGCTGAAAGGGGGAAAAAGACCATAACAGGGTAGAAGCAGACCTGTAGTGAGCAAACGGGCAGGCTTCTGCTGACTGCCAAGGACCAGCATCCTCAGGTGCTGTGTCAGAGAGGGGTATCCACATGTTCTCAGCCCAGTCTCTGAACCCACAGGATCGAGAATGAGTATGGAGGGAAGTGGAAAGGGCCATCCTGGGCATGCGGAAACTTCCCATTTTATCACTGCTGCCGTGTACCACTGGTGGCTCACAGCAAGATGTGACTTCATGAGCATCAGTCACAGTGCCGGCATCAATGAGTCAAAAGCATCATTACAGCATGCACATATCTGGCAGCCTTACTGATGTATGACCGCAAACATCGTATACGCTGGGCGCAAGACTTGCTAATCTGAGATCCACAGACATGTTGTAAGGCCTCCAAGGTGAGACTCGGGACCCCAGCTCGTATCTCACCTGGTTGCTATTTTCATTCTCGTTGGGTGAGAACACTTATGAAGACGGACCCTCTAGGCAAGCCTCAAGGTTCTGGCAGCGCCAGGCCCCAGCGGGCTGCCTACTGCCACGGACACCCCCTCTAAGCGCTGAGCTGAATGTGAAGGCCAGGAAAGGAGTTCCCACTTATAGTGCCACCTAGGACGCTGTTGCCATGGGATGTGTGTTCCTGGGCCCCAGCTCAGGCCTCAGAGCCTCTGGGCTCGGCGGGGCATAGGCAGGAACCCGAGGTTTGGGCTGGGGAAGAGCGAGAGCACAGCTGTCTCCACACCCCCTTCTATACACTCAGAGGTCTGGCGAGAGCCAGATGCCCCAGCAAATGAGCCAAGGATTGACCGCACTGTACCAGGTGTTGCCCCTGGTCCACATGTCCTGCTGGAGAACTGCCCATGACCGACTCGCTGAGTCTGGGTCTTCACCCCAACAGAAGCCAGGAGAATAGAGGCGAGTGGCACCGTTTTACTAAAGGGCTGAGACTGAAAGAGGAGCGACTAGAGCATTGGCCCGCAGAGAAACGCCACCAGGCCTCACAGCTTGTTCCGGTTTTGGGACCTCAGGTGCTGGGCAGAGGTGGGGGAGAGGGATCAGGATACCCAAAGGAGGGGTCTAAGTGAGGTCAAAAGCGGGTGTCCCAGTCCCAGCTTCACAGCTGTCACCTGAGGTCTTGTCCTGTCTGTAACTTGGAGCCAGTCGCCTGGGAAATGTACCCCTGGACATGCATGTTTCAACTCTGTCCTTGATCAAACCTCAGCCCAGGCCACTCTGCTAAGGGCCACTGGACTGACCACATGTCTTCCTTGACCTAACAGCCCCCGGCAGTGGGCAGGCCAAGGGACGTGTTCCTTTCTGGCCTCATGTGCGCCCACGGGAGCCCGGAGGACTGGCCGGCCTGGATGATTAGTCCCCAAGGCTGCTCCCACCACCCCCTTCCTGGGCACTGCCACTGGCCCCTGCAGCCCTTTACTGTAGAGGCAGCAACTTCTCTCCCAGTCTGGAGAGAAGCCACAAGAGACTGAGATGGATTCTAGTGTCACCCCCAGACCTCTCCAGGGGCTCACAGACAAGAGGGGTCAGCATGGGGCTTGGCAGAATCATCACTGGGTCCCCCAACCGTGGAGGCCCCCCTCTGCCCCCTGCTTACCCCAACCTTTCCATTCTCTCTGGCCCTCTGGGGCCTCACCAACCTGAACCCCTTTTCCATACTGGCCAGAGAGGTACTTTTGCCATGCTGAAATCATTTCCAGGGCTAAATGGGGAAAGCGGGGTGGCTGGGCAGGCTGCAGCTGGCTGGAATGTGGCTTGCAATAAAAGGCCGCGTGAATAAGGTGCATTGAGGCTAAATTGGATTCATGTGAAGGGCCATTTATTCAGAGGGAGGTGGAGGTGGAAGGAGAGGAATTAATGAATATAAGAAATTAAATTAGCTCAACCCAGCCTTAAAAAAATATACTGGAAACAGGCTGACCTGTCCTGACCCTGTTCACCGGAGGCAGAGACCTGAGGGTCTAAGATCACGGAAGCACAGGGGTCCTCTGGCCCCTGGAACCTTCTGGAACGTCAGGCTGCCGAGGCTGATAAGACGGAGGCTGAAGGTGGCTGGGGAGGGGAATCCGGTTTCCGCGGAAAGCCACTTGGGAAAAGTCAATCTGGAGCCCAGAGACAAGAGGTCAGCCTCACTGAGGAAAATATCTCATTAACCAATCATGGAAGACCTACCACAAAAACAAACATGCCCTTTCATCCTGGCCCACATTCCTCTCCGGTGAGGAGAGAACTCGGGGCCTCTCTTGCCCTGGCCAGATCCTGGATCGATGGATGAGGCTAACGCTGTCATTGCCGGCAATAATATCTGAACTCTTGCCTCTCACCAGCTCTTCCTGTCTCTGGGAGAGACGTCCCAAGCACTCCAAGGCCAGATGACGGCTTGGGAGAGGTGATAGAGGGATTTGCAAACAGGCCCTGGGAACTGAGCATCCTGGGATAAGGGTGTGGGTGCGGGCATCTCTCCTGAAACCACCAGTGAGATGCAGACGGCGGACACACCAATAGACCAAAGGGAACCAGCACACGTGGTCCCTGCTGTCCTGCTCGTGCTTTCTGTGGCACTGTCCAGATGGAGACAATGTCTGTCTCCTTGTCAGAGATCTCCTTCGTGACGGAGATGGTGCCCAACTGCCTTGTGCCCACAATGAGATCCCGGTAGCAGGGAACACAAGGGCCCACAGCGCCCTGGGCTGTCTAGCACTAGAGAGAAATAGTGCAGGAATGAAAAAAAAGAAAACCAGCTTTTCCTTTAAAAAAGGCATTTTCTTTTGTTTGTTTATGGGCCACATCTGGGGATGCTCCTACTCCTGGCTCTGCATTCAGGAATTAGCCCTGTTGGTGCTGGGGGCCACATGAGGTGCCCTAGAGGGGGCAAGAAGGGAAGGGTGGGGGGCTCACCCAAGGCTGCCAGACCGAGTCCTGCAGATGGTTGGGGGGCAGGGCCGGGTGGACAGGAGTGTTTCTTCCAGGCCAGGGGCACTATCCAGATACACACAGCTCGGGTGATTTTCAAAGATGAATGAGGGGGAGCTTGAAGAACTTGGGTGATAACAGAGCCGCAGTGTGAGCCCTTGTGGGAAGTGGCAGCATGAATGTGCTCACGACCCAGCACAGCAGAAGACAGTGAGGCCATGACCTTCTGGAAACCATGACCTACTACAGCCATGATCTTTTGGAAACTAACCTGCTACACCCATGACCTTCCATAGAGGCTGATGGTTACTGATGGTCTTTTCCCCCCAGTTGGGTGCACAGCACTTGAGAAGTCATTGCCTCCCTCCGGTCTTTGTTTGCCCATCTCACTTGCTTGCCCATTCAGACACAGATGTCCCTTGGGTGTGAAGCAGGATGTCTGGGAGATGCAGGCTGCCCTCACTTCAGTAGAGCCTGTGTTCCACCTGCTCCACGGACGACCCTCAGCCCAACACTGCCAGGCCTCCGTAGAGGCCCATTCAGCTGCACAACGTGGGTGCCCCCTCGGCCGTGCTCTCATACAGGAGCAGTGACACACTGGTGTCCTCAGCAACGTGCAAATGACATCTTCAGCAAGAGTCCGACTGAAAGAGGCAGACTGCTGGCGGAGGCCTCTGCATGAGCCGAGGGTCTGCCTGCAGCCTCCACCTCTCTCCCTAGGACGCAGGGGCTGCGGCCGGCCTGTGCTAATGAAGGTGCATCTTCCACCATGGCTGCAGAGCCACCGCCTGCCCTGCCAGCAGCGTGAGAATGGTGAGGGCTGTGGCCAGGGGGGCCGGGGGCCGGGAACAGCGCCACACTTGCAGGGATCAAAACGACACCGGCATGTGCTGAGTCAGCTTTCCACCTCCCTGGGATGAAAAACACGGAAAGAAAAACACTCACAGAAAAAAAAAAAACCATTCTGGGAGCCAGGCCACCTATTTTAGGGAATTCAGAGCGAATGCTCAGATCCGTGGGGGATCACAGACTGTTTCTGGAACCTGAAAAGTCTCCCAGATTGGGAAGAGCCCATGTACAGCCGCAAATGGAGATGAACTCTGCCTGGGCCCCGGGGCCTGTGGCAAGGGTGGGCAGTGGTGTCCGCTGTGGGCTCTGAAAGGCCATGGTGGAGATGGAGCAAACTGCTCCTTCCCTGGGCTGAGATGCTCTCAGTCCCCGGCACGCACGGAGCTCACCCAGGCACTGCTGTCAAGCGAGCTGCATGCTAGTATGACCCTACTCACTAGGAATCCACACTCCTCTGGACAGATGGATGGGCACACACAGCTAAGCCATCAATGCCTGCTGGGGGCAGGGGTTCGAGGGCCGTGGAACTCCTGCGGAGGAGATATAAACAGGCAGTATCACGAGGTCGAAGAGAAAGGGCACAATCCTATTTCAAGGTGAAAACAGGAAGGAAGGAATAAAAGATTCACCAAGTGGCTTCAAACACCTGGGAGAGGCTCCTTTCAGAGACCCTACTGTGTCACATGCCCAGTGTCAAGTCGCTCAGAGTTACACTCTTCAACCTGTCTATACCTGTTGAAGGGCTGGTCCATGGCCCCCGTGTAATCAACAGTCGGGCAGGGGAGAACCCAGCCTGAAGACCAGTGGGTTTCAGCCTTTCTAGGTCTACAAAAGGGCACCCGTCCATGAGCGGCTGGAAGCCAACGGTGTCAAGTTCTAGAAGCTTGGAAATGAAGCCTGTGTCCTGCGTGCTGAAAGTGCATGTAAAACAGGCAACAGAGAAAAGCCTGTGTGGCACAGCACATGAAGAGTCAGCTGTAATTGCTGTACAGATTGTCATTTCACTGCTGTCTAAATAGTTTGTTCTGCCAGACTTCACTGCCCAGTTGTAAACATCTTATGCAGTGCAACATCACTACTGTTATGTGTAAAGAAATGGCCATCAGGGGAAAACAAAGACACAGGGATTTTTTTTCTGCAAACGCTCTAACTCCACAAATTTCACTCAGAACTCCGCCCTCTTGCAATGTCAGTCAGGGGAAATGCAGAGTACAAAGGCAACAGTGAACTTGAAAGTTACTTATGTAAAAATCAGAACAGAATACGTTACTTAAGGTACCAAGCAATCAAGCATGAAATGGCAATTCTTTTCTGTTTAGTTTTGGTTTGGAACCACACTTGGCAATGCTCAGGGATCCCTCCTGGCAGTGCTCAGGGGGCCATGTGGGGTGCTGGGAATCAAATCTGGTGGGCCATATGCAAAGCCCTAGACCCTGTGCTCTGCCCCGCTACCCCCACCCATACAATGGCGATCCTGCTGCAGATCTCAACTAACAGGATGAAGGAAATATGAGCTTACACTAGATTATTATTTTTTCTAAAGAACTGACTCAAGTAAGAAAAAAGATCCTTATGAGAGACCCAGGGAAACCTGTTACATCCTATCTGATCCTTACCAAGTCCCAAATAACTGCTCTGGCTCCCTCCAGCAAATCAGTGCAAATAAGCAAATCAATTGCTGGACACAGCTGAGCCAGGTATGTGCAAACAATTATAAGTGTGTGCCGAGAAGTTTCCTTTACTTTATTTTTATTATCTTTTGGTTTTGGGGTCATACCTGGCAATGCTGAGGGCTTACTCCTGTCTTCTATGCACCAAGGAATTACTCCAGGTAGGGCTCAGGGGATCATATGTGGTGCCTGGGGTAAAAACTGGGTCAGGCACATGCAAGGCAAAGGCCCTTCCCCTGTGCTACCTGAGAAGGTTGATTTAAATCACTACCCCTGGTAGTGTGTGTGTGGGGTGAGGATGGGGGGCGATAGCCTAAGGGTCAGAGTGGGATCTCCAGTTCGCTTCCTGAGACTGCATGTTGCCCTAGACAGCACCAGGGTAGCCCTGGTGGTCCCCACACTGCTGGGCAGAACCTGACCAGCATCACACAACTGGGCCCAAGCATAGAACCGTCCAGCACACACAGCTGGAGTCTCCCACAGGTTTCTCGAGAAGGTCTGGGAACCCACTGCATCATAAATCAGCTGATTTAGATGAAGGATGATCAAATGACACGGTGACCAACATAAGGCCCAGATACGATCACAGTCAAGGTGGCCATTAAAAGCCTAGGGAGCCTTGCGGCTGGACATAGGTATAAATTCAGGTGACAATAAGATAAAATCCCTCACATTCCTCCTGCTAAAGCCACAGTGCTGTGAAAATGTCATATATATATATATATATATATATATATATATATATATATATAAAACACAGCAGAAGAGCTGATCACAGCCCGGCTCATCAGTGACCCACCCTGCAGCAGTCTTTTCCAAGGCCAGCCCAGGTATGCTGATCCAGAGACTCACACACATGGGGCAGAGCTGCTACTTGCTCTCCCTGTGCCCAGCATCCGGGAGGGATGGTGGGTTCTAGCCCTGGCCCGCCACCCCAGCAGAGCCTCACAAGAAGCCAGAGGAGCCCCCTCACCATTGAGGGCCACAATTGAGGGCCACAATTTTCCACATCCGACTCCCTCTCCTCAGAGCTCCACCCAGCAGAAGAGCTGATCACAGCCCGGCTCGCATGGCCGCTTGCAGCTGCAAGGTTCATTAATAATTGCTTGAGTTTTGAGGTGACTACTAGAGTATCCCACCCACACGGCAGAGCCTGGCAAGCTACCCGTGTCGTATTTGACATGCCAAATACCTCATTCCCATGACCTGATTGAGGTTCTCTATGTTCCTGGAGCAGGATGATGCTCTTGGGCTATCTCGCATGTGACAGGACATATGGAGATGTTACTGGTGCCTGCTCGAGCAAATCGATGATATATGGGAAGACAGTGATACATATATATGTGTATGTATATATGTACATACATATATATGTATATATGTACATACATATATATGTATATATGTACATATATATAGTATTTAATTATTTATGCTCAAAAAAGGAGGTAAGCGGCCATGTGGCACTGTGAAGAAATGGGCCATTCTGGGCAATGTTGATCTTGCCGGGCTGGAGCAATAGACTAGTGGGTAGGGTGCTTGCCTTGTGCATGGCCAACCCAGGTTCAAATCCCGACGTCCTATTTGTTTCCCCAGCACTGCCAAGAGTAATTCCTGAGTGCAGAACCAGGAAGAACCCCCTGAGCATAGCCAGGTGTGACCCCAAAGGACAAAAAAATTGATCTTTCCATTGATAACACACATGTGTACTCATACACACAAATCTAAGCATATAAATGTACCCAAACATATAACACATACAATTTAGGAATCAAATACAGTCCAACATTCTGATAAAAATATACTGCATAAAACAAGCCCCCAAGTACCAGAGAGAGCCTCCTTTTTTTACTACCGTGTCTCATACCAATAACTAGATTATTTTAAACACTCCATCCTGGCTAGATTTTGTATGCTCGGGAAGGAAAGTCCGCGGCTGGACACACAGATGAGTATGTGCTGAGTCTTTGCTGGATGGAGCCTTTTCTCCCTATCCCCAGCCCCCCAACTTCAGAACACAATTTCCACACCACAGAATATCAAGTGCAGAGTCTAACAGCAGCTCAGCCTGCTGGTTTCTTGTTTTTCTGCCCAGTGCAGGGCTGTGGAGGACCCCATGGAGGACTCCCTACAAGCCTCACTCCTGGACAGTGGAGCCGGCTTGCCCTAGGAGAGCTGAACTGAGTGTCCTCTCTGGGGTGGCTCTGGGGGGATGAATCAGGGGTAACGAAGCACATGAACCCCCACAGCAATCCGGTGGCTGTCGGCTTACTGTGCTCCGAGTCAGGTCAAGAGCCTTCTCTCTCTCTCTGGGTAGCTTCTTGGGCCAAACACCCAAGAACGGTCCAGAGTGCTGATTTCACAGCCACTTTCCCTTATTGAAAATTTCTCTTCACTTGGTCCCTTTTCCTTTGTCTCCAAATTCTGATGCAACTCCTGAACACGTCCACTTCCTTCCATTTAAGGACAGTGGACCCTGCCTGACACGGAAAGCTTGCTAACTCCCAGGCAGAGAGTGTCCACACTGGTGCTGACGGATGTCTCCTGCCCAGCCCCCTCCGTGCCCTCCCTGCCCCGCTGTCCTGCCTGTGGGGGCCTCTTCCAGCATATTCTTGGGTGGGCAGAAAGCTGGTGGGGTGGGGGGGTGGATGCAGCCACCAGGCACCCGGCACTCCGCTCCTGAAGCACATCTGGGCTTTATATCAGGCCTTTAATTAATCCTCAGTGAAAGCCAAGCTCTGACATTGTGACTGGGCAGGCTCCAGCTCCGGGCGGGTCGTGATTTATGGCCCCCGAGTCTCGACCCACTTTGATTTATTTCGGCGCTGCAGAGGAGGGCGGGCGAGGAACAGAAAAGGGCTGTTGAGTGTGGAGTGTGGGGCAGCAGCCCGCGACCTCCAGGCCTGCGTGCGAGGCTGTGGGCCGCGGGAAAGTCCTGCGAACCTTCAAGAAATCATAATGCAGAAGCAAGATTCCGCTCTGGGTTAAAAAGGCCAGCACAGGAGAGAAATGAAGTCCTGCCTGTGAGCAAAGGGTCACTCTGCTGGACGGGACGGGAAGCACGCCCTGTCTCTGGGGAAGGGGCCACGACGGTGGTCCCAGCACCCCACCCCCACCCCAGCTAAGTTGGGGCCACCAGGATGCCTGCCTGGCCAGTCTGGGGGCTGATTACATACCGGCCCGAATCCTTGTGGGATTTTTTTTTCCCAGACAGACAGAATCAGTTAAAAGAGGGCAGAGCTCCTTGACGAAACAAAGACAAAAGGGTGAGCTGAGCTGAGCTAATGAGTCTGGGGCTCGGGCCGGGAAGGCTGGCGGCCGTCCCCTTTCCTGCGTCCTGGCGGGGCCTTGACAATGCCCCACGCTGGCCGCCACTTCCTCCAGCACAGACGTGTCGTGACCTCAAGTGCCAAGTGAGGGCATGCAGGAAACAGTGTGGTTGCCCCCGGGGGTGGGGCAGGCACTGGCCCAGGACCCTGACGGCTGCCCCTCCCAAACTCTGCCCACCCCAGGGGTGCTGGAGGTGGGAATGGGGGGTGTCCCTGTATGTCAGAGGCAGAGCTAGGCTGAGGGGCCTGGCCAAGGAGGGGGCATTACCCACGCAAGGGTAGCAGCTTTCCAAACTGCTCAGGCCACCAGCCACACACAAGCTGGTAAGCTGCTCCTCTCTGGGAGATGAACGCAGGGCATGCCGACTCTCTGGGGGTGCTGCAGACATAGGAGGGTGGGGTCAGAGACCCCCATTCACTGCCATGCCACACAGTTCTGGGCGGGGGTAGGGAGAGAAAGATCCCGGATGGGGTCTATAAACTGTGTGTGGCGTCTCTCTGAGGATGCCGCCAGGGCAAGTGTTGAAGTGGAACATTCTAGAATCCTACACACATGTTCCCTTAAGTACTGCTCCCCCAAAGTACATAATCTTGCCCACCCTGCACCCAGGACAGTGCTTGTGAATGGGCAGACACGCCGGGCCTGGGCACAGGCTGAGACTGATGAACAGCCCTGGAGCCTGGTAGCTGGTACCCAGCAAGCTGCTGAGGGTGGCCCCATGGGGAAAGGGGGACATGGCCACAGGGGTCCTGCTCGTGGTCAGGCGCCCTGGGGGGGTGCTCACAGAGCCGTGATGGAAGGGGCTGATCAGAAGCTGGAGGAAAAGATTCCCAGGTTCCTGACGAGATCTCGTTTGCAAGCAGGGGCTTGAGCATCTGTAAACTAAGTCTTCTGTTTGTACCCCGAAACCAGCACCCCACCCCAGGCAGGACTCGAGGGGGAACCTTCTGCAGAGTCCTGCTGCAAAGCCCATGAAGCTGGGCTAAAGTGTGAGCTGGCGTGCGGCCGACAGAGCCAAGCCCATGATTCAGGTATGTCACACACTTTTCTTCTGTTGTTGTAGTTTTGTTTGTTGGGGCCATTCCCAGTGGTGTTCAGGGTTGTCTCCTGGCTCTGTGCTCAGGGATCCATGCTGGTAGGGCTCAGGGATCGAAGTCACCCTCTCACTGGTTGGGAAGGTTTTAAACCTTTGGGAAGTAGCTACTAGGGAACTATAAGCCCGGTTACACTCTGGCTGCACTCTGTAGTGAGGTCGGCTTTCAATTTCTAGAGCTTCCATAATCTCAGGGCACCTTTAATCCCAAAATGTAAAGAGAAATGAATCAACAGCTTACTTCAATCCAGAACAACTGATTCAAAACCCTTTTGGGATTGGAGGTAGGGGTGGATTGGGGTCACGCCCACATGTACCCAGGAGCTACTCCTGACTCTGTGGTCAGGGGTCACTCCTGGAAGTGTATAAGGGGACCCTATGAGATAAAGCTGGGTCACCATGTGCAAGGCCAGCACCCTACCCCTGGACTATTTGCTTGGTCCCCCAAGACCTTTTTTTATTTTAGGACAAAACGTGGGGCTGTTATGGGGATTGGCTCTTTGCGAGCATTAAACAGGACGCGTATCCTGCTATATAAATTGTGCGCCCTGCAGTGAGGGAGGCCTTCATGCAAGCTCGGCGCACTGCGGAAGGATACAGCACCCAGGACTGCGGCCGCTGACCTGGAAGACGAGATTGTTCAGATTTTTGGGGAGTAGGGGATGTTGCAATGAGCCCCAGACTGAGGGCCAGGGTGGACAGGATCATTCTTCACAGGAAACTTGGCTGGTTTTCACCCCAACCAAAGTTGTCATTCAAGTTCAAAATACAAGGGCTCACACTATATGTCACAGCACATGAAATTCCACCTATGCACACATTGTTCCATAAAGACAGTTTAGGGGGCAAATGCCCTCTGGATGAGTTGAGTATTGGCTTTAAAATTCTCTTTTGAGCAGACCGAGAAATATGTCAGTGGGTAAAGCCCTTGCCTTGCACTTGGCCAGCCCAGGTCTAATGGCTGGCTCCATCACCAGAGCACCGTCAACCTCCCCGCACCCCACCCCCACCGCACCCCACCCCGGGCTGATCCTGGAGCAGAGTCAGGAGTAAGTATTGAACACAGCTGGGTTTGGCTAAAAAAAAAAAAAGTTAAATTTTGCTTTATGGCAGGTGGAAGCAGAAAGAAAATCACTGCTCCCCCTGGAAACCAGAGGGCAAGGGATTAATTCTGCTGCGGACAGAGCTCTGCATCTTTTTGCCTCGAACTGTTCACTTCTTGTGCGTGGTGGGGAAACTTCTGCAGAAGAAGACCTGGCTGGCTGATTCCTCCCTGTGACCGACAGCGGTTTCTAGGTGGTCTGATGGGTGTGTTCCCAGCGCTGGGATACACAGTTGGGAGGGCTAAGGCCATTTTCAATGCAAAGCAAATAGCGATGCCCTTCCCTGTCGTCTATTTGATCTGGGTAATGGACGGGGCCCATCCAAGAGCAGCGTTTTCTCTGAGCAACTAGCTCTCCCCGTGCATGGCTTCCAGTAACCAGAGCTGGGAAAGCACTCTCGGGGACGCACTAATGTCTCCCACAGCAGGGCCGCCTGAGAGCCCAGCTGTTCTATCTCTGCATCATTAATACTGGACGTTGAGTCCGCCGCATCCCCAAACACCTACAACTGGAAAGTAATTCTTCTCAAATGAGAACTGGCACATTAACTGCACCCTCTGGGTTTGGGGAATGCTTGCCGTCCCAAAATAAATTTTCCAGCACAAAAGAGACAGTTAGAAGTGGCCACTCTGCTGATAACTATGTTTAAATCTGTCAAATAAGGGAAAATGGGGGCTATGGGGGGGAAAACTAAGCCAGATTTTTACATTCTAAATTCCTCATGGACCTGTATTTTCCTCCGTTAAAGAGAGATGGAGTTGGTCAAACAGTGAAGAGAAATCATGAGTGGGTGGGCGGCTTTCCACGCAGCCAGGGCGCTCGCTCGCCTCTGTCGGTGATGAAAATGCAGGGTCCCACACACGTGACACAGGAGCTTGACTGGTGAGCCACCTCACAAGCCTGGGCTCATTTTTAAGGGGAAGGATGGGGCAGAGAGCATGTGCTTTCCACCTGCGAATGCACAGGATGCAGTGATGGTGGCGCTGGCACAGAATCGTGGCAATGGCAGTGCAGGACAGAATCATGGCAATGACAGTGTAAGACACAGAATCGTGGCAATGGCAGTATAAGACACAGAATCGTGGCAATGACAGTGTAAGACACAGAATCGTGGCAATGGCGGTATAAGACACAGAATCGTGGCAATGACAGTGTAAGACACAGAATCGTGGCAATGGCGGTATAAGACACAGAATCGTGGCAATGACAGTGTAAGACACAGGATCGTGACAATGGTGGCGTAAGACACAGAATCGTGGCAATGACAGTGTAAGACACAGGATCGTGACAATGGTGGCGTAAGACACAGAATCGTGGCAATGACAGTATAAGACACAGGATCGTGACAATGGTGGTGTAGACACAGAATCGTGGCAATGGCGGTGTAAGACACAGAATCGTGGCAATGACAGTGTAAGACACAGGATCGTGACAATGGTGGTGTAGACACAGAATCGTGGCAATGGCGGTGTAAGACACAGAATCGTGGCAATGACAGTGTAAGACACAGGATCGTGACAATGGTGGTGTAGACACAGAATTGTGGCAAGGTTGGTGTAAGACACAGAATCGTGTCAATGGTGGTGTAGACACAGAATCGTGGCAATGGCGGTGTAAGACACAGAATCGTGGCAATGGCGGTGTAAGACACAGAATCGTGGCAATGACAGTGTAAGACACAGAATCGTGACAATGGTGGTGTAAGACACAGAATCGTGACAATGGTGGTGTAGACACAGAATCGTGGCAATGGCAGTGTAAGACACAGAACCATGGCAATGGTGGTGTAAGACACAGAATCGTGACAATGGTGGTGTAGACACAGAATCGTGGCAATGGCGGTGTAAGACACAGAATCGTGGCAATGGCGGTGTAAGACACAGAATCGTGACAATGGTGGTGTAAGACACAGAATCGTGGCAATGGCGGTGTAAGACACAGAATCGTGGCAATGGCAGTGTAAGACACAGAATCGTGACAATGGTGGCGTAAGACACAGAATCGTGGCAATGGTGGTGTAAGACACAGAATCGTGGCAATGGCGGTGTAGACACAGAATCGTGGCAATGGCGGTGTAGACACAGAATTGTGGCAGTGGCTGTATAAGACACAGAATTGTGGCAATGACAGTGTATGGACACAGAATCGTAAATTGTGGCAATGGAGGTGCACAACAGAATCGTGGCGATGAACATGTACAACACAGAATTGTGGCAATGGAGGCATAAGACAGAATCATGGCCACGGCAGTGTATGACACAGAATGGTGGTAACGATGGTGTGGAACACAAAACTGTGGTGATGACAGTGATGGCAACGATGGTGTGGAACACAAAACCGTGGTGATGACAGTGATGATGGTACAGAATCGTGGCAATGGATGGCAACAGGCTGGCGTGACACGAAGAATGGTGGCCATGATGATGCTCAGGGCAGAGAGAGCGGGGTCGACGCAGAATAGCAGTGGCAGTACCAGTGTGCTGCTCAGGATCAGTGTGCTGTCAGGGCGTACATAGGACACGATAAAAACATGTGGAATAAGGTGGGACAGAAGCTTAGAATGCTCCGCACAGCATGGACTGGCCCCCCACGAGGCCTCTAAAAAAAAGATCTGTGTGGTACCACTTCCCACAGCACCCAGGATCAGATGTGAACCGCCAAATCTTCTGTACAAAGAACTCATCTGAGGTTGCTGCATGTTGCCCGTAACACCACTCGGGCCACCCTGCCCAGGGCTTCTTGCCGGCTGTTTACTGCTCCGATGAGGCCCTTGGGTGCAGGATGGGGTACAGCCTTGCCGAGGAGCCCTGGCGCAGAACCCGGGGATTCTGAAAGAACCTTGGTTTTGTCCTTCCGAAAAGCAAAGACATGATGCTGCAAAGTGGCCTTTCAGCAAAAAGGAAGATGATGCCATTTGGTCAGAAAACCTGTCCAATGTAGGAGGGGGGCTAGGGAAAAAAAAAAATCTAGACTTATGCACTCTGTTCCACATCCCTCCTTGGGAACAGACCCATGGCCAGCTGACGTCCTGGTCCTCGAAGGCCAGACCAGTGTGACAAGCCCATCCAAGGGAGCCACTACAGCATGGCCGAGAGCAAGGGAAACCTGAAGTGGCTCCAAGTGACACTGGAGCCCAATGAAACCAGAGGCTGAGCTCAGGACACAGGACACCTGCCTTCCTCCAAGTCCAACACCTGATACCCCATGGTCCCCGAAGAATCACAAGATGCAGCCTAGAGGACCCCTGGCATTGCCCAGGGTGTCTCAGGCCCCATGGCACTGAAGGGCCTTAGCAGTACTATCCCTCCGCCCTGGTGCTATCCAATGGCTGTTTGGTATTATGATAGTAGCCCCAGGACCATCTGAGTCCTGCTAGGAACCTCCCGTACCTCCAACAACAAGAAGCAGTCACTGCTAAGGATCTTGGTTTTCTGGTCACACCAAGAGGTGCTCAGGGCTGACTTGCTCTATGTTCACGGCCCATATGGGGTGCCAGAGACCAAATCTGGGTTAGCCACATGCAAGGCCAGTGTCCTCCCACCAATGAGCATTCTAGGGGCCCTGGACTCAAGGGGTAGCTCTTCTTCAATCAGTCATGAACCTGTAGGCCTTACTCAGGGGGTGGCCCTCAGAAACCCACCTTCCAGCTTGCAGGAGAGAAACTGAGGCAGCGTCGGAGATGACAGTGACCAGCGTTCTTTGTTACGTTTGTTTCGTTTGATTTTTTTTCCTGCTGTGGAAATGTCCATATTTGACAGAGGCCCTGGCTTCCTTTTTCCAGCCCCTGCCTCCTGAACCCTGGGACCACCGGTGTGAGGCGGTGAGGAGGGGCGCAGAGAACCACAAGCTGGCCTCGCCAGAGCTCACACAAGGCGGCTGGGAACAGGAAACGTGAGCAGATGGTTCTGCTGAGCGAAGCGCTTTCTTACTCCCCCACCTTTTATAAAACCAAAGAAGCATGAATAGGTCGAACACAAAAATGCAGATAGGGAAAGGCTGGGCGTGACTCACAGGGAGCCTGATGTGAATAAGACAGTATTCTGGAGCCGTCCGCTGGCACAGTAAGGCGGAGGAGGAGAGAAGATAGAAAACAGGGGCACCTATGCCAGACCCGAAAGGAGCTCTGGACGAGGAGAAGCTACTAGCTGTTATTTATTAGCTTGGGGGCAGCACTGGGTGGTGCCCAGGGCTGACTCTGCGCTCAGGGATCACTACTGGCAGGATCTGGGGGACCATTACGTGGTGCCGATGATCAAACCCAAGTCACCCACATATTCCCAGCAAAAGCATGGGGAGCCCCTGGCTTATAACCAGGAAGTGACACGTGTCATGGCAGAAGGAGGCGATGTGGCCACATGAGGCCTCGGTGGGCCTGGCGACTCCCTGACCCAAACCCTAGGGATGGCCAAGAAGTGGGGGGTGGAACTGGAACCATCCCCATTGAATTGGGGGCTGCTGCCCTGTGTGTGGGGTGCCCAGGAGAAAGTCAGAAGTTCCTGATCAGAGAGGCCTGCAGCGGTTTCGGGACCCCAAAGGCGCCCACCGGCTCTGTCCCTCATAGCCAGGTGTGGCGTGGTCCTGCCATTGACACGACCCAGGGCCACCGCAGTGGGATTGGTCATGTAAGTGGGGAACGCTGGTTCTGGCCTCTGTACCCCAAAATGGAGTTCAGAGCACCCCCCAGGTTTCAGGCATCCCTAGGAAGGGCACCAGTGATCCCAGAAGGGGTAGCAGGACCTCTCAGGGCCATAGACCAGGGCGTCAGGGCCACAGGAAGTGGCTAGAAGAGCAAACAGAGTGCCTATTCCCCAAGTGCCAATGGCCAGGACCCCCAAATGTCACCTGGCAACCCACAGATTCACCGGACTGTGAACACACAGGAGATCTTGAGAAATGTGCCCCTTGGAAAGGGACAGAGGTGATGGGGGAGGACCAGAGTCCCCCAGGCACCGGCACTCCACAGACTGGGGAGAGAGCGCAGGGGTAGGGGTGATGGAAGTACCAACACCTTCTTGTCTGGGAGTCTCACTTCCGCCTGGACACCCCCGAGTCAGCCGTGGCCCCACTTGGAAAAGGCCTTCACTCCTCACAGCCAATGCTAGCACTAGCCCAGTGTGGAGGGCATCTGCCTTGCACACAGCCAACCCGGTTGCACCCCTGGCACCCCACATGCTTCCCTGAATCCCGCCAGGAGCGATTCCTGAGCACAGAGCCAGGAGCCAGCCGAGCACGGACCCCAAACCAAACAAATCAAACAAAACAAAACAAAACAGCACAGTCATCCAAGAAGATTGCACGAGTCGAGAGCTGGCCCTGGGGAACTGAGTTCTCAGCGGTGCCAACCCAGGATGGCAGCCCCCAATGCCAGGCAGTGGGAGGACCGCCAGGTGGGCTCCAGGCCACCCGGATGCTTGGCCGCGCCTGTCAGGAGATCGTGGGGGTGGGGGGCCAGAGTGGAAGACCAGCCCAGCTGCCCCTGCCCTCGGAGTGCCCCCACACACACAGGCAGGGCTCAAAACACCCCGAGCAGGACTGCCATGAAGCCCCAATAAGCAGCCTGGACTGGGCAGAGCCCCAGAGTTAATGCCTTGGACACTTGGCTCTCAGAGGAGTCTGGGCCGAACAGACAGCACAGGGGGAAGCACTTGCCGTGCAGGCTGCGGACGCCCCCCTCGATCCCCAGCACCACACTGAGTACCCCGCGCACAGCAGGGGGCCGCCCAGGAGGTCCATCTCTGCAGGGGCTGAGCAGCACCACAAGCTGTCCCCGGACCCTCCCTGAGGGAAGTGTGGATGGGGGGAGGCAGCAGGGGGCGGGCTGCCCAGCAGGAAGGAGGGAGGCCGGGAGGGATGTCAGCAAAGATCCCGCTGAAATGCTGAACTCAGCCAAAGCCATTTCTCCGAGCGCCACTCTCCACTCCCACCATCCTAGAGCCCTATATCACGCGCAATTAAACAAGCAAACCGGTAATTCATTAGGGGTAATTTTAATAGTTGACTCATTGGGCCCAGCCAGTTGGCGCGGCCCAGGTTCCCAACCTCTGGCCACGAGTGAGCAAGTGAGCGACAATAAGGCTTTCAGCGCTGCTGACAAAAGGCCCTGGAATGCACAACCACCTCTGCAGCTTCTGGTTTGAGGATTTTTTTTTTGTGTGGTGGTGGTGGTGGTGGGGGGGGGTTTGTTGTTTGGAAGATAAGGATCAAATGCAATGATTTCGGTCAGACCTGTCTTTCCTGTTCCTGCCTGATATCTCCTGCAAATTATACGATGGTACAGCTATTAAATGAACACTCGCCACACGGCAGGCTGCGATTAGGAAGGGTATGACTCGGCCTTTTAACTTTTGCCTCTTCCAGCACGCGACACTTTCTTCCCACTCCCGGGATCCTACTGGCGTGGTTCTGCGGCCGACGGTGGAGGGGGCACACACGGGGCGTCACGGTCTCCTTCCTGCTGGCGGGTAGCATGGAAGGGGCAGGAAGGAAGTGTCGCCAAATTTGCCCAAGAATGACCAAATACACAAGTTCCCCCTAGAACCATTGCACAGCAAGGGCCCTCCTGAAGAGTCGGGGGCTCCCCCTTTACTGGACCTCATGGCTCAGCCCAGGGACCACCCACAGGCCCGTGCCAGCCCCTTTCCCAGACAATGTAAGGTTTCTGCTCTCTGTCCTGACGGAAAGCAGAGATGCCCGGCAAGATCCAGTCGGGGATGCGAGTGATGGAGCGGGAAGTAGGTACATACACGGAGAAGCGGGCGAAAGCCGTTGGGGGTACCCACACCTCCATGTGCAGAAAGCACTTGGACTTCGCTTTCCAGTTTGAACAGCAAATCTGGTGATAATCAACAAGTCAAACTTGACCTGAAAGAGATGCTATAAGAAAAAAAACGCACCACCCCCAACCCCACTCTGCCACAGACCCCTAGATTGGGAGCTTTGCCTGGGGAGAGACAGAGAGGCGGCCATCTTGGGATGAGCGTTTGTGTGTATGGCCCTGATGACAATAGCAGAGACAGAGCCACAACTTCCTTCCTGGAATGCCACCAGCCTCTCAAGCTCCACCCAGCACCCACATGTGGCCCCAGGCAGAGGCACAGACTGGAGACGCGCCGGGATGGGGTGAGGGCTCTGCACTTGGGGCTGGTGAGGCTTTGGGGGGGACCAGAAGAGTCAACAAGTGTGGGAGCGCCTGTTGGCAGGGGGTAGATGAAGGGCCTCCTCGCTGGCTACATCAAAGTCTCAGGACCACACCTGTGTGTGTCTGTGTGTGCACATGTCTGTGCGTATGTGTCTGTGTTATGTGTCTGTCTATGTAGCTCGTGTGTTTCTATGTGTATATGTGCATATGATTATGTCTGTCTGTTCCGTGTTTGTGTGTCTAATGTGTCTGTTGCTTCTGCAAAAAGTGTGCCTGTGTCTTAGTGTGTATGTCTGCATGCCTGCCTCTACGTGTGTGTATCATGTGTCTATATGCACGTGCATGTGTGTTGTGTGTGTGTGTGTGTGTGTGCGGCGCTCTGGATGGAGACGGCAACTGAAGAGAGCAGAGAGAAGGGAAGGAGTGGCAGAGCTGAAGCCCTGCTCTTTCTAGAAGAATCCTCCGTCTCGGGCGAGAGCAGAGAGGCAACCACATAAGCGGGTTTCTAGGTGGGCTTGTGTCACAGATACAGACACAACCCAATAGGCCACTGGCAACTGCAGCTGAGTGCACGCAGGGAGGCCCGAGTTCATCCCCTGACCTCACATACGGTTCCCCAAGCATCGCCAGAGTACACAGGGCAGGCAGCATCCCCGAGCACTGCTGGATGGGACCCAAAGCCGCCACCAATTCTTTTTTTCTTTGTCAGCCAAGGCCGGCATGCCTTCCTTTCATTCTACTTGCCCCTCCATTCAGTTCTTTTAGAATCATGCACCACGTCCAGCAGTTAAACTAGGAACACGAACTAGGGATGCCAGCGTGTGTCCATGGGCCAGAGGCGCAGAGGAGAAGACTGTGTGAAAACAAACGCTGGGTCCAATGAATCAGTCATGAGGAGAGCAATAATGTGCTGAGGAGTTGCAGCGTTTCTACATGGCTGATGCTAAGGACAGCGGGTGTGGGTATGAGTCTGCATGCGTGAGGCTCTGGGTTTGATTCCTGACACTGCAGAACTAGGGAGGAACAAACCCCTGAAGCAACCTTCTGAGACTGAGAGGAACCAAACACTCCACATACAAATTATTCCCTTCCATAAATGCTAAAAGAAAGGAAGGCGTGCGGAGATTCTCTTCCACTCAGGTATTTTCTGGGCTGCCAGGAGGTAGATCAGAGCCGAGAAGAGTGAAATCCAGGTCTTGCTTCCCCTGAACCCGCAGGAAGCACCGTCCTGGCTGTGTACCAAGCTGTTCCCACTCTTCTTTGTGTCCACTCTGCAGGAAGGAGTGGCCAGGAAACCCCCACTGTAGGGGTTCTGGGCTCTCAGGAAAGGAAGTGCCTCTCCTGGGCGCCGGGCAATTTGTGATGACCCAAGTGTCGGCAGGTGGAGGGTTGGTGTCAGGCGTTAAATTACTGTTGAGAAGAGTTTAGTAGTGAGCTCATGCACAGTACCGCCTGGGGAGCATCATAGAGGGGTGTTCCCCACCCGTGAGTACCTCTCAAAGGTAGGCAGCACCACAGCAGAAAAGGTGGCCCAGGTGAGCACCTGAATGCGCATGCAGTGACCCCATTGAAGGATCACGAGCGCCCTGTCTAGGGGGGGTGACTCTCGGCAGCACCACAGATGATACCCCACACAGACCCCAGGAGGGCGAGTGCAGGAGTGACAAACCCCACCATAAAACATGACACGCCGCCATGAAAATGAAGCCAATTCAATGCACCTTGCACTCAGCGACACGCCCGCAAGCGGAGATGAGGGAGCCTGAATCAGCCTCAGGAAATGGCTCTTCGGGGAGCTGGGGCAAAGGTGTTGCCACAAAGGGTGCTGATTCTAATCGGCATTTAGGGAGCACAGAGGCTCACTTTGTACTGGGGTGTCATTACGTGCTGTTTGCAGATGGGCACGGGGAGACAGACCCAGCGGGTCCCAGCACGGCCAGGCCTACCTACTACCACGCTCGTGGAGAGGGAGGACAGAGAAGGTGGCTCCACCCGGAGGGGCCCCGCCACCTCATGCAGGACATAATGAGGGATCGGACAATTAAAGGCGGGAAATGAGATGCTATTAGGGCTTGTTGGAGCTGCACTTGCCAAGGCCTCTTTATCCGAACTCCGATCGCAGGTGCCAGGACGCAGATGTGCTCCCAGCAAACAATGCCTCTTTCTGCCCCTTTCTTCACTCTATTGACTTAAACTCTGGCAACATCCACTTTTAGTCACTGTCTGATGAATCACCTCATCTGAATACGTTTAGAAATGCGAGCAATGGGATGGGTGATGTTTCCAGAAAGGCCGCCTGCTGCCTTTTGCTCTAGGACAGCTCTTTAGAGCCACCAGCACCTACTTCAGGGCATGCCAGGGAAAAACGAGGGAAGGGCATCTCACCCGTTAACATGCCTGGCCAGGCAAGACCCCTCTGGAGGGACGAACAAACTGGGGTATCGCATGCCAACGAGGATGGTACAGCTCTGTGTGTGTGTTTGTGTGTGTGTGAGAGAGAGAATGTGAGTGTGTATGTGTGTGTGCATGTGTATGAGTGTATACGTGTATGAGAATGTCTGTGTATATTTGTGTACATGAGTGCACATGTGTGAGAGAATGATTATGTGAGTGTGTATGTATGTGTATATAAGTTTATATGTGTGAGTGTGTACATGTGGTTTGTATGTGAATATGAGTGCATGTATGTGACTGTATATGTGTGTGCTATAAGACTGTGCGTGTGCGTGTTATCTGGGTGTCTGTGAGTGTGTTACGTGACTCTGCGTATGTGTGTGTAATCTAAAGACTACATGTTCTGACTCAGGCCCAGCACACATTACTCTTGCAAGGATAAAGTTGCCCCCTTTCCCGTCCCCCGGCCCCCTCCTGCTTCATCTAACAGTCTTCTCGGGAGGCTGAGACAGGCCGTCAAGGGAGCAGCCCCTTTGAAGTCTTTGCACCCAAACGTTTACAAAGTACTTTGCTCTTAAGTAAACACAAACATGGGCCCTTGTGCCAAGGTCTCAGCTCTGCCCAAGGAGCTGGGCCGGCCTTGGCATGTGGGGAGCAGGGGGCTGGGCGGCCGCATCTCCCACACACACAGCTCGCCAGCGATTTTCTCCCTGTTGTGTGTGTTTCTTTGACATTCTCCTGCAGACGGCTGCACCCTTCAATCTGCTTTGAAGTGGCATTTATTATTTCCCCCAATTCAAGAGTTTAGACGCATTCATTTTGAACTTACGGAAAATGGAGAAGGCTGTAGTAGAAAACGATCAAAGTCAGTTACAGACATTCTTAAGCTTCTGATGTACCACTGCCCTTTGACACTGAAGCGCAGTTCCGAGTACCACTGCGCACTTACTTTTCAGCCCTGCACAAACATAACCACATAAAGTGTAGTCTATTTGCTCCTGAATGTGAAGGGAAAAGAGTTTGCATAGAGACTAAGTATTTAGGGAGCAGGACCAGAGAAATAGTACAGCGGGTAGACATTTGCCTTGCATGCAGCAGACCTGGGTTCAACCGCTGACACCCCATATAGTTCCCTGAGCCTGCCAGGAGTGATCCCTGAGAGCAGAGCCAGGGGGTAAACCCTGAGCACCATCGGGTGTGGCCCCCAAACAAAACAAGTCATTGAGGTAACTACAGAACAATGTACCCGAATGATGACTCATGAGAAATAAAAAGATACCGATTTTTACAAACCTATTTATAAGGAGGTAAGACCACTGAGGTCAGAAAAAGCAAAAAATGAATAAGATTAGCATCTTCTTACATCTCCCTTTCCCACCTTACAGTTTACCAGCTTTTAAATGGAATATCATGGAGTCAATCCAAGCAGGACTTCTCTCAAACACTCCCCCTGCTGTAGGGCCGGAGACTTCACCTCACAGCTAGTATTCTTGACGCAGGGACGGCACGTGCGCACGCTGACCCCCTCGACGGTGGGAAACAAGCACAAACCAACACCTCTGGGCTGATAAGTCAGTTCTGACTTTGCTTTCTTTCAAAAATGTCCAGATTTCTGTTCTGAATCACATCAGTGGACTAGACAAACAGATCCGAGTTTCCGCAGAAGGATGGCTGAAGTGAGGGAAGTCTCCAGAGCGTGGGAAAGGCGTAAGCATCTGGACTAGGGATGGGGACACCAGCGTGTGCAGAATTATGGCACCTCCCCACGGCTCGTGCAGGCTCAGGCCTACAGATAAAGCCATTGGGACTGGGATAAGGTGAGCAGGCAGCCATTTGCTTACAGGAAAACCACAACTTTTTAAGATGTGGCCCCAACCCTCATTTAAACCCCCTCCAGTGAGGAATTTGATTTTATCTTGCCAAGAATCCACAAGTCCAGGCAGCACCAGTTCCTTTCTCCCTGGGTACCATTCATGGGTGGGTGGTTACACAGGCAGCGTGTGGACAAATGACTTAAGTCCCAAGCAGCCGACCCGCGAGCCTCAGATGAATGTTTAGTAGACCACAATCGATCATTAGAGAATCTGAGAAGACCCGGACTGAAATCAGCTGTTCTCCAACATTGGAAAAGGAAGATTTTCCTTTTTCAGCCCAGGAGTTTCCTTCCTGGGTCGAGGCAGGATGGAGAGAGGCCCTCAACAGGTTAGGAGGTCAGGACACCCTGGACATCTCTCCATGGACTGTCCACCATGGCTGCAACCCGTCCATGCCAAGGTCAGCCTCAAGGTCAGCTGCTGGGCCCACAGCCTGTGGGGGTCCTCCAGGGACCTGGCACTGACACCATCAAGCACGGCAGGTATTTTCCAGAAAAGAATGAGTCAGTCCCTACCTCGACGTAGTCCTTGGCATGACCCCAATCTCGCTTGGCATCCAGATTCCCCAAACTGAAACATTCCAGTTGTCCAAGGTAAATCTTCGCTACAGATCGGCTAATTTTTCGAGTAACAAAATTGGCTCCTAAAAAAAAAAAAAAACAGACAAAAGATGTATTATCAGCAGAGAAAGGCATGTTTGACAGTGAACGGTCTGGGAAGCCAAACCCTCAGCCTCTGGGCATTTCTTCCACTCTAACCCCACACCCCTAAGCACCGCTCCCTTTAAAATAAAGAGAGAGAGGGAGAGAGAGAGACACACACACAGACAGACAGACAACAGAGACAGACAGAGAGGACAGAGACAGAGAGAGACACACACAGACAGACAGACAACAGAGACAGACAGAGAGACAGAGACAGAGAGAGAGAGACACACAGACAGACAGACAACAGAGACAGACAGAGAGACAGAGACAGAGAGAGAGACACACACAGACAGACAACAGAGACAGATAGACAGAGACAGAGAGAGAGACAAAAAGAGAGAGAGAGAGCTCATGAACTGTCACTGAGACAAGTTAAGAAGCTTTAATTCTGAGTGTCACCTCGGCTGTACTTTCATAGCAAACATTTTTTCTCGGGGGGACGTTTTTAACATTCCTAATTTGCCTCTGCAATATGCGGGCCCGGCAGCAGGCCAAAGAAAAGCGATCGGAATGCCAATTCTTAAACAGAAAATTCAAAAGGGTTGTATGGAGGGAAATGCCAGAATGGGAGACAGACAGCTAGGACCACCCTGATTTTTTTTAAGAACATAAATGTCTTGTATTCCTATTATTAAAGCTATGTGGGGGCTCGTGGAGGAAGCAGAGGGAGAGACGTGGGGACTAAGCAGAGAAGGAGACAAACATGTAATGTGCCTGGGTCACCCATCAGTCTCTACCTCCACGTAGAAACCTGCACCTCTTCGGCAAGGCTGCACATTGGGAGGCCCCTTTGCTGGCGTCACCCCAGCACTACCTTCTAGTCTCAAGGGGCTCCCTGAATTCTGTACCACGCTCTGAAATGACCAGGTAAATGAGCATGAATGAGAAGCAAGGAGGAAATGCTGGTCATGTTCTCTGGTCTTTCCTGGAAGTTTCTTCTTGGTCTCTGGTCTTGAACAGATCAAATCACAGAGGACAGGAGAGATAGCACAGGGGTCAGGGGCTCGCGTGCATGGCCTCAAGCACAGGCTCAGCCCCTGGCACTGTACACATACAGGAGCCCCACTGGGAATGATTCCTGAGCACTGAGCCGAGAGTAACGCCTCAACACTGCTGGGTGGGGTCCACCCCGAGATCACGCACAAGAGCGAAATTTAGACTCTATGAAGCTCCGTGCGCAAGCCTCAGTGATCCGGGTGTGAGGGTGGGGAGTGCCATGGCCCCGGAGTCAGCCTGCGTTCTCCAGCTCACAGGGGACTTTCGACAGGCTTTTAACTTGTAGGTCGAGGGCTATCACGGTCAATTGCGCCGCCGTCACTTTGGCTTTGTTCAGCTGCACGTGCAGAGCACTATGACGAAAGCCCTGGCTGCCAGAAGAGCTGGCATGGGAATAAGGGGAATTTTTTTCTACATTGGTTTTTTTTTTCTTAATTTTGGCAAGACTATGGCCCAGCGCAAGTTCCAACACAGACGGGATTCACTTACCCCCCACAAACTCAGGGCGCACGTTCAGACCCCCGCCATGCCATCCAACAGCGCTGCAGCTTTCTCCAAAATCCAAATCTTTCCACTTCTCTCAGCGGTTTGGAAAGTTACACACACTAAAAAATTTATGGAATCCGAAATTCCAATGTGCCACGGGAGTTGAAAGCCAAACAAACACAGCAGAGCCCCCATTTGCTGTACAACCTTCCAAACACCCAGAGACTCACTGTCGCAAAGCACACTCCTTCCAGGCCTCCGCGTGACCCACCGCCGGCTTGTTGCCTTGTGCAGACTCGTGAACAAAACGAAACTCATGGTTTGACTTTGCTGTCTGATGCCTGTCATCTTAGGACTATCTGAGTCCCCGACACCAAATTAGTGGGTCAAATTTCCAACGCTAATCATTCTGCTTGGATCGTTCTGTTTATTGGTGAACCAACGGCTGGAGTCTATGGGTCCTTCCCACACTTTTGGGGTTCTGGGACCAAGATGAAGCAGCCATTGAGCAAGTGGCAAATTAGGGCTCCTGTGGCTCGAAGCTGCAGCCCCCTACTCCGGGTTCACAGACAGGGAGATGGAGCCTGCTGGCTAGTGATCATAAGTCAGCAAGAGCAGAGGCAGACAGCACCAAGAGGGGCTGCATGGAGGCAGCGTGGTGAAGACCCGCTCACAGGGCGGGCAGGATACTGGAACAGTGGGCACAAACCTGCTGATGTCCTAGCACTACTGCTCACCTTGGTGCCCAGGGCCTCAGTGCTGTGCCAAGCTCCTTAAAGGCAGACACTTTCTTAGGTTCCAGAGGACCTTGAGGGCTATTTTCCAGGTGGAGGGTGGGGAGGGAGATCATTTGAAAACAGGGTTTGTACCAAATACAGACGTGGTCAGAGTGCCCAGCTTTTACCTCCGAGGAGACTGCAAATGGCCAAGAGGAAGAGGGGGGACTTTTCTGATCTGGCTCAGAAGGGGCTTCCTGGGCCGACTCACCCAATACCACGTTTCTCCTTCTTAAAAAGCTAACCTGCCCGACAATGAGAGGAAAACTGCACCGCCACATGATGTGGCTGTTTTGGGGGCTCCAGGTCAGCACTCACAGGATACTGCAGAGTCATGGGCACAGACAACAGGGCTCAAGGGTTTGCTCTGTATCCAGCAGGCAGGGGTTCGATCCTGGCACAGCGCATTGTCCCTGAACAGCGCCAGGGTCACATCTGAGCACAGAGCCAGAAGTTTCCTGAGTGCTGCTGGGTACTGTCCACCCCACACCCCAATGAGTCAAGAGTCCAGGCAGTGCCCAGGATGTGGGTGTAAGGCCCAGCCCCAAGAACTGAGCATGTAGGAAGGAGGCCCCTGGCCCAGACCCGCTTCTCATCCCCCAACCCTGGGCCTCTGCTTCTGCCTCTGTGCAGATAAGAGGGTTGGACAAAGTGACCTCTGGGGTCCAGCCCTCTTTATAGCATTACTTCATGCCCCTCTGGACAGCAGTCTTGTGTGATGAAGAGTGAGAATGAAGAGGGCAAATTTCTGAAAAATTATCTCAAGTCTCTCTTTTAAGACTTGTAAAACATATGGTAGCAATAACAGCACTTGAAATTCGTCTGGAAAGTGAAGAGAATAGCCCTATTGACAATTGCATCAATGAGACAGGAATAACTGGGACAAACTTCACTCCCCAAAGCTGCCCAATATTGCAGAATGGAGAGAAGGAGCTGAAGGTAAGCAGAGATTTGCTGTGCTCACGGCCCGCAGCCAGAAGGAAGTGAAGAAGGATGTGAAGAAGGATGTGAAGAAGGCAGATTGCCCCAGATCCGCTGGGCCCGCACAAGCCCTCGACAGCACTCAGCCTTTTTTTTTTTTTTTTTTTTGGCAAAAATTAATGAGCTGATCCTAAAATTCCGTACGGAAATTCGAAAGGCTGAGAATAGCTAAAACAACCTCCAAAGAGAACAGACAGAAGACTCACGTTTCCTGATTTGAAATTTTAACCATAATGAAGAATGTGTGTGCTGTGATAAGGAAAGCAGATGGATCACACAGAAGCGAAGGTTGGGGGGAAAAGTAAAACCTTACTTTTGTGGTGAGCTGGCTTCTGATGAAAGATGCCAAGATAGATTACAGGGAGGGAAGAACAACATTTTGAGTAAAAGTCAGAGAAGCTTATAACAAATAGCTGGATGCCCACGTTTCAATGAGTAACACTGCAGCCTGAGACCACATCAAGGCTCTTATGAGAATAAAATTGACACAATTTGTTGAAAAATAGAAGAAACCCTTAGGGCGCGACTAGGCAAAGCTTCCTTGGATCTGCCACCCAAAACTCAAGGCCTCCAAAAAGCCAGAGAGATGAATGGAGTGTCATCAAGCTTTGAGAGTTTCTATGCATCAAACGATGTCTTCAAGTGAAGAGAGTGTCAGCGGGGTCCAAGAACCCTCTTAGCAAACAATGAAAAGAGGAGAAGAGGGACTTCAGTTTAAAAACAGACCCAGGTGGTCTAGAAGGATAGTATAGTAGGGAAAAAAAAGTTGCTTTGCACTCTCCAAACTGGGTTCTGCAGGAAACGCTGGGGCACCCTGCATAAAATCTGGGAACCGGTTAGGGATCCCCCTTCTGTCCCAGGGGATCGGTGGCGGGCAGACAGAGAAAGACGTGAGAATCCAGAGAAGTTTCAAAATGCTTTACTTAACACAGGTTCTGGCATACAAATCAGCAACAGAAAAAACCCCGAACTTAGGGTTCCCGGCTGGGCGGTGGCCACATGTAGGCCAAAATGGTTGCCTCCACGTGTTAAGGCCCTACAGAGAGGAGAGCAGCGAAGAGGAAAGCAGGGGAGTGCCAACAGAAGAGGGGAGAAAGAAGAAGAGAATGAGAAAGGAAGCAGGCTGTGTTTATTTCCCTGCAACCCAGACCTTCCACTCCAATGGAAAGCCATCAGGGTCAAATTTCCTCAGGTAATTTCTCTGAGATGTTAATGTTGCCCAGCCAAGATCTGCCTAGGAAGTGACCCTGCAGGGTAGAGTGGAGGAGGGGCTTCTGAGATGAACTGTATCTCAGAGTACAAAGGCATGCATCTGTACCAAAGAATATTCTATAGCCAGTTAAATATTTCTCCAAGCCTTCATAAAATTCTCATCTTTACTTCATGGTTGTTCTGTATATCAGCTTTTGAGTTATTAGAGAGCCATACTTGCTTGCTTGGAGGCAAACAGCATTTCTCTCTGTCTAATTACTTAAGAGATCCAACGTGGCCAGGCAAATATATATTGGTAAAATCTAGCTAGTCCCACAATGATTATGGCAGAATGAGAGAATATTTATACCAGCCAGTATAGAATACATGGTCAGATGTGTTGCCACATTCAAATTATCCTCCTTCTATCTACAAAATGACCTGCAGAAGGTAACTCCAGGCCAGATTCAGAGGTTCTAGACAGCAGTGTACTACAATAGGGTTCAATCCCCCTAAGGAGTCCATTCAGACCCCTAAGCCTTTTCAGGAGTGACTCCTAAGCATGGAGTCAGGAGTGTGAGTACCACCAGCTGTGGCCCCCAAACAAATAAAACATAATCAGAAAAAAGTCATAATAAAATGAGCCTGGGGAGGCCAGAGCGATAGTCCAGTGGGTAGAGCGCTTGCCTTACATGCGGCCAACCCAGGTTCGATCCCTGGCATCCCATATAGTCCCCTGAGCACCGCTAGGAGTAATTCATAAGTTCAGAGCCAGGAGTAACCCCTGAGTATTGCCAGGTGTGACCCAAAAAAGCAAAACAAACAAACAAACAAACAAACAAAAAAGAGCCCAGAATCCAAGGCGACTTTTCTCCAGAGAGGCCAATGGCCAAGCAACCCATGAAAACATCAGTAATCATCAAAGAAATGCTAATCAGAGTTTCAAGGAGCAAATAGTCTAGCATCCTGAGAGTGGATGGTGAGAGACCAACCCTGACTGATGCTTGGGGGGAGAGACTGTGGAGAAAGGATCCCCCTCCCTCAGGTCACTGCTAGCAGAAAGGCAAAATGGGGTCAAAGTTTTGAATAGACTGACAGCCCCTCTTCAGGAAGGAAGGGCCTAGTAATGGCGTCTCTAAGACACAGCACAGCCATGAACATAGCATGCAACAAAGATGCTCGTTACCCAAAGACCACAGATGGGCCCATCTGAATCAAGTGCTTCCAGCACACCCATCTGTGGGCAGATTCACTAAGCTAGGGGTGAGTGGGGCCAGGAGTCTTGGGAGGTGATGAAATGTGAAAGGTTGATAATGTGGATGTGCGGCCAGAAGACTTTGTTTTATTCTGGGTTTCCAAGAGTCTTCCTCAAGAAGACCAAAGTTAGGAAGAAGACCAAGAAATAAGAAAGGAGCTTGAAGAAGGGAGAGCGGCACCCGTGAGCGCAGGCCCCGCACAGCAAGGAGGCAGGAACACAACAGCTGCTGCTACCAAAGGCAAGATGAATATCTCCAAGTCCTTGTTGGCCTTGTTTGACCAGATGGGACCTCACTTAGCATGCAGGTGTGATGTCGTGGGGGTGGTGGGCATCTAGGGAACGTGATTAGCAAGTTCTTAAAGAAGGTTAGCTATTATTATAATCAGGAGATCAGGCTGACATATAAGTAGCATCTGTAATTAAGCCTCCAGGAGAGGTTCATGTCTCTGAGCTCTTTTATGCCTAGGTCTGTTCATTTTCATTTTCCTGGGGTTTTTGTGTTGTTTTTACTTGGGGGACACGCCCAGCAGTGCTCAGGGCTCTGTGCTTAGGGATCACTCTTGGAAACCTCACGAGACCAAGTGAGGCTGGTGTCCTGCAGCACTACTGCTCTGGTCCCACGGGTCTGTTAATTTTTTGAGCAAGAAAGTCTGAAGTTGAATCAAGAGCTACAACCTGTGGGGGGTTCACACATAGAAGGCACCGGAAAACATTTCTCCGATCAACCGTGGCCTCTCTCAGTGTCAGCTCACTCACCCAGGAGAGCAGAGGTCACCCGAAGGACTTGATTAGAAAGCGCTTTCTCATGGTCATATCTTTAGACAAATCTGTTGTTCTTTTAGTCTGAAATCTTTTTTTGCTTTTTGGGTCACACCTGGTGATGCTCAGGGGTTACTCCTGGCTCTCTGCTCAGGAATTACTCCTGGCGGTGCTTGGGGGACCATATGGGATGCCGAGGATCAAACCCGGGTTGGCCGCGAACAAGGCAAATGCCCTAACCGCTGTGCTATGGCTCCGGCCCCGAAATCTTTTTAGGTTTAATATTGAAATTAGGAGTATTGTTGGCATCAAAAAGATGAAAAGGATATTATTTCTGATGTGGGCAACCAACAGGCAACAGGAAGACATTTAACATGCTTGCTCATGCATCTGGACTCAACCTAATGGTGCTGTCTTATGTGTTTTTATTATTCATGTGTTGCATGTCCAGAAACACCTGGCATCAATGTCTGCAATGCCTGTGGGTGAACAAGGTGTCAACACATAGAAAGACAGTGAATTGGTGCTGCCTCCCTATTTCCCCAACAAGGATTTGTGATGCTTTTCCCACATAAAGGGGAAATTATGCTTCCTTCCCTTGTAAAGATGTGGATGCTCCCTTCAACTTCCTGCCATTTCCTGTAAGGGAGGAAAATGGAGACCTGGGAAAGAACCTGGAAGAGGCCACTTACAGGATCACACACAGAGTGGGCCCCAGGAGCCAAAGTCACATGATTCACTTCTGTTTTTTTTTCTTTAGGCATAGTCCTGATATCAGTGTTTTTGCATGTGTTTTGCATGTATGCATGCACACACACATACATTCAAACATACTCACATACTCTCTTACACTTCCTACATACACATGCACTCACACACACTGTCACACACACTCATACACACACATAATCAGAGATACACACAGACTCACACACACACAGAGGAATATGATCTTATTACTCCCTAAAACTTTATACTGCGACATAACTTTACACCAACATAACAGGCTCAGAGACAAACAGCTTCTAAGACAAGATCAGAAGAAAAAGGAGGATGATCAGGATTTACACAGCATATATCTGGAAGAACCAGATTACCCATAAACTCATGCCGTCATTTTATCACAATGCCATCACTCTCACATTTTTTTTAAGGAAAAAAAATGCAACACTGGGTGCACGATGCAGAGAGCTCAAGGGACAAGGTTTTGCAGAGACAGAGTCCTGCGCTATACAGCACCTTTACTCCTTGGATTTTTTGCTCTGACATCAGTCCTGGTGGTGCTCAAGGATTGCTCCTAACTCTGTGCTCAGGGATCATTCCTGGCCGGGCAATATGTGGTGACCGGGATGGAACTGGGGCTGATCGCATGCAAGGCAAGGTCTTAATCCTGTACTACCTCTCTGGCCACCTTCTCCAGGGTTTTTGTGCACATGGCCAGAAGGGACACTTACTCTGAGGAAGCCAAAGAATAAGTGTGTGTATGTGTTTGTGAATGTATGTGAACTGAGTGAAATGAGATGTGTGTGTGAGAACTGGGTGTGTGTGAATGTGGCTGTGTGTGAGTGTATAACAGCAGCATATGTCAGTTGTATGCAAGAGACTGAAGAGTATATGTGAGCATGAGTTAGATGCAAGTGTGCATGTGTGTGTAAGTGGGCAAATGTGTGTGGCTGTATAGTGTATGGGAGTGTCTGAGTGTGTGTGACTGTATGTGGGTGTGTAGGTATGGGTGTGAGAGTATGTGGATGTGTAAGTGTGAGTGTGTGAATGTGGGTGTATGACTGTGGGTGTGTGGGTATATGGGTATGTGTGGGTATGTGGGTGTATAAGTGTGGATGTGAGTGTGTATAAGTGTGTGTGAGTGAGGATGTTTAACTGTGGGTGTGTGTGGGTGTGACTGAGCATGTGAGTTGCATGTATGAGAGTACAGGTCTCTCTTTGGGTGTGGCTGTGTGTGTCTGAGTGTGTCTGTGTGAGCCCACAAGCTTCGGGTAGCCACGTCAGCATCCAGAGACATGTTTGAAGCTGCTGCCTTGTGGCTCATGACAATCCTCTCTCGTGGCCCAGGACGCCACCCAAACCCTTTTGAGTGAAAGATTTTTCTTCCTGGAGTCCGAGATAGCACCCGTCAGCTTGGACGCCACTCCCAGGAACGCAGAGATCATTCTAGTCTCCCTGAACCCCACGTGAACCCCCACGGCAGGGCTGCCTTTCTTCCCCTGCAGCTCCAGGCCACCCCACGGGGTGCAGACGGGGTGTAGAAAGAAGAGGGGCTGGGGGGAGTCACGGCTGACTGGGCACAGTGTAGAGATCAGAGAGCGGGGGCCTCCCTGGGCTGGCCCGTGCCTGCCAAGAGCAACACCATTTAACTGCGGGGACTCGGGGGTGCAGCGGGGGTCCGGGGCTGACAAGAGGGCCATTCACGGTGCGCTGCTGCGGGTGAGCCTCCACGGCTTGGCTAGTGTTCCCGAGAGCTGCTTCCAGAGAGACAGAACTCCAGACCACGTCGCCTTCCCGCCGCAGAGCTCCAGACCACGTCGCCTTCCCCCGGGCAGACTCGCAGCCTTTCTCTCACCACAAGTCAGATCACTGCGTGAGCCTTCACGTCAGGGTTCCTCTGCTCTGCCACTCTTGGCCTTGGAAGCGGGACAGCTCTTGTTGGGGGCAGCATGGCCCGTGCACCCTGACTTGTCCCCTTGGATCCCTGTAGCACCCCCGTCTGGGTGTAGTGACCCACAAAGGCCTCTTCTGGGCCACAGAGGTGGCACAGGGGTGAGGCACTTGCCTGGCACACTGCCAACCTGGAGTTCAGTCCCTGACACTGTACAGGGTCCCCTGAGCCCAGTCAGGAGCAAAGCCTGGGCACAGCTGGTGTGACACCCCCACTCCTGCCAATAAAAGACAAACACCTCTAGGCTGAATTTTCTTGGGCTGGGGAGACAGACACCCCAATCCCCCACTCCACCATCCCCGCATGGCTGCAGCCTTCAGCACACCTACAGGCCTCCAGGCTGGGGTGATTCCTTTGGCCACAGGCTTTGAGAAGTCATAAACCCGAGAACCTCTCAATCACAGTGACACGGGGTGGGGTGAGTGTCTGCGGCCCGGCCTTCCCAGGGGACGCGGATGAAAGCACACATTTGGGATCCATTGACGGGGGGGGGGGGGTTTCCAGGCCCAACACCCGGCCCGGACCACCAAGGGCGGGAGGTGAGTGAGAAAACAGAAGTGGTCCCCGGACGGAGTCCGATGACACGGCGCTGGTCAGGGGTCAGCCAGCTGAGGAGGAAGCAGGGATGACCCTGGGATTGTGTATGTGTTGGGGAACTTAAGGGGGAGGGAGATTCCAGGCTCAGAATCCACACAACGAGTGCCCAGAGAGAGGGAAAGTCCAGCCTTGTAGACTACACCGCATGTGCCCAGAGATCCAGGCTTAGTGAGTCACCACCACATAGACGGGACCCAGAGAGAGAGAGTCCAGCTCAGAGACTACACCACATGCCCAGAGAGAAACTTCAGGCTTGGAGTTTATACCATGTGTGACCAGGAGTTGAGGACCTGGATATACCCACAGGGTCAGGGACCCTGACCTTCCAAGACTGTGGAGGGATATGTGAGAAAGTTCCAGAAAGGGATGAAAGCGAGAGTATGTATTTTTATTGTACTTGAGGAAGGATGGTTACAGGTGTGCTCATGGCTTCTTTGTTTTTTTTTTTTTTTTTTTTTGGGTCACACCCGCGATGCTCAGGGGTTACTCCTGGCTCTGTGCTCAGGAATTACTCCTGGCGGTGCTCGGGGTACCATATGGGATGCCGGGATTGAACCCGGCCGGCATAGGCCGGCCACGTGCAAGGCAAACGCCCTACCCGCTGGGCTATCGCTCCGGCCCCATGGCTTCTTTGTTTTGGGGGTCACACCTTGCTCAGGGGCAGCTCCTGGCAAGGGTGGCAGGGGACAGGGTGGGGGAACACGCCCTGGGAAGTGCCGGAGATGGATCTGGGTTAGCCACATGCCAGTGCAGCCTGACACCAGCGACACTCAGAGTGAGTGACCACTGCGAGTGACTGCACAGTAGTGCCAACATGGCGGCATGTCACGCAGGTGGACTCGCACCACCACGGGGGATGGCGTGGGGTAAAGAGGGGGTTGGCTCCTTTAAAAAAACCTTTTATATATTTAGTTAGTTAGTTGCTTTTTGAGTCACACCCGGCAATGCTCAGGGGTTACTCCTGGGCTCTGCACTCAGGAATTACTCCTGGAAGTGCTCAGGGGGACCATATGGGATGCCAGGGATCGAAGCTGGGTTGGCCGCATGCAAGGCAAATGTCCTCCTACCCGCTGGACTAGCTCTTCAGCCCTGTACTGGTTTTGTACAAGTTTGTGGTTGGGATTTCAGATGCCCCTGGCCCTGGTCTTCCCTTCTGGATTCTCACCCATTTTTTTTTCTTCTGCTTTTGGTCATGTGCCCCAAGAGGGATGAGTCATAACATCTAAGGTGCCTCAACATCTAAATAGCAACGGGGTATTTGTTGATCAATACACAAACTGTCACTCCGTGTCTACTCAGTTACTTTGCAACTTTGTTGTCTCTTTTCTTTTCTTTTTTTTTTTTGGCAATTCAAATGATTTAATAAAAGTTCAATAGGCCTTTTAAAAATATTAAAAATTTAATAGCATTTACTAAAAGTGTGTTTCATTTTGGGGGCACAGTCGCGGGGCTCAGGGCTGACTCCTGGCTCTGAGCTCCGAGATCACTTCTGCAGTGCTCTGGGCTGCGGGGATCAAACATGGCCAGTCTGCATGCAGGTAAGCACCTTAACCCCTGCACTCTCGCTCCAGCCTTTCACCGATGTTTCTTGACTATGCAGTGGGTTCGGGGTATGCCCCCAAACCCTGAACAAGGTCTGAGGCCTTCTTTCCTCGCCCAGCCAGGGACAGTCCCTTTGTGACCGGCCCAAGACGTCCTTTCCCTTGCTGAGCTGCAACTCATCATGGCTACTCTAGCCCGGCACACTGAGCCTTTCCGCCTTTGGGAAAATCCGGAGCGTGGGGGTGGTTTTGAAAGTCCTGTGTTGATGCAGTCTGGCTTGGCAGAAACAAACCGTCTCGAACCCATGCTGGGAAACTGTGCATGGCCCCACCTCAGTCAGGGTCCGGCTGGGCCAGGGAGAGCCCAGAAAACAATTCCTGGAAATGCTCGTGAAACCAGGACTTTATGGGGATGAGGAAAAGGTCTGGTGAGCCCCAAGTTCAGGGAAGACACCAGTGCAATGCACTCAGTGTGTGTGGGGAGCTGGTTCTGTCAGGCCTGGCACAGAAGCAGGACGGCCGGGCCAGCATGAGCGTCCAGTTGCTGCTGACTCTGCACCCCAGACCCAGAGCTGACGCCCCAAGCACTTCCCAGAGCCCCCAAGGAACAGTGAAGCACCTCCCTGGCCTGCTGTCAAAGCTTCGTGTCCTTGGAATCAAATTGTTCAGGGGAGGCACCACAGCCACCAACTGGCTCAGGAAATTCACACTCCGCCCCAGACACACATGCTCCCATCCTGCTTCCCAAACGCAAGAGCTGTGTGGGCCTTGGGGCTCCAGGGACCGTGGATGCGCCCAGACTCCCAGGCTCACTCTGTCATCTGCTCTCAGGATTCCTGAGTCCCTGTTCTCACAAATTCTTTCCCGAAGAACAACAAAATGGCCCGGGGAGATGGCGAAGCCTCCAAGCTCATGGTTACATGTTCTACACTGCGTGACATCTAGGATTGATTCCTCGCACCACCCACCCACCCACCCACACACACACACACACACACACACACACACACACACGTAGGTCCTTTTGTCAATATTTTTGGGCAGAAGGGCTAGTACAGTAGATGGGGCACTTGCCTTGCACGCAACCAACCCCAGTTCGATCCCTGGCACTGCATATGGTCCCAGGAGTAAGCCAGGCGTAGCCTCTGAGTATCACCAAGATCGCTTTCCCCACACTCACACACAAAAAACCTGCTTAATGATGCAGTTCCAGCGTCACTCACACACACACACACACACACACACACATACACACACACACACACAGAGTCTCCTCACGCTGGCCCAGGAGGCTGCCCGGTCTGAAGCTCTGCTCTGAGATGGACTGTTTCAGGTTTGGCTGACATACAGGCAAGCAAGATCTTGTCCCCAAGTCCCTCTGGGCAGGGGGCAGGGGTGGGGCTGTGTGTTTCCTGCCGGTTTCCTCTCCAGGAGCCCCCACATGTCACACTGGGTCTGGGGAACTGGGACTCTTTTCTGGTCTTCTTGGCAATGAGTATTTTCTTCTTTTCTATCAAGCTCTGCAAAGAGTAAACCCTGGCTCGGGGTTTTAAAACCCAGTACCTAGAAAACTCCGGTTCCACTTAGCATCTCTGGGAACTGGATCCCCTTAAACAACAGAAATGCGACTCATCCCTCATCTTACCCCTTTGGGCCCTGCATCCCGGGAATTCTATTCATCGTGTCTAATCTACCTTAATTACCAGTTACCAAGCGCAGAAGACAGAATGTCTTTATCTTGCACAGGAAACACCAGTCACTCCTCCCTACATTAATTTCCCCCTTGATTATCGGTATGGGGTGGGGAGAGACACAACCACCACCACCACCGGAAATAACAATAGCGTCACATTCACTACTTCCATGCACAGACACCTGTTATCCCCTTTCACAGGTGAGAAAACTGAGGCTCAGACTGAAAACTGGGCTGGCCACATGTCTGAGGCAAGTGTCAGATCTGGGCCTGAATCTAAGCTGTCAAAATCTTCTGTACCCCAACCTGAACCTGAGCCCAAGGAAAGTGCAGGGGCGGAGGGGTTTTCCATAAAAAGGTGAAAATGATTTTTTTTTTTTTGGAAATGTGCACTGTCAAATTGTTTTAATTTTTTTTTTTTTTTTACAATTAAAAAGTTCATGTTTGGGTTTTGGTCATACAGTGTTTCAGCACCCGTCCCTCCACCAGTGCCCATCTCCATACAAATAAAAAAGATATACAATTAAAAAGTTCATGTTTGGGTTTTGGTCATACAGTGTTTCAGCACCCGTCCCTCCACCAGTGCCCATCTCCCACCAACAACATCCCCAGTTCCCTCCCCCCTAACCCAGCCCTGCTCCATGGCAGGTTCTTTATTTCTTTGCCTTTCTCTCTCTTTCTCTTTTCCTTCCCTTCTAGACTATGGATTACAGAACATACATTAAAAGGTTGTCATGTGAATCCTTTTGCCTCTATTTCATGCTCAGTTCTAGGTTGGCATTAGTACCCTCGACTATTATTAGCACCCTGTTCCATTTTCTGTCTTTCCTAAACTCTGACTCCCACACGTTTGTGATAATTTCCACCTTTGACAAGACCTCCTGATATATGCTTCACTTGACCTTGGATATTGGTATCATAATATGTACATATATATTTATGCCATGCAAATAAATGCAGTCATTCTGTATCTGTCTCTCTCCTTCTGGCTAATTTCGCTCAACATAATCTTCTCCATGTCCATCCATTTATAGGCAAATTTTATAACTTCATTTTTCCTAACAGCTGCATAGTATTCCATTGTGTAGATGTACCAAAGCTTCTTTATCCAGTCATCGATTTTCGGGCACTCTGGTTGCTTCCAGATTCTGGCTATTGTGAATAATGCTGCTATGAACATAAAAGTAGGGATGGTGTTTCCGCTGCGTATTTTTGGTTTCCCAGAGTAGATTCCCAGGAGTGGTATGGCTGGGTCAAATGGGAGTTCAATTTCTAGTCTTTGGAGGAAAGTCCATATTGTTTTCCAGAAAGGCTGTACCAGCCGGCATTCCCACCAACAATGGATGAGTGTCCCCTTTTCCCCACATCCACGCCAGCACTTGTTGTTCTTGCTCTTTTGAATATGTGCCAGTCTCTGTGGTGTAAAGTGGTATCTCATTGTTGTTTTGATTTGCATCTCTCTGATGATTAGTGATGATGAGCATTTTTTCATATGTTTTTTGGCCATTCGAATTTCTTCCCTTGCTGAAGTTTCTGTTGAAAATGAATTTTTGACCAGAGCCAGGTCTGTAGGAAAAGTGCCACTTGGGGGAGGGGTGTGGGGGGGACCATGATCTAGATTATGATTAGTAAAACTGAAGACAATTCACTCTTGTGATCTTCCTTAGGACATCCTTTTGGGGCGTTTGGAATATATAATTTTTAGTGGGTCACACCTGGCGATGCTCAGGGGGTTACTCCTGGCTCTGCACTCAGGAATTACTCCTGGCGGTGCTCGGGGACCATATGGATAATAGTGATCAAAAAAAAGGTTAGCCACAGGTCTGCCCAAGGCACACACCCTACCCGTTGTGCGATCGCTCCGGCTCCTGGAAAATACTTTTAACGAGCAATACTTTGTGCTTTTCTCAAGAAAGACATTCAGGACTGAGAATAAAAATAAGTGAGTCGTTTCCAAAGACACACAAGGGTCTCAGGAATGTTCCCAAAAGTGTCACAGAGCCCTTCTCTGGGCCCTATTACTTTTCTGCTGCCCCCAACCCCCATTTTCCTCTTCTCCCTAATTCAGGGTCCACTCCCCTGGGACGTGGCTGTCTTTGGGACTTGACGATTCTGCTCTGGAGTTTCCTTGTGCCACTTGCTACTGTCTGAGTAATTGTCAGTTCAACGTTCTCTTCAGAACCATCCCTTGGGGCCAGAGAGACAGTATAGGGGAAGCGCCATCAGATGAACAACCCCGGTCCCATCCCCAGCACCACACAGGGTCTCCTGAGTATCACCAGGAGTGATCCCTGAGCACAGATCAGGAGTAAGCTTGGAGCATTGCCTGGGTGTGCCCCCCGGCTCCCCAAACCCTCTTACTACAGGTGGGTGATGTGTGTCCCCATGCGAGTAAGCATCAGGCTGAATCCCACCAGCAGGGGCTGTGGACAAGGGGGTCCGGTCTTGGAAGGGGCAGCTACAGCCAGGCTGGCCCAGACCCCAGAAGCTGTCTCCAAGACAGGTAGACGGGGTGGGGAGGTGGGGGGGGGTGGTGTCGGGGTATCACGTTGGTGCAGAGCAGCCAAGCGCGTTCACACTCTCCTTCAGGGAAGGCACGAGGTCTTCAAGTCCCACCTTTGTTCTAGTCCTATTCATCTGCCCAGGTAGGGAGATGTGAGGAGCCGATGGAGCTAGTGGGGCTCAGCGCTGAGCTAGGGGCTCAGCACCCCTAGCCCTGGTGTTGGAAGCACTGGTGCTGCTTCCAAGCTGCTCTTGTTCAAGCTCCCTGGCCCCGCCTGCCCAGGGAGCAATGTAGGCAGGCAGTTCAGCCCGGGTACCCATCTCTGGGGTGGGGGGTGGGGGAATGCCCAAAGGGTGATCAGTTGGCAGAGTGGGTGATGTCATGGCAGGAGTGGGGGAGAGCCAGAAGGGCTACCTGGGACCTGGTGGGGGTAAGGGTGCGTGGCAGGAGCCTTTGCCCTTCATGCCCAGATGCCGTGATTGCACACGCCCATGGGTGACTTCAACCTGAAGTCACAAAAAGCTGCTGGACTCTCTTCAGTCAAGGCAGGCATTAATGTGCCTCTGAAAACCCCACCCAGCACCTTATCACAGGGAACCCCAAAGGCACAGCTGGGCTGCTGGATCCCATCTCGCCTTCCTTGATATTCGATAGCAGCGTGAGTCTATGGCCATACCACCCTGAACAAGCCTGAGCTCATCGACAGCAGCATGATTTTGATAGGCTCATTAAGTGACTGCTGAGAGTCATTTAAAAGCATTATCTTATCTCTCCACGGATGTCTGTGTGTGCGCTTCTCCGTAAGGGCACACTCAGAAGGAGATGTGCTTCCCCCTCTTGGGACTTAAGGCCTCTTGTGCGAAGCATTTTTTTTTCTTCTTTGGTCACACCCAGCGATGCTCAGGGGTTACTCCTGGCTCTTCACTCAGGAATTACTCCTGGCGGTGCTCAGGGGACCATATGGGTTGTCAGGGGATCAAACCCGGGTTGGCCGTGGTGCAACTCAAACACCCTACCTGCTGTACTATCACTCCGGCCCCTTGCGGAGCATTTTCTATCAGAATTTTCCCTCCCATATTCAGGCAGGGCTTGTCTGTGGGAGAACCTGGCTCCCTTCTGATGGCAGGGGGTGGGGGGTGGGGGTGGAGGAGAGGTTCCTCCAGGCAGGGAGAAGGCCTGGGGAGGGCTGGCCCTATTGGCATGGCGGGCCTGGGATAGAAGGGTGCTGTCCCACACCGGAGAGCAGATGGGCTCACTCCCCGCCCTGCCCCACCGAATTGTGCCCCCCAAGACGTGGTCTCAGATGCTCATGGGTCAGTGGGTCACACAGGCTCTGTCTCCCCTCACACCTTTGCCTGCAGCCAGCACCACTGCCCTACAAAGATTCAATTACTCTGTACCGCAACAAAGGAACAATCTAGAAACCCAAACCCCCATATGACTCTCTGATTTAAGTATTTTATGTTCTTGTGAATCTGGTTTTAATCATCAGAAGATTAATCTGTGATAATAAATGGCTGGACATTTCCAGAAGCAAAACATACGCCACAGAGGTGAAAAAGCTCGAGCCTGAAGCCCCAAACCACAAGTTCTCAGGCCTTCAAGAGTTTGGCTTTCAGGTGGATCCCAGGAGTAGACGGGGCACCCGAGACTCATGCAAACAGTGTTTAGAGGGCTGTCGGGGCGTCAGCTAAGAGTGGCTCCACAGCTAAGGTGTAGCCGTGGCACCATTTGGACAGAACAGTTTTAAACTGTTGTCATGTGTCTATTCAAATTCACTCTGCGACTTCTTGGATTAGAAATTTTGTTTTGACGCACATGCAGCTCTGTGCTCGGGGATCACTCCCCATGGTGCTCAGAGGAGCCAGATATGGTGCTGGGAATCCAACCTGGCTCAGCTACGTGGAAGGAAGGTGCTCTACCCCCAGGGCTGTTCTCCAGCCCGGCCACTGGACTTTTTTAACAACTTCGGGATTAGTTCTATTTCTTCATTTTGCCAACTTCCTATTGTAATAATGCTTTGTGCCACATTTCTATTTTAATGCTGTGGATCTCATGTTTTCTTATGAATATTTCAGCTAAACATGGAATAGTAGTAGTGCCTTTATACCAGCTAATTCATGTCTTTTACACAAGATGATATCGACTGAGCTGAAATTGCCGTCTCTGACTCTTTCCATCGTCCAAAGCACCTCTGCCTCTTGGAGGGTGACTTGCTCTAACTCCAGCTCAGAAACTCATCATTAAATCAAAAATGCAAAGTGGGCTTCTGTCCTTCTTAGGGAGCCCTGGACGAATGCAGGCAGAGGACAGTGGTAACCTTGATTGCAACTCAGATGTGCTTCTGTTTCTTTGCAAAGACAAATAGTGGGGGGCAGGGGGCCTGTTAAGTGTTTCTTTTTGTGAAAAAAGAGGAGACAGGCCAAATACATTTGGGAACTTCTGGTCTGGGCCATTCCCACTCTGGTCTGTACCATCGCTTCCTGACCCTGGGATTACTGTCATCCTCAGCACCAACAACTGTTAATCTTATGACCTTGGACAGCGGGTGTTCCTGCTGCCTCAGTTTCCTCTTTGACAAAGTCCATGGGGTGGAATGGTTTTCACACCCCTGTATCTCAAACATTCTGAAGCGAGGGGGAATGCATGCAAGGGGAGTATTGCTCAAAAGCTCTTTCAAAGCAAAGATACAATCAGTGGGTTCATACGTAACTTTTAAATTTAAAAACAGAGACAGGAGGGCCGGAGCAATACCCCAACGGGTAGGGCGTTTGCCTTGCATGCGGTTGGCCTATGCCGGCCTGGGTTCGATCCCGGCATCCCATATGGTCCCCTGAGCACCGCCAGGAGTAATTCCTGAGTGCAGAGCCAGGAGAAACCCCTGAGCATTGCCGGGTGTGACCCAAAAAGCAAAAAATAAATAAATAAACAAACAAACAAACAAATAAATAAATAAATAAATAAATAAATAAATAAATAAATAAATAAATAAAAACAGGGACAGAAGCAATAGCACAGCAGGTTGGGTTCAATCCCTGACATCCCTTATGGTCCCCCAGCATCACCATGAGTAATTCCTGATTTCAGACCCAAGAGTAACCCCTGAGCAATGCCAGGTGGGACCCCACAAAAAATTTGTAAAAAACTGGCAAGAAATGGGGCCGGAGTGATAGCACAGTGATAATACAGTGGGTAGTGCCTTTGCCTTGCATGGCCGACCCAGGTTTGATCCCGGCATCCCTGAGCACCACCAGGAATAATTTCTGAGTGCAGAGCCAGGAGTAACCCCTGAGCATTGCCAGGTGTGACCCTCCCCACAAAAAGAGAATTGAGGTAGGTGTAAATTTCCACATGAACCATACAGAAATGCGCAAGTGAAACGGATCACACTATCTTTATGGAATTCCTAAACCAAACGGGACAGGGACAGATCACTGGCGTAATACATGGTTGACAGGAATGAAGATATGCCGACAGTGACAGTGCTTCCCTTCCCGGCAAATGATACAAATTTTGTACTTGAGAAAGAAATAGTGAATTATTTTGGAGGGGAGGTTTGGGGGTCACAGCAGGTGGTGCTCAGGGCTTACTCTTTCTTGGCTCAGTGCTCAAGGATTGCTCCTGATTGAGCTCAGCGCACCAGATGGGGTGCTGGAGATCTGAACCAAGGGTGACCAGCGCAAGGTAAGTGCCTTGTCCCTGTACTGTCTCTCTAGGCTGTGCGAGCTTTAATAACACTTCAGACAGGCAAATTGAGTTTAAATTTTATGAATGATAAATGATATTTGGGAAATAACCAGTATTTTCATTCAAAAGCTACTTTTTCAGTGTTTTTCTGATTCAATTTATATATTTAACAACTTTATTATGTCAAAGCCTTATAAATGGTTAATATTTCAAAAAGACTTAGCAATGAAAGCAAACAAGATATTTTTTCTGAGCATGACATTTTCATCACAGACATTTCTACACAGTAAAGCTCAAGTTTTCTTTCCTAACTAGAGAATAGAAAAAAAACTGTGTTTCTAAAAGGAAAACTGTAAAAGGAAAATGTGTGTGTGAGAGAGAGAACAAGAAAGAGAGAGAGAGAAGGAAAGTATCTGCTATATAGGCAAGCGGGGGAGGGGGTAATGTAAAGGGACAGAGAGAGAGACAGAGACAGAGACAGAGAGGGGAGAGAGAGAGAGAGACAGAGAGAGAGAGGGGGGGAGGAAGTACCTGCCATAAAGGAAGGGGAGGAGAGGGGGTGTGGGTGGTACAGGAGAGAAACTGGGGACACTGGTGGTGGGAAATGTACACTGGTGACGGACGGGTGATACACTGTATGATTGAAACCCAATCATGAACAACTTTGTAACTGTGCATCTTGCTGTGATTTGATTTAAAAAATGTTTTTAATAAATTAAAAAATAATAAATAAAAAGGAACTGTGATTATAGGCACATATGGCAAACAGGACTCGAGGTACATATGGAGACTTATAAATGATGTGGTCAGCCCCAAAGTGGACAATCTGAAAAATTAGTATAGGCAGGAAAGTTTTTACAGAGACAGGTCCAGTTTTGTGTGATTTATTCATAACGTAAAGGCAAATACTCTTAGGATTAATTTTTTCTTTCGTGTGTGAATGTGTGGGTTTTATTTATTTATTTTGAGGATAAAGACACAGTGGTTCTCAGGGCTGCCTCCAGGCAGGGCTTGGAGGACTAGATGGATGCCAGGAATTGAACCTGGGTCAACCACATATAAGGCAAGCTCCCGCCCCTGCTGTCCTGTTGTTGCTCCAGCCCCTTCTCTGTGACAATCTCTGCAACCTGCCTCTGTATCCACGGGGTTCCTGTGACCAGGGCCAGCAACCCAAACCCAAAGAGTCAGGCCCATGATGGCGACTTCTATGCCGGCTGTACTCAGAGCCACTCCCCTTGGTCATCATTCCTGGGCAATACGGTCACCTAGTTGCCTAGTCCCGATGGTGATGCTGGTATAGGTGATGTGACATGCTGAGATTCACCTCAACAAACCATTTCATGGAGGGCAGCTGAGCAGTCATGGGTCTGAGCATCTCTGCAGGCCCTGGACCAGCCCGTCTTCCCCAATTGCCGCGGGACAAATGGAAATGATGTTCAGTACCGAAATGCACAATCTTGTGCCTTGACCTTTCGTAGGGTTGACTCTAGAACACCAATTCATCGCTAACCCACAGTAACTGTTAGCAAAAGGGCCTTTGTTTCAGCAAAAGCAGAGCCAAATCAGTGAGTCTCTGTCATTCTGCCTCAACAGACAGGGTCAGACGGGGAGAAGGCCAGCACTGGGATTGCCAGCTCCGTGTTTTCCAGCACTGATTCTGGGATCCTACCCATGGTTGGGGTGTTAAAAACATCCACAACAACAGCAAAAAGAAGGAAATAACAGGAAGCTGAAAGGGGCCACTAAGGAGTCAAGGCTTCAACGAGTTCACACGCAGTGAAAAGGTGCCAGACTTGGACTGTGACCGGCCCCGTAGACAGTCCCTGGCTGACTGCTTTCACACCTCACTCCTGCTATCAGTGAAACATAGCCCACACTGGAGTCTAAGGGATAGTCCAGGGGTTGAGCCATTTGTCTTGCAAGCAGCCAACCCGGGTTCAATCTCCAAAGCGGCATATTAGATCCTTTTGACTTGTTTTTCTTGCTTGATTGCTGTAGCCATGATTTCTAATACTATGTTAAATAAAAGTGGAGTGGAGAAAGTGGACATCCTTGCCTTGTACCTGATCTCAGAGAGAATTCTTTCAGGCTTTTGCCATTAAGTATAATATGGCTATAGGCTTGTTATAGATGGCTATTATGTTGAGGAAGGGTCCTTCCATCCGTATTTTGTTGAGGGTCTTTATGATGAATGGATGTTGGTCTTGTCAAAGACTTTCTCTGCACCAATTGATAAGATCATATGATTTTTATTGTTCCTTTTATTAATGTGGTGTATTATGTTAATTGATGCATATATTGAACCATCCTTGCATCCCTGGGATGAATCCCACTTGATCAGTGTGTATGCTTTTTGTGATATGTTGTCAGATTTGGTTACTGAAGATTTTGTTCAGAATTTTTTGCATTGATATTCATCAGGGAGATTGGTTTCAAATTTTATTTTCTGGAAGTGTTCCTATCTGCTTAGGATATTAGTGTAATGTTAGCTTCATCGAAGGTGTCAGGAAGCATTCCTGTGTCTTCAATATTTTGGAAAAGCTAAAGGAGTGTTAGCAGTAAATCTCTGAAGGTTTGATGGAACTCACCAATGAACCCACCTGGACCAGGACTTTTGTTCATGGGGGAGAATCTTAACTACTGCTTCAATTTTCTTACTCACAATTGGCCTTTTGAGGCTTTGTACTTCCTCCACGTTCAACTCCAAGAATCTATCCATTTCTTTCTTAAGCTCTTCAGCTTAAGAGCATAAAGTTATTCATAGTAACCTCTTGTTAAATTTTGAATTTCTGAAGGATCTGCTGCAATTTCTCCACTTTCATCTCTGATCTGATTTATTAGAACATAGTCTCTTTTATTCCTTGTGAGTCTAAAGGTTTACCTATTTTATTTATTGTTTTTGAAGAACCAGCTCCTGGTTTCATTGATTCTTTGGATTGCTTTCTTGGTTTCTATGTTGTTAATTTCTGCTCAAATTTTTACTATTTCCCTCCTTCTGCTACTTTTCAGATCTTTTTGTTGTTTCCTCCAGATTTTTGAGGCATGTGTTCATGTTTTTGGTTTGTACTTTTTTCTCCTTTTTTTTTTTAACGTAGACCTAATGTTGCAAAGAAACTCCCTCCTTTTTGCTGTATTCCATAGATTCTGGTAGCTTATGTATTCATTCTTATTAGTTTCAAGGAATCTTTTTATTTCTTCCTCGATTTTTATTTTTATTTTTTTTTCTTCCCTTGACTTTCTCTTTGATCCAATTATTGTTTAGCAGTGTTATATTCAGGTTCCAAGTGTTAGAGGTTTTCTCCATCTTCTTTCTGTTTAATTTCTACTCTCATGGCATTGTGGTCCGAGAAGGTAATTTGCACAATTTCTGTTTGTGAACTTATGAATGTTTGAGTTGAGTCCTAATATAAGCTCTATCTCGGAGAATGTTCTGTGTGCATTAGAGAAGAGAACATGTATCCTTGTCTGGGAGGAAGTAGAGCCCTGTGCTGAGCCCAACAAGCCCAGTTCTTTCAGGTCCTCGTTCAGGGCTCTTGTCTCTTTACCGATGTTCTGATTGATCTCTCTAGTCGGAAAAGTGGTGTATTGAAGTCTCCCACTACAATTGCGTGTCCATCAATGTGTCTCTTTATCTTTGTGAGCAGAAGCTTTATAAACTTTGGCAAAGACTCTTATTAAAAAATAATAACTCAAAAAAAAAAGAATATCCAGTCATCGATTCTTGGGCACTCTGGTTGTTTCCAGATTCTGGCTATTGTGAATAATGCTGCTATGAACATAAAAGTAGGGATGGTGTTTTTTGCTGCATATTTTTGGCTTCCCAGAGTAGATTCCCATGAACATCTTTGTAATTGTATATTTCATGGTGGTATAATAAAATACTTATTAAAAAAAAGAATAGCAGCTCACTGTGACTAAACAATACTATATTGATCAGATTAATTCTGTATGAATATTAATTCATTTGAAGAAAAAATATCATATCTTAGCAAAGAAGTTTTGCTTCATCTACACCAACCTCTGTAAATTTTCACCGATATATCAATGAAATACAAAAAGCTCAGTGTTGATTTTCAGAAACAAAAGGAAACATATTAGCTCTGTGTGCTATAAAAATAAAAGCCTTTACTCATCCCTAAATTGGCTCTTGATTGGATAAAGTCTAGCTGCATACTTAAGACAAGGGAATTGGAGCATTTCTGTAGCAATGCTTACAGGGACCTGGAGCCAGAGCCTGGGTCCTTATAAAGGAGGGAACGCCTTCTCTTGATGCCATCCCCAACTTGTGACAAGGATAAAAATACATCTGAAGATGAGATCAGCCAATAGAGGTGTTTTTTTTTTTTGTGAAGGTAGGGGTTATATTTGGGGTCTAACTCTACAACTATCTGAATTTATCATGTTTCTACAACAAATTTTAATACCCAATCTGATTCAGAACCATACGCCATCCACCCACCCAGCTATATATCCATTCACTATCCATCCACTCATCTATATATCCATCCACCATCTACCCGTCTCTATATCCATCCATCCATTTAGAAATCCATCTATCATCCATCCACCTACCTATATATCCATCCATCATCCACCCACCCATCTATATATCCATCCATCATCCATCATCTACAGCTCACCAACATGCACAGACACATCCATGATCGAGGAGTGAGGCGGTCAAGATATTAACAGAACTTGCGTGGTCCATCTACCAAAGACGGCAGACAAGGACAGGGAAGGTATGTCTAACCCAGAACCACAAAATCAAGTACAGAAATATTGCTGGCTGTTGGCTAATTTGTTTTCCTTTCAGGCAAGATGACAAGGAGAGTTCTTATACTTCAACAGCCTATCATGGGAATTTTCATCTTGCATAATTATAAATTAAAACTGTATTAACACTGAAGATCCCTTAATAAACCTGTCACTTAAATCATTCTTCAAGCTTCTGGTTTAATTATGTGGCTATATAGTCACACAAAAGGTCACTGGAAAAATTATATGCATGACTACTTGCTGGGTATGAAACAACTTTAAACAAAGGACTTTTCATTTATCCTTAAGCTTAAGGGCTGAACATCAGGAAAGTGCTAAAATTAATATACTATACTCTATACTCCTTAGAGTATACAGATATATTTTCATTGGTAAAGAGGGCATGTTTTGCAAAGATTCCTCATACTTCATGAATCAGAAGTTTTGCAGGTACCTTTTCTTACTTTGATGCCACTATCTGCAACAGGAAAACTAGTAATGCTGCAAACTGGCCATCACAGCTATGAAAAGGCAACACCTTGAAGCAAATGAAGGGCATGCCCTTCTGAAAGGAAAAACACGATATATATGTATATTAAGTATAAGAACTTAATATTTCAATCTTATTTTCCGGTACTTCCGGTACACAGATGTTTCTAATGCATGTGTGAATAGATCATGGGAAAGAACACAGAGAAGTCACCTGCCGCAGCGAAAACCACACTGATCCTACTGAGAGAAGTTTCCAGAAACCAGCGGCGTTAGTCTGAACTAGGGAACTCCTCACATTCCCAGGGAACCACAGGACATGTTCGGATGACAGGAAAACCCATGCACAAGGCAAAATGACCTCTGGTGTTCCGTGCTGGGTCAGAGGTCTAAGAACCATTCCCTGCAGTGAGGCTCAACTCCTGATTTTCCTCTCACAGCACAGACTCTTCAGGACATATTCCTGCTGCAGGAAGAGTGGGAATGCTGTCCCTTGGGGCTGGTCCACTCACCTCTCCGGGGGCTCTCGTGGTTGAAGAGGATGCCGTTCACAGCAAAGAGGTTATAGGCCTCGCGGAAGTTCACCACGATCCAGTAGGCATAAAGTTTGGCAGCCCCTGTTGGAATCATTTTTGAAAATCCCATCAGCTTCCCCATCCAAGGTCGTGATTTCCCTCCAGATAAACAAGCAATAAGGTGTGAATCTGCTGCTTTGTTCAGTGACAGAGAACCCAAATGCCCAACCACAGACCAATCAAGAGAGAGGGAAGTGGGAAACTTAAGGAAAAAAGCCAGCCTGGCAGCAACATGGATGGAAAGGGATTGGGAAGGGAGCTGCAATGCTGAGCGAAGCATGCCAAAGTGAGAGACATGGACACCAGGTGAGTGTCTATAGAGAGAAAGGGATGGGGGGAACAATGTCCATTCTAACAGAGCCAGGCAGCCCGTCACACCCTGAGAGTACCCGGACTGAGGCTTGGGGATGAGTGAGGGGGTTGCCTGGGAGTCACAGGGAAGCACAGATGGAGGTTAGTTGGGGGGTCTATGGGTGGGAGGTAAGAGTATGCCCCCAAACCTAGTAACAGTCAATCAACAAACAGGAGGGGAGGCGGAGGTAAGGAAGGAAGATGAGACCAGAGGTGACAAAGACGCAGTGGGGGCTTAGACACTTTGAGAGCAGGTTGCAGTGTGCCTGCCCGTCAGGGTCATACCCAGAAAACACTGCTATGCTGCTGCCTAACTACAACAAAGAGAAACAGAGAGGGACAGAGACAGAATAAATAAAGCTCTAAAACCACAGCCAAGGTCGGGGGGCGACACGGAACAATCCTTCCTTTCCTCACACCCACCTCTGCTGCCTTTCAGCATCTCATGGATCCAACTGGCATGAAGAAAACATGGGTCTGCCTTGGGTCACGCTGAAGGGATGAGGCAGGAAAGAGACCCGGCCGTTCTGGGGACTCCTGAACCCTGCTCGCTGATGTTTCTGAGCAACACTCCCCCAAACATGTAAGGAGTGAAGGACCTTCCCTGCTCTGTTCTGCTCTACAGGGTCTGGGCGCCAGGAGACACTCATGCAGGAAAGCAGGCAGCCTTATTGGTGGGGAAGAGTCTGCCCAGGGCTCCCAGAGCAATAGGCCTGGTGGTGGGGATCATTTCCCAACATGTGGCCTGCATGGATGCATGTACGGGCGGGGAGCAGCATAGTGTACCTGGAGGCAGCGGCCCCTGAACCGTCGTTAGCGCTGGGTCAAGGCCTGCTCCTCAACAAGCTGAGTCACTTGAGCCCTGTCTTAATGCTCATCTCACACCCCGATGATTTCAGCTGTGAGACATGCACAGAATCACAGCCGAAACACATGCAAACCCCTGGGCCACTAGGGACAGACTCACCGTAGGGTGACCGTGGGTAGAAAGGCGTGGTCTCCCTCTGGGGATCTCCTGCACCTTCCCATATAGCTTCGCTCGTGGAGGCCTGGTAGAACCGCACCGAGTGGATCAGGCCGCAGGTCTTAATGGCGCCCAGGAGGCGCAGGGTGCCCACACCATCCACATCCGCTGTGTATTCCGCCAGGTCAAATGAAATCTGTAACGAGCAGAAGGTCCGTGGCGTAAGCGAAGGGTAGCACCCCAGACAGTGGTGGGGCATGGAGGCCGCAATCCCACGGCACCCCACCTTGGAAATGCTGTTTAGGGAGAAGAGTCATTTCTGGTTGAGAGTGAGCCTGGCCCCAGAGGGCTGGGAGATGCTGATGAACTCTGCTCACACCAGCACCCCAGACTTAAGCTAGTTCTCCAAATTTCAGGCTTGAGTCCTGGGGTCATGTTGCCGAGCCATGCAGAGGAACCAGCCTCAAGGAGGTGAGGACCTTAGGGCCACAGCCCCGTGAAGGGGAGAATGTGAGCTTGAGGGCACAGCTGGGCTGGGGTGCTGCCAGCAATGCTCAGGGCTGACTCCTGGTTCCAAAGTCGGGACTGACTTCTGGTTCTGAGCTCAGGGCTCACTTCTAGGGGTGCTTGGAAGACCACATGCAATGCCAGGGATGGGACAGAGCCAGCCTCATGCAGGGCATACACTTTAGTCCAGTGCTATCTCCCAAGCCCAGCACAGCTGGTTTTAACAGTGATGTTTTCTGTCCTTGTTTTTGAAGAATGACACTGAGACATGCCTTAAGTCTTAACTGTCAGCCACTGAAGCCAGCAAGACTGAGAGACCTGTAAAGGAACCATTCAGCATTTTACAGCACTTGAGGGTGGCCTTTCAATATATTAAGGACTAGAGGGCCGGAATGATAGTACATAGGTAGAGTGCTTGACGTGCGTGCAGCTGACCCCGGATTCGATTCTCTGCACCACATGTGGTTTCCCGAGCACCACCAGGAGTGATCCCTGATCTCAGAGCTAGGAGTAAGCCCTGAGCCCTGCCAGATGTGCTCCTCCTTCCCTCACCAAAAGCCCCTAAGTAACGGGATTGCAAGGCTTTTCATCTCTGTCATATATGAACAGAAGCAAACACACGAACCTTATACTCAGAGCTCCTAAAGCAGATCACCTCTGACACTGAGTTCAGGGACAAGCTAAGGGGAGGCTTTTCCTGATCCTGCTGGACAGTAGTGGGGACAGTGCTGCCCTCCACCACTGCCCCTCCTTGTGCACAATTGGCTGCTGCACTGAGTGTGGGCACAGAGTCTATCTCAGGGGGATGACTGCGCGAGCCAACACGTTGATCCTGGCTCTGAGTAAGCCACAGCTACCAAAGGTTTGATTTACATTTCCCTGGGGATTTATGCTGTTGAGAACTTTTTCATATGCCGATGGGCACCTGTCAGTCCTCTGGGAAAAGGTTAACTCAAATATCTCTGCCCACATTTTAATCAGATCGTTTTCTCCTCTGAGTTCTGGGGGGTTGCGTATTTGGATGTTAATCCCCATTGATTATAAGGTTGGAAAAGATTCCCTCTCATTCTGAGGCCTTTACATTCTGTTGATAGTTTCCTTTGTTATGCAGTTGAATTATTTTGTTTGATGTAGGCCCACTTGTTTATTTTTGCTTTTGTTGTCTTTGCCTTTAGGGTCCAATTAAAAAAAAAAATTCTTGCCAAGCCCAATGGCAAAAGAGTTTATTGCCTATGTTTTCTAAAAAGGAATTATATATTTTCTGGTCTTAGGCTCAGATCTCTGATTCATTTTGAGTTGATCTGTGTGTGGTTCAAGATTGTAAGCCAGTTTTTTCATTCTTGTGTTGGACTGTTCAATTTTCCCAATGCCCTGTAATTCACAGGTCTGTCTGGTCCCCATGGTAGGTATTCTTGGCTCCTCTGCTGTGAATTCACAGAGTCTCCAGTACAGGCTCATTCCTGGGTTCTCTATTCTGTCTCTATGATCTGTTCATTTCTATGCCAGAGCTCTGTAACATGGCATGACATTGGCAGATGAGACACCTCGGGCGTGGCTCTTTCTCAAGATTGTTTTGACTATTGGGAGGTCTTCTGTGGCTCTCTACAAATTCCTCGTTGTGACTTGCATTTCCCCAAGGACAAACAATGATGAGTGTATTCTCATGCCTGCTTACGGCCCATTTGATACCTTTTGAGGGGGGGCGGGGGGGTGCAATTGGGCCACACCCAGCTGTGCTCAGGTCTTATTCCCAGCTCTGTGCTTGAGGATCCCTGGTAGTGTTCAAAGGACTCTGCAGTGCTGGGGATTAAACCCAGGTCGGCAGCATGCAAGGCGAGCTCCTTCCCCTCTGAGCTTTCTGGCCTGCCATTTAGTATCTTAACTTTATATATCATCTGTGTGAAAATCTCTTATAGGCCAAAAAGGTTTTTCCTTAACACCACCCTAAGTCACACCTACCGCAGTCCAATTTCTCAGATTCTTTTGCCACTTGTGATTCTGGTGCTTCATCTTAGAGGTCTTTGCTTTGACCCGTGGCCATGAAGATGCATGTCTACATTCCTACTCCTCATGTCCTATTTCTTCATTTCAATCATCTGACCTAAGTTAATTTTTATGAACCCGTGTGGGAGGCTGCCTCAGGCCCCAGCTGACCCTGAACGTGGCTGGCAGCGCTGGCATCACTGCCCCATCAACCACGACGGTCTCCTGGCGACTCTCCGATCCATCCCAAAGGGAAAAGCCTCGAAGTCTCGCCACCCAACTGTCCCCCACAGGCCTTCCTAAATAGTTCTGAGACGATGCCCAATGCCTAAGTGGAAATAAATCAAGACACGCCAGCAGAATAGACCACAGCCAGCCCATCCACAACACTGCTCTCAACATGGTGGTGATCAGAGGTAAAAACTGGCCTTTCTGGGTGGTCCTAACCGAAACAGAAGCCCGTGGAATGCAAATCAGAGTGAGTGAGGGGAGAGCCGTGAGCCCGAGGAGCTCAAGGTGATGGGGGCGGCTCACATCTCCAAGTATTCCAGGGGACAGGACCAAAAGCACCACACAGGAGGGAGGGAGAGAGGGGGAGGAGGGGGGGAGAGAGGGGGAGGAGGGAGGGGGGAGAGGGGGAGGAGCGTCAGTCAGGTTTGGATGCTCAGAACCAAGTGGGAAGGGGGCAGAATTTCCTGCGAAAAAGATGAAAAAAAGGGTCTCTGAGCCTGAATGGGTGGATTTTTGTTTGTTACGTCAACTAATTTAATTTTGGGATTTTTTTTTTTACACCAGGCTGGTCTCAGGGCTTACTCCTACCTCTGTGCTCAGGGGTCACTCCTGGTAGTGCTCAAAGGACCCTATGCCGTGCTGGGGATCGAATTGGGGTTGGCCACGTGCAAGACAAGTGCCTTAAACCCTGAGCACTGTCTCTGCCCCTGTGCTTGTCTTACTCCAAAGCTAAGTGTAAAGAGAGGCAGAGAGCTGCAGACAGAGCTTCACATGGCATCTGCTCCCAGAGCCACTGGTCAATGGACCTTTCCCAAACTGTTAGCACAGAACAGCTCTGGGCAAGATCACTGCAGAGGCCGAAACTGGACCAACAAAGCCATCAGCCATCAGTAGGAAGACTAGATTAAACTAATGTTTCATTTAAAAAAAAACAGGCCACCAAGTCTTCCCCTTATTTTCCTCCATGTAATTAATATGGATCCACAAATCAAAAATTAAAAAAAAATTAATTCACAAGACCTACTACTCAAGGGAGATTTTTAATGCTGAAAAATTAAAACAATATATAGTATCCTGAAAAAAATAACTTTAAAATACATCTCTGGGGCCAGAGCAATAATACAGCTTGCCTTGCACACTGCCAGCCTGGGTTTGATCCCCAGCTGATATCATATATGGCACCACCAGGAGTGATCCCTGAATGCAGAGCCAGGATAACCCCCTGTGCACTGCGGGTGTGGTCCAGAAAACAAAATCACTAAAAAAAAATCCCCTTAACAATATTTTAAAGTTGATTTAAAATGTATTTCAGAGAGATGTCAGAGTCTGAGAGATACCCTGATACCCTGGGCTATGCCAGTGCCATGGGGACTGGAGAAATAAGGTCTTGGGCTGGGAGACACAAGACCCCAATCGACCAGACACAGTCCCGGGAGGATGCTTCCAAAGCTGCCATCCTCAAGGACCTGACTATTCTATTTCTTTCTTTCCTGTGCTTTTTGTTTGGGAGGCGGGGTGAGCAGAGGGCACACCTGGCAGTGCTCAGGGGCCACAGGATCCCAGGAGTCTAACCACTGTCATGACCTTACCCTCTGCACCGTCTCTCTGGCCCTTTCCCAGAACTTCCTAATGAGAAAAAATCCCACCTATTTGCTTTCCCATAGAATCTGCTTTTTCCCCACCAAGAGAACGTCAGACGAATTGAGTAAGCCCCCGTGATGGCTGAGTTGTGCTTGGCACTACGGCCATGCCTGTGGAAAGGTAGGAGTGACATGTGCTGGGAGGGAGAGAGAGAGGAAGAAGTGAGCTGTGAAGGAGCATTCTTGCGAGACCTGTGGGAATCACAGTGACTGGAGCCTCGGCCCTCCACCGCCATTGGGCAATTCCAGTAATTCCAGTAATTACCAGTAATGCACTGACTGCAGGAATCCTTGCCAGAGGGGCTGATGTCTCAGAATCCTCTCGACACCCTACGCAGACATGGCAGCTCGGGAGCACAGAGTTTAGGGGAGGCAGGGAGATGGATCAAGCACCTCCTGTATCTTTTCAGAGGATGCATTTTAAACTTGACCTGTGCAAGCAAGGTGGCTTTGCTATTGGACATGAGTCTGAATGGTAGCCTTGGAGGCAAGAGACGCAGCAGCATTGCGTGAGACTGACAACACAAGGCTTGCTCCAGCTGCACCAGGAACTCCAAGAAGGCCAAAGGCAGATGTCACCAGAACCACAAGGACGGTATCAAAAAAAAGCAAAGCATGTTTCTTTTCAGGGAGCCAGAGACTGGCACCAAATGTAGGAAAGTAGCTTCTCAAGCATGTATCTTTCCTTGCTTCTTCTCTACTTATATTTCTATCCCTGCAGAAAATAGTGCTCAAGATTTAAAAGCCACCTCAAGCAATAATGTGCCTCTGACTGCCACGAAAGCTTCTCTCACTTTATTTTCTTTTCACACTCTGGTTCTGATACACGGAGTCATAATATTTGCAAAGCCATCCATCGATGTGCCTGTTTATTTCTCTTGTACGCTCAGTGTTCATAAAAGAAAAGGGTGAGGGGCCTTGGGAAGCCTCAGGGCTGAGACGCCGGGAAGGGACTAGCAGAATCCCCGCATGGGACAGCAGAGGGAGGAGCAGATGGGACAGAAGGGAGCACCGTCAGGAGTCTGCTGGGGAGTAAGAGTTCTGGAGGCTCGGCATGGGAAAGGGCTGTGGGAGGCAGAGAAGCCGAGCGGAGGAAGAAGCACCATAGACAGAGCCCTGGGTGCCCGGCTGGGACGAGGCATGCGGCCAGGGGTTCAGTGGCCCTCTGATATCCACGAGGCAGGATTAGGCTGCCGTGTCAGGGACATCCTGTCTGCTCTGCCTTGGGGAGACACGGAGCCCAGAGCGATTTTGCCAGAGTCAGACAGCGGCACGGCCAGGGACAGGGCTAAGTAAAGAGCAGGGAAATAATCAAACAAATATGAGTGTGAACCTATGCACACGCAAGCACACACTGGCACACACGCACACACACATGCACATATTCAGCCCCAGCCACGATCATTACTGTGCTCCACACCGTGGGGCATTTTCTACGCCTCTAAACCTACACACACAGACGTGGAATTTTCTGCTTGTTCCCAAAACAGAACACCGTGGTTACCAGTCAGGGTGCCTAGAATAGCAGCTTCTTTGGACAATTCTTTTTTATAATTCAGAATTCATTTTCCCATCGTTTGCTGAGCTGCGCACATCCAGAGGGCAGCTAAAAATACAAGAGTCAGTGTTTGACAAGAGAGGCCAGTGGGCCCTGCCTCCCGCTGCCTCCCCACACTCCCCTTCTCCAGGTGCCCCCTACGGAACACAGGAAACCCCCAATCCCTCCTTCTGGGGGGAGGTTCTGGATTGCAGGCAACACCAGAGCAAGGTGACACCCCTTTGTGGGTGAGGGAGGAGCTCCTAGATCCCAGGGTGCTGGGTGTGCTGAGGCTCCAAGGTCCAAAGGAGTCAGAGGAAGAGATTGCCAAGCGCCCAGTTCCTCCTTCTGAGAACTGGGCTGGAGAAAGGTGAGGGGAGCTGGCATGGACAGCCAGGGTGGGGCCAAGGGGCATCTTGAACCACGGTCCTGTGGCCACGCTCCTGAGGAATTCCAATGTGGCCAGACACGGGTCAGAAAAGCAGCAGAGTGGGGGTCGAAGGAAAGGAATGCAATAAGGCCACAGAGGACAGGGCAGCGGGGACCTGTCTCCAGTACACTGGGAGTCAGGGGTCAGGGGTCAGGGGGCCAGGGGTCAGCATTTCCTTAGGCTGAGGCTTGAACTGGCAAACTCAAAACCTTCAAGGTCCTTCAATGCAGTGTCCAAACACACCCCCATATGCTGCTGGACAAACAGACAGACAAGAAAGAGAATTCTTCCTGCAACTACAACTTTACCTTACTCTCTTTATTTGCTCAGCCTCAAATGGGAAAGGCTGGAAGTGACCACCGAGGCCCATGACACACTGTCAGAGAGTCGGCTCATCTGGTTCTGCATTAATTCACCTGCATTTCCTTGTTGCCAGACAGGGAAGCTCTCTCAAGAGGCCTCGTGGCCCTGGTCAGCTAAGGAAGTTGGGCTTGTAGGAGAAAAGGCCTGACCCCCACAGGAGCGGGAAGCCTGGGAGAAGGATAGGCACAGAGCAGCCTGGAGGGCAGGTGTGTGTGGCGGGCCGCAGGGGGCTCCTGGGGTAAGGGAGGGCTGGGAGTCGGAGGTGGTGCGGACCACGGCACATCTACGTCCACTTGCTGGCCAGGGTCACTGCATGAGGGCTCCTGCCCTCCAGAGGACCCCCGAACAGCTGGCCCTGCGGAGCTGCAGGGCAGGCCGAGGCTGAAAGCGGAAACAGAAAGAGCATCTCGTCACAGGCCAAGGATCATCTTGGGGCTGAAGTTTCCATATCTCTCCCCTCAGAACCACCTGGTTGGGATCCTGGGGTCTCCGTCCCCAGTTCTGGGGGAAGGTGCTGTTCTGTGAACACCGACACAGTTTTGAGCAAGAAGCAGTACTTGAAGTGTCCTTCCCTGGAAGTCTCCCGCCTCGCCAGGAAAGAGTGCAGAGAAGGGTGTACAGAGGCTCGTGCGAGCTCATAAACTATTTTTGATAGCTGTGCTTATTGCTGCTTTCTAGAGAGGCTGCCAGAAATCCTGGCGTCACATTCACCTCCCCATCCTCAGGATTTTCTCTCTTCCGCTATAGAGATCTGTGCGAACATTACAGATCTTGGTGGGTGTAGTTGCACCTTTAAAGTTTGTGCACCAGAGACACATGCACACAACTACTCAGGCAGCTGGAAACAAGAGTGTTCTCAAAGAGCATGTACTCTGATGAATAAAGCAGAATTCCCTTACGAAGGGGTGGGGACAGAGGCTTGGGGGCCACCAGCTGCCGCCATAACTGCCCAGAGGGATTTTCAACCACGGCTTCGGGCGGCAGCCTCTTTCCAGAGAAGCTCAATGTCGCCACAGCCCTCAGGTGCCCTGGCCTCTTAGCCCTGAGAGAGCAGGGACAGGAGTCTCGAGGCGGCTGCGTCTGGCCGCAGGAGTCATCCTTCCTGCCACTGTGAGAGCCTCAGGGACAGGGCCGCGGAGCAGCGAGGGGACAAGTTGCTGGGAGGCAGCTCAGCTGTCGGAGGTGTTGCTGCTGCTTCTCTGGCCTCTAGGGCACGGGCCGTGCTCGGCCTGGGGCACACAGTCCAGTCCCAGGGAGGCACCGGAGCCCTGTGGCTGGGGAGCTGGTACAGCTCAGGAGTCTGTCCCGGGCACAGGCCACCCTTGGTGCAGATGACAAATGTCCCCCTGACATTCCAGGGAGCCTGCTGAGCAAAGGCGGGGACCTCCTGGTCTGTTCCCAGGGCATGTGGCAGAAAGGGAGGGCCGCCTTTTGGTCTGTGGACCCCCCGTGGAATTTATCCCCAGTGACCATTTGGTGGGCAGAGATCTACCCCACCCTGAGGGATGGGGGAGCAAAGTGAAACTTTCCCAGTGTTGAGAGGGCGCTGGCTAGGCACCCCCAGTCCCATTGTCACATGAAGCATCAGGGGCACAGGGCAGGGAGAGACTGTCACCCACATACTGCGGGGGGCCAGGGAGGGGGAATGCTGAGCTAGAGAAAAGCCCTTAGGTCAGAGCTGCGGAGAGCTACACCTCCACAGAAGTGGGAGTAGAGTAGGCGGCTAGGAGGACAGGGGCGGGTGGATACAGAGAAACAGCCAAGACCCCAAACAGGGCTCCAGGAAATTAAAAACATGGGCAGCTTAGGTGAAATACTCATGGGAGACTTAAGGGAACCAAATGAACATGGGGAACAGCCAAGCCTTGATGGACAGAAACACCACCACCCCCCCAGCAACCTCCCAGAAAGTGGAGGAGCAATGATGAAAGAGGGGCGAGATACAAGCAGCCAGGAGTTCCCACGGCGGGAAGCCGAGGGGCTGGGAGAGGTGGACATGCCCCAAGATGGAGAGCGAGTCCAGGCAAGAGGTCACGGGCGGTGCGACACCACCAACAGCTGGAGTCCCGGGGACCCAGGGCCATCACTGAAGTGGAGGCGAGGGACCAGAGCCATCACACAAGGGGCTTACCTTGCACGTAACTGGCTGGGCTAAAGCCAGCACCTCATTCGGCATTCGGCCGCCTGAGCACTGCCAGGAGTGACCCCTGAGTGCAGAGCCAGCAGTAACCCCCCGAGTACTGCCAGATGAGGCTCCCATATCAAAGCAACAGATGAAAAGGATGTCACTCGCGTTTCCTATGAAGGGAAGGGGCCTGGGAAGGAGGCAAGACAGAGACAGAGGGCACGCTAAAAAAACAGATCAATAAGAAAGCGATGGAGGCGTGCAGACACTGTCCATGTCTGATATACTATGAAATATGAAGTCATGAGAAAATCACTTCTGAGGCCCAGAAGAGCCAAATGTTCTACCACCAACACATTCTTTCTCTGGCCAAGCATCACTTGGCGAAATACTTCAGGGGGAAAATAAAACTAAAGTAAAACTTGTCACTTGTCACTGTCTTCCTGTTCATCATCGATTTGCTCAAGCAGGCACCAGTAATATCTCCATATGTCCTGTCACATGCTAGTAGAGCCCCCCCACACCATGAGGGCCACCGTTTTCCACATCCGGACTCCTCTCTCATCAGAACTCCACCCAGCAGAAGACCTGATCACACCCCGACTCACGTGGCTTCTTGTGGCCATGCAGTTCATCAATAAATCCTGGACATCAGAGGTGACTACAAGAGTATCCCACCCGCATGGCAGAGCCCAGCAAGCTACCCGGGTCGTATTTGATATGCCAAATACCAGTAACAATTATAGACCTCATTTATTAATAATAGACAATAAAAATTTAAATTGTCCCAAGTCAGGTGTTAGGCTACAGCTGGTAGAATTAACAATTGTTCACTAAAACATTAAGCCAGAAAAGACATGGTGTTTTTGTAAATACTGTCTAGATTATCTAGATATAGAGATTATTCCTCAAACTCCAAGATTCAAGTTGAAGAAAGCCAATAAGCAAACAGCTTCTACACATGGTCTTCATTATTGGCATGGGCAGTGTGAGACAAAGATGATATTGAATGCTTAGAATTCAGAGTTCCAAATACCCACCTAAGAAAGAATCGAGCTTAGGTGGAGAGAGAAGCTCTCTCGCTGGAGAGAAGCTCTAAAAATGACTGAAGGTGGAACTGAGCTTTTAGAAATAAGAGATGCCAGAAACAGAACACATAAAAATTGAGCACGGCGAGTTTTTTAAGAGCATGAAATACAATGGAAAGAAACAGATTAATAATCATAGTAGAATGGGCTGCTTTGAATGGACCAGAACACAAAAGTTCTTTGAGTACTAACGATTAATGGTATGTGGTTTTCAAGACACAGATAGGAAGTCAAAGAAAGCAGCAAGAGGGAGAGCAAAACATGATTAAAATATATGATAATAAAAAATTCAGATAAAAGGGACAATACTGACACTAAAAACAGAGGTAAGTAACTGAGGGCAATAAGGGGACTGGAGCGATAGCACAGTGGGTAGGGTGTTTGCGTTGCACATGGCGAATCCGGGTTCGATCCCGGCATGCCATATGGACCCCGAGCATGCCAGGAATAATTCCTGAGTGCAGAGCCAGAAGTAACCCCTGAGCATCGCTAGGCAAAAAAAAAGAGCAATAACCAGAAAACGACTTTATGTGGTTTTATAAAGTAGAGATCAGAAACATAATGCCTGGAATAGCCTCTTGCCTTGCATGTGACTGACCCTGATTTGACCCCTGGCACCACATATGGTTCCTTGGGCACCACCAGGAGTGATCCCTGAGCACCACTAGGTATAGCTCAAAAGCAGGGGAGGGAAGGGAGAAGGGGAAGGGAGAAGGAGGTGGGGGAGGGTGAAGGGGAAAGGAGAAGGGGGTGGGGAGGGAGAAGGGAAAAAGGGGCAATTTTTCTGGTACCATGGTTTCTTCCTTTGTAGTTTTACCTTATTCGTATGTGGTGAAATGATGCTCCCTAATGGGTCACCTGTGCTTTTGGGCCAAGGCCCTCTCAACTCAAGCTCTATTTAAAAATATGTTCTTCATATTTTGTCTGAAGATGGTATTGAAGGGAAACCTGGATTTCTCTTGAGTCATTGGAGCATGCTTTCTTTGCTCCGAAAGCGGGGGCCTGCCTCTGCTCTCGGCAGTTAAACAGGACCAGCCACTGATCTTGGATACTGTAGGGCCTGTCACTACTCCCATGAGGAATACTGCGGCGTTACCCACAGCAGCAGGGGAACAGACAGTGCTCCTGGCCCACAGCTCACCCACCTCACAAGAAAGAGAGAGAGATTTTCCACAAAAGCTACGCCAAGCATGGCGGAGATCAGGCAGGACGGCTGCGGGCACCAGGTGACGGAATGAATGTTTCTCTTGACCTTTGGAGGGATATTTTCTCAGACTTGATATTGAATTTTTCTTTTTTTTTTTTTAACCACGTAAATCTGAAGTTGTTATGGCCTTTCAGCACCACTATTATGTGACCCTTAAAATGGAAAACAACTGTCATGTGGGCCTACTGTCCACTGAGGCATTCCAGTGTTAGAGATGGTTTAAACCACACAGCTCCACTTCACACTGATTTAAAACTACCCAGATGGAAACTCCCCGACTGTTGACCCAGTGTTCATGAACACTATAAAAAAAATCACACCTAGAGAAAAATATACCTTCATTGCTCAACGTGGATGGTCTAGCTCCTCTGAAGCACTGAGATTAATCCAGACTTACTAGAGTATTCTTACAAACCAGATGGGATCTTATAATGCCAGAAAGTTCTATGAAACTTGCCTGGAAGTATCAAAACTCACACAGAGAGGTTCGTATGAAAAACTGGAATTTTGGGAGGGCAACCCATCTCCCCCACTCACAAGAGGTAAGAAATAGATCAGAAGAGGGTCATTATCGGTAGAGTATCCAGCCTGGATACGGGGACTCCTAGGCAACAGGACCATCTTCTACAACAGAGTTCCACAGGACGTGTGTCTTTTCCATGCCAATGTGCTTTCAGAGAAGGATCTGAATGAAAATCCGAGTCTGTGCAAGAAGGACGAACTGCTAGCTCAGCGTTGGCCTAGACAGAGACGCCGAGATGCTGGTGCTGATAGGTGGGGACAGGGGCGATGTCGCCATAGTGTCTTTCACGCCCTACATCCCCTCTTTAAAGTAAAACAAGGAAACACATTGCATTTCAGTTCTGCCAAGGGGGAACCCATAAATACAGCCATTTATTGAAAATTCCAAAGCGTCAGAGCAGGGCCAAGGCCATTGACCAGCAAGCACTCCCAACACAAAGCCATAAATTCTGAAAAGGTGCATGTCATCTCCACCCCTCTTACTCCCCAATGAAACTGTGACAAAAAGGAAAGCAAAAGTTTCCAAATGGCGGAGGCAGCAAATTCCAAGGGCACTCAAGTAAGACCCTGAGCAAGAGAAAAAGGCACGACGTGGGCTGAAATTGTGTCCTTGGCTAGCAAGTCCTTTGCCTTACGAGCGGGAGCAGATTGCAATACGACCAAAAAACCCATAAAGTTCTTGAATTTTCAAGTCAGTCTTGCCATGAGATGGCACAAATCCATCTCTAGGAGAAAAGATGAAACTGCATCCACGGTAAAACCCTTAACAATACAAAGCCACCAAGGCCCAGGGCTGGGAACAGACCCCCATCTTTGGAGGCGCTATTATTGCTCCCCAATCCTGTTCTTCTGGCCCCTCATGAATCCTTTGCTTGTCCAAGAAGATTGCGTTGTCTTAAGTTTCTGGTAAAGCGCTGGTGTAGCTATTTATGGTTTGACATTTCAACAGCTACCATATGTTGCTTTCAAGCCCGGTGATATGTCCAGGTAATATCCTACACCTCCAACCACACAATTAAATCTCCCAGGTTGCAGAGTCAGCTGCTGACCAAGTGTTCAAAGCATTCAGATGTTCCAGAGATCTGAGTTTCTCTCAGTTACATTATTTAGAATAGACTCTTGGGGCTTTTTCATAGAGTGTCTACTGTTAAAAAGCCCACAGTGAGCTACAGAACTTCCACTTGACCAACACCTCAGATAGTATTTTGCGTGCCTTGAAGGACAGGTGCACATTGACAGTGGTCCAATCCCAAGCACTCCTTTGGGGTGCAGGAGAGCGGTGACCAGCAGCTCTGCAGATGGTCATGAAGCAGCTACTCCTGACCCCACTCATGAACGAGCCATCTGGCAGGACTTCAAAACAACCCAACAGCTGAGAGAAGTCAACTGTTTCTTTACTTTTCCAGTCACAGAATACACTAATAAGAAATTCTTTCCTTCTCCTTCTTCTACTTCTCCTCCTCAGCCTTCTCCTCCTCTTCATCTTCTTTTTTAAATTTAAAAAAAAGGCTTCATCCTAAGGCCTTCCAAATGATGAGCTAGCAGGGAATTCTGAACAAGGGGCATGAAATGAAGGCTGTCCTCTGGCTATGACCAATGCCCCATGTGAGAAAAGCTTGCTGAAACCACCTGGGCACACCTACACGGCACAGAGCAAAGGCGCAGCAGACGTCTGGGATTGTGGAGCACAGGGAAAGAAATCACAAACACTTCTTCCACTGGAGTCACCTGCAACAGTGTGGGGAAGGACCTGGGAGAGGAAAATTAGAACCATGTGCTAAAATAGGGGAGCACGAAGAAGAGCCCCGATTTCCAGCGAGCACTCTCAGTGAGTTTCTGGTATTTGGATTTCACACAACTCTTTAGAAAATGCTCTGAGCTAATGTTTGATGTGGGCTGCTGAAAACTGACCATAAAATACAGCAACTGGAATTAAACTAATAAAAGTTGTTCACGGAATCAATCCACAGGCTTCATAACTTCATAGATAAGGATGATTTTGAATGACTACAGAGATAAGTTTTTAAGTAAGAGAGAGCTTCAGAAATACTTAAGAAGTACTTACGGGTGCTTATAAACAAAGTCTTCTTTTAAGTAGTTTGGACATTCTTGCTAAAATCCTGTTTGTTCTATTAGTTTGCTGGTGGAACTTGGTTCAGGGACTGTTATGGTGAGTTTTAATAAGCCTAGTGTCTGGAATAGCTCAAATCCTGACTCAATGGGGTCTGGATTAATAAGGTTTTAAATTACCTCAAAACACAAGGCCTTGTGCAAGATGTTAAGTATCACTAGGTCTCAGGGAGTGCGACCGTATGTACAGGCCAAGCTAGATGCAAGAAAATTCTACTCGATCAATCCACCAGGGTCCTTTACCTTGCAGAAAACAATCGGCCCTCTGTGATTTCAACTCTGGAAGGGAGAGAGGAGAGACAGATTTATGTGGCTTGGAGTGGACAGAGATGGGAGTTCACATGCTAAATCAACTGGCACTTGGACATGTGAAGTCGAGTTTAACAGTTTGGGGTTCTGCAGGCTTAATATTTATCAGAACTGTTGGTCAGATGGGAGGAAAGCTTCAATCCCGTGACCCAGAGGGACCCACACCTCGCCTTCTTCATCTCCCAGTCATTAATCCGATGGAAACCAAGCCATTTGTCATTGACATTTCTACGCTTGGAGTGTCCATCTCAGGAAGAAAACCACAAAGATGAATACGCGGACACTCCCCTCCAATGCCGGTCTCCAAACCCAGCTGGCCCACACAGTGCACGGAAATCCTTGGGACATGTTTCTCCCCATGATGTGGCACTCTGCTTCTTGAAACAGTGCTCCTTGCCTTGGTGTTTGAACACCCGGGCACTAATCCTCCGTGAGCTTCTCTCATTATTCCTGATCAGCCTCTTACCATCCCGAACCCCTCCCTTAATGGTTTCCCGAAGGCCATCTTTTCTCCCAGAAAAGTTTCTCCAGCAGACTGACTAATGCTTTATATTCCCTGACCATTTAGCCCACTAATAATGGACAAATCCCCAGGAAGGTGTTTCAAGCATCTTCCTGACCCAATCGAAGGGTCCTGGCAGAGTTCTCTGCCATGACACTTCCATCACCAACCACCAAGAGAGATGCAGAATTCTTCAGATCCACTGATGTTACCATGAAGGAGAAATGACCAAGTTCTGAATCTCTGAGTGCTGATGGGAGGTAAAGGGCTATACATACTAACCTCTCCATACTGCAAATCTCAGAGATTTAGAATTTGGCATTGGCCACATTTCTTTAGCAACTACAACAAAATGGGAGATTTTCTCTTAAATAAGTCAACCTAAAAATAGAGTCATTGCACTTAGCATTTAAAATTTTTATTTCTATGTGTTTTTCTATACAACTGAAAGTTTGCTTCTTAACCTGGTTCTGCCACTGCCCAGCAAAACTCTTTTCCCATGATTTCCATCCTGTCACCAAAAGCTGAGTCAGGTGTTTAATTCTGTCCCCAAATAAATCAGTCATCACAAACTTACTTTATGTCACTTCAACCTTAAATTAATTTACATAAATCCAAAGTGCGATGAAGTTTTCAATCACAGTGTTCAAAGGCATTAGAAGAGCAATTTCAGGGCTTGCTACACATCCTTACGCCACCCCCACCTCCCCGTGGCAGTGTTTGGGGCCGTAGTATACTGAGTAGCAGTTTTATAGATGGGAAAAATACGGATCTGCTGTTATATAATTTCCTGTTGTAGATCTCCCCCCCCACCCCCGGGTAGAGGAAAAGTGACAGAAGATAAAAGGAGAATTTCATATAGAGTGCACACTGGAAAAGCAGCCTGGAAAATAACAACAAGCTTGAAAACTGCTCCAGGCTGATCTGCCCCAGGTTTAACGGGCTGAGTTAAGGTGCCCAAGTCTCGGTGGCCATCAGGGGCTTCAAAGCATGAGACGCATTTATGAAACCGAGTGTCAGATTTTCTGCGGAGCAATTACCCCTAAGCCACACCCTCCCCAGGCTTCTTCGTATGTCCCTTCGGAGAAGACAAACGATGCTGGTGTGGGAAGCAGCGACAGCAGCACTCAGCTCATTCCACTCCCACATGTCACGCGCATCGCAGGATTCAGAGGCGCTCGCTCACACAGACCAGACGGTCCACAACACACCTCCTAGCCTTTCCCAGTGGAGTCAGTAGAAACGAGGCATCAGGAGGTCTGGTCCACAGTTGGAAGCTTGAGGGGAGGGGGTTGGCAGTTAGGATAGAGAAGGGACCACTGTGACAATGGCAGTTGGAAATGAGCACTCTGGACAAGAACTGAGTGCTGCTGAGAGCAGGTGAAGGGATATACGTGACAACCTTTCAGGTCTTGTATTACAAAACATAACGCCCAAAGGAAAGAGAGAGAAAAAGAGTGAGTGTGTGAGCGAGAGGAGAGAGAAAGAAAGAGTAAAAGTGTGTGTGAGAGAGAGGGGAGAGAGAAAGAGTGTGTGTATGTGAGAGAGAGAGTAAGAAATAGAGAGAGAGACAGAGAGAGAAAGAGAAGAGCCTGCGGTAGAGACAGGGGCGGGGTGGAGGCAGGAGGGAAACTAGACACATCGGTAGTGGGAAATGTGCACTGGTGAAGGGCCAGTGTTGGAACACTGTATGCCTGAACCCAATCATGAACAACTTTGTAACTGTGTATCTCACAGTGATCGAATAAGAATAAAAAAATAAAAACAAACATACCCAGTATTCACAGACTATTTTTTTTGTGGCACGGAAAGCGCCACCTGTGGCTGCTCTGAGTTTGACACTCCTAGGTGCTCTGTTTCATCACTGTTCTCTAAATTGCTTCTTTTTTCCTACGATTCCTGCTTTTGTTGTTTGGCGTAAGAAATTTGAAGTCACCACCCACCCCACCTTCTCTACCTGCTCCAAGGTATAAAATTATAAAATATGGGGAGCTGGGGGTAGGGAGGATGCGCACATATATCAGGGTCCTCCAGGGCCCAGGTCATTCAGCTGTGCTGAGTGGTTCACCCTCACTCCTCAGGGGATCTGGTTACACAGCAAGTGTTCAGGTTCACCTACAAATTAAGTGCCCAGATCCAGAGCTTTTCACCATGCAGCACAAAGAAAATATACTATGACCTCATTTTACCACACTGTGCCAACACTGGAGTATTTTTTGAACGCTGCAATTTCGACTCTTTCCAAAACAGTTTTACAAAATCTCAGGCAGGGGAGATAGCACAGGTAGCCCACCCCAGTTCTGCCCCTTACCTCAGTACTGGAGCAGTGCCAGGTCTGGACCTGGAGTCGCCAGCATCTGAGGTTCCTAGTAGTGTGCCAGTTCACCAAGTATTGCCAAGACTGGCACTGAGCATGGCTTGGAAGGGCCCCTCTCATTCCCAGGGCAGCGGGAGGGGGTCAGGGAGATGGGAGGGTTGGAGCACCTGCTTTGCAGGTGGAAGAGTCATGCTGGGTCCCTGGCACACAACAGTCTTCCAGGCACCCCACGCTTGCCCCTCAAGCACTGAGTCAGGACAATCCCCTGAGCACTGTTGGGTGAGGATCTCCCAAAAAGGGCGCAAAAAAGGAAAACGTCACACTTCAGGGAAAAGGCAAATTACTCAAAACTAGAGCAGTTCTGGGGGCGGAGGCGATAGCCCAGCGGGTAGGGCGTTTGCCTTGCACGCCAGCCGGCCTGTGCCGGCCTGGGTTCGATCCCCGGCATCCCATATGGTCCCCGGAGCAGAGCCAGGAGTAACCCCTGAGCATTGCGGGTGTGACCCAAAACGCAAAAAAAAACTAGAGCAGTTCTGTGGGCTTCCAAGCTCTGATAATCACAAGAGAAATACTGTGTCTTTGCCTGATGGGAGTAATGATGCAGTCAATCTGTACCCCAAAAGCATAAATATCAGTATGGGTGTATAAAATGTAAAATAAATGTCCCCCCACCAGTGAAATCTAATTTTGAAGTTGAAGGAAATGGACCCTAATGATGGAATTTGAAAAACAGAAGGTAAAGAAACTCTTTAGCATGGCTCTCCTTTGAATAGAAACGTGAGCCTTAAATCAAGAGAAGGTATTTGAGGGAAAGAAGAAAAGCAGCGGAGAGAAGCTTGGAAAAGAGGGGTGGGGCAAGGAAACATAATCTAAAGGATTCACGAAGAAGCATAAATCAAACCTGGGAGCCTTGGATTTGATGCAAAAGGCGCCGTAGATCTCCTAAAGGACCTTGATGTGATCAAAGCAGCAAAGACAGGTCAAGGTGAAATAACGCAGGTCTGGAAGAAGAATCAATCCATCCGTGGAAATTTAACCTGAGCACTGCCCCCACCAAAATAAATATCAGAAATAAAGGAGACGAAAATTGATAAAGACACCACAAAGCGGAAAGGCGAGACAGAACCAGAACGGCTCAGCTAGCTCAGAGTTGGAAAAGGAAGAAAGCGGTCCACCAGCAGACGTCTAAAAAGAATGTCTTAGAGGAGATTCGTTATGGTGTTCATCAAAAGAAACTCAGATTTATTCTGAACACAACCCAAATGACCAGTGAGAAAATATGAGGGAAGTCTAAAATCTACGCCACTGAAATAAAAGATATTTTAAGATATAATGAAAAGTGCAAAGAGTTATCACAATCTAAAAAAACAAACAATCATCTGAATCCTTTGGATCCAAGAAATACAATGAATCTCCAGCAAAAAAAGCAAAAATGAAAATGAAATGTCACAAAGAAAAGCATTAGAAATAAGAAGTCTGAATCTATCAATTACTAGTGAAGGGTTGAATTAGTAATCAACAATTAATTCCCAACAAAAATTTAAGAGCAGCTGGCATCCCTGGTGAATTCTGCCAAATATTTAAAGCACTAATACTATCATTCCTTCTCAAACATATTTGAACAAAAACACTTATATGAGATGAGGGGAGAGTTCCAGTTTGTTTTAAAGAGGTTTTACTCTGATTCCAAAACCAAACAAGGACACTACAAATAAAGAAAACTGTAAGTTAATAGTGCCGATGAATAAAGATGCAAAAAATCAATAACATTTTAGCAAACTAAATTCAACAGTTCATTAAAAGGACCATAGGCCTTGATTAATGGGCCTCATTCACTCCAGAGATACAAGAATGGTTTGACATGTGCAAATCAATTACAGTGATACATTAATAAAATCAAAGATGACAATTATATGATCGTCTCAGCTGAGGCAGAAAAAAACATTTGGCAGAGATCAACATCCATTCACGAATAACACCAATTCTGAACCAATTTTATGGACGATTTAACTCAACATTGTAAAGGCTATATATTATAATCCCATAGTTAACATTACACTCAACTATAAAAAAGTTGAAAGATTGCCCCCAAGACCTAAGATAATAAAACAAACAAAAACTAATACTGTCTTATCACTTCTATTCAACATAATACCAGAAGTTCTAGGCAGACCAATTAGGCAAGAAAACTAAATAAAACACATATAGGAAATTGGATTTGTATGTGTATGTGATTATACATACAATTAAAGGCCAGACAAATCATCAGAACAAATACACCAATTCAAAAGCATTTAATAAAACATATAAAAATCTACTGTGCTCGGGGCCGGAGCGATAGCCCAGTGGGTAGGGCGTTTGCCTTGCATGCGGCCGGCCCATGCCGGCCCGGGTTCGATCCCGGCATCCCATATGGTCCCCTGAGCACCATCAGGAGTGATTCCTGAGTGCAGAGCCAGGAGTAACCCCTGAGCATTGCCGGGTGTGACCCAAAAAAGAAAAAAAAAAATCTACTGTGCTTACATACTAACAACAAGCTACCAGGAAGGAATTGTTCACAGCCCTCTGTCTCCTACTCGCCAGTCCTAAGTTTTGTATCGTATATGAAAGATTTGTTTTTCTCTTTCCTGTATGCCCTTACACATTCTTATGCTAATACAAAGGCTTTTTGTATAGACACAAGACAGTTAAGGCTATGCATTTGTGATACAGGAGTTAATTAATTCTGAGTTAGTTATTCCTGGGCATCCCTCATATTCCCCAACTTAAAACCTCAGTTGCCCTTACATTGATTCTAGTTCCTTACACCCCAAAAGGAGGGTACCATCATAGGACTGGACGTGCCATCTCAGGACTGGATGAACCCAGGGCAAGCTTGAGTAAGTCACCTTGGGCTCAACATGGACAGACTAAATATCCTGAGCAATACAAAAATCTAAGAGTACAATCATGGATCAAACTCTGTCGTGACCAAAAGATAAGCAATAGATTAAAAGGACCTTGTGAGGATGAGGAATAAACCCACCTGACCCAAGAGTAGTCTGGGATAGATGGCAAGATGTCCCCAGAAATAGCCACCCTATAAATTTAATCCCAGGTATAGATAAATGTCTGTATCTCTTTCTGTGTTTATACAAAATGACTATAAATATTACTAAGATGTTTACCAGCTATGGGAAGGAGAAAACAACATGCCAAGATTCCGCCTTTGTCCTAGGTAGGCCTGTGGCCCCAGGAGAAGATCTGTCTCCGGGAAGAGGTCCCCTGGTAGTAGGCCCCCCTTATGCCAGAAGAAGGTTTTTCTCGCCTCATTGTTTCAGGATTAAAGTCCATTACCTTTTGTAACTCCCTTCCCCAACTTTCACAGAGTATATATCTCTAGCAGATTTGACTTGGTGTGTGTGGAGTGAGGTGGAGTAAGGAGTGGGTGAAGAGAAATTAATGAAAGAGCTTCAGACTATCAAGAGCCTGTGGTCTTGTTTCATTGTCCATCAGTCAAGGGGAATGGTCATCAGCCCCAAACACAGCCAAGGATCCCGCCGAACCCCAATATCTGTTGGGAACCTCTCTGAGCCCCAACAGAAATGTTAAGAAAAACATCCCAAAGACATGAGAAAAATGTCTCAATAGCTAGAGCGTAAGCCTCACTTGTCTGAGACTGGATTCCATCCCTGGCGAGCACCACTTGGAGCAATCACCAAGAACAGAGCCAAGCAGGGAAGAAGAAGAAGGAAGAAAAGTAGAGGAGAAAGAGAAAGAAAAGGAGAGAGGAGATGGGAGAGGAGGAAGAGGAGGGAAAAGAAAAGGCCATTCCACTTACTATTATATCAAAAGGAATAAAGTAACTAAAAACAAATTTAATCAAGTGGGTGGAGACCTGTATGTTAAAAACTATATACGCTGGACGAATAAATGAAATAAAAACCAATATAAATGTATTTTGCGTTCACTGATTAGAAAAATAATTGTTAAAATTACTGTATCATCTAATGTAATGTATAGATTTTGTAACCCCTATCAAAATTCCAATGACAATTTTAGAAGAAATAAAAGAAATAATTCTGAAAAAATTTTGGAACCACTAAATCCTTATAGTTATCAAAGAAATGCTTATCAAGAACAAAGCTGAAGACAGCATGCTTCCTCTATTAAACTAAATCACAAAGTTACAGTGACCAAAATAGCATTAGTATTGGCACAAAAAATAGACACTTGAGTGAATGGAACAGAAAAGAGAATCCCAAAATAAACCCACATACACAGAATAAATTAACTAAGGGGGAAAGAGTCCAATAGCAAAAGGATGGCATCGTCAACAAATAGTTTGGGAAAACTGGAGAATGACAAGAGAACAAAACTGGACGACTAGGCTGGAGCGATAGTCCAGTGGGTAGGGCTTTTTGCCTTGCTGCGCGGCCGGCCCATGCCGACCCAGGTTCATCCCCGGCATCCCATATGGTCCCCGAGCATCGCCAGGAGTAATTCCTGAGTGCAGAGCCCAGGAGTAATCCCTGAGCATTGCCAGGTGTGACCACAAAACAAAAAAAAAAAAAAAAAAAAAAACCTGAACGACTGGCAAATGTGAATCTGTAAACACCCCTGAGAAAGTATAAGGGATAACCTTTTACTCTTTTACTCAGTACAAGTGCTGGCTTTGGAAAAGGCACCAAAATCACTGAAGGCAAAACTAAGCCGGAGCCCATCAGACTATAAAGTTTCTGAGCCGTGAAGGACATCATCAGCAAAAGGAACAGGCAACTTTCTGGACGAAGAAAATATTTGCAAAACAAAAACATGACAGGGGGTTCATATCCCAAACGTATAAAGAACTCGCTCAAGAATTAAAACAAAATCTAATGTGAAAGGTGAGTTAAATATCTAACAGCCATTTTCCCAGAGAAGACACATGATGGGCATAATGGACATAATGGACGGAAAGGTGCTGGAGGTTACTGATCCTGAGGGATATGCAAATGGAGACCACAAGGAGACATCACCTCACACCGGAGCTGCCATTACACAAAACAAAACAAGAAATAACAAGTGATCATACTATCACTTGGGGCAGGAGCGGAGGGCGGCCAATCTTGCAGTCTGGCTGGCAGGTAAATAAACGGGAACTATGAAGATGACAACGACTACTACGACCAGAAATAGGGAAGAGCCACAAGAAAATAAAACACAGAAGCAACAATTCCAGTCATCCACTTTCTTTAAAACTACAGGTAGCCATAGGATCCTGGTTTTGGTGTAGATCACAGAATTGCTAGAAATCAAAGTCAGATGGCAAAGACATGACCATTTCACATTCATCACAGCACTCACACTTGGCACAAGCACTGAGGTAGGGCAAGAGCTGAACGATCCGGTCCTTGCTCACAACTTTATTCCTTCATTTCCAACCCTGAATACTTTTTTAAAATTTTTTTTTTATTATACCACAGTGAAACATACAGTTGCAAAGGTGTTCATAATTGGTTCTTGGTAATACAGTATTCCAGCACCCATCCCTCCACCAGTGCCCCATCACCACCACCAGTATACCCACACCCCTCCCGCCCACCCCCAGGCGGCCTCAGTAGCAGGTACCCCCTTATCCTCTCTTTCTCTCTGTCTCACTCTCTCTCTCTGCCTCTGCATCTCTCTCCCCCTTCTTTTACACATTGCGGCTAGTCCTGCAGACATTTAGGGTTTATCATGTAAGTCTCTTTGTGTATATTCAGTGGTGACATTACCATTGAATATACACATATATAGTCTGACATTACCATTGCCCACACTCAGTTAAACACTGGTATATATTTATATCCCATTAATGAATGCAGTCATTCTATATCTGTCCTTTTCCTTCTGACTAATTTCACTCAGCATATTAATAGTCTCCATGTCCATCCATTTGCAGGTAAATTTCACAATTTTGTCTTTTCTGACAGCTGCATAGTATTCCTTCATGTAGATGTACCACAGTTTCTTTAGCCAGTCCTCTGTTCTCGGGCACTTGGGTTGTTTCCAGATTCTAGCTATTGTGAATAGTGCAGCAATGAATAAAGAAGTACAGATAGTGTTTCTGCTATATGTTTTTTCGGTCTCTCGGGTATATTCCCAGGAGTGCTATTGCTGGATCAAATGGGAGCTCAATATCTAGTTTTCGGAGGAATGTCCATATTGTTACCAACCCTGAGTACTTTTTAATTTCTATTTCCTTGCCTATTACTCTGGCAAGAACCTTCAGTGCAATACTGAAGTTCCAGATTCGATGGTCTTCTCTTATACTTCATCTAAGTAGGAACATCACTCAGACCTGCACTGGTGGATATGACATTGGGCATTCTGTGCACCATAGCTGCACTTTACGGCACTACCATGGTGCATAACATTTTGTACGTTAAACCAACTTTGCATTCCTGCAACGAAGCCCACTTGGGCGTGGTACATATAATCCTTTTTGTTATTGTTGCTGGACTTAATCTGTTAAGTATTTTTTACAGGAGTTTTACACCTATTCAAGAGAAATAATTTTGTGTTCTCTTTTTATGTTTCACTTAAATTCTCGAACTGGCAAAAATCCAGGTAATTGCTACAAGACTTGATAGTTTATCTAGCTGGTACTGTGCGTGTCCATAATATTTATGCCAAGAAAATGATAATTTGAGAAATTACCCTTGGGAATAATAAAACTACACATAAAAATTATTTGCTAGGTTTTATAGACATATTTATATGTAACAGACTATATTAATGGACAGTTTATATATGTCAACACTCACTATGACTGCCTGAAGGTCATAATTTAGGGGCAAATGTATGTGTACACAAATGTCAGGGACAAAAAAAGCAGAAACAAATTCACAAGTTTCAGGAACTAAAATGATACCAATATAGTCTACATGTAATACCGTCTTAAATTCTATGATGTAAGTTAGTGAAGAGATTTTAAAATATTCAGGAAAAGAGAGTTTGATCTAACACTGTAAAATCATTTAAACAGCTACATAGGACATGTTGTGCAATGCTATAATTATCAACAGGCAACAGGACAATGAATTCAGATACCCACTTTTTAAAAAAAATCAAAATAATCATCATGCCCCTGAGTGAGGTGGAGGGAACAGTTAACAGGAATTGAATGGAGGAAACTAGTCCCATTTAACCGGAGTGAATCCGGGTCCCTCTGTGGGGACAATAAATGCCTAAAGAAAAACACTTCCAAAATCACAGCAAGACCATCTGAAAGAACACACGTCTCCTGGCACAGAAGGAAATTTTGCCTCAAGTAGATGTCTCCCTTTCAATTATGGAGGGAAATGATGACTTTAAAATTGTAAAACCTGAGGCTGACTATGTGCTTATCTTCTAAGCCTATCTGGAAAAATAAAACAAATGTGGGAAGTTTTTTAAAGTCACTTTTCCTCGGAGTTCCTTGAGCTGCCGGCCCCCGCCGAGAGGGTCCAGGGCTTCCTCTGGCCCAGCTGTTAGTGTGCATTTGGCTTTAATCAGGTGCAGACCAGGAACTCCACATCCTGTTGCCTTACTCTGATTAGGAGGAGTCAAATTCTACAAATTGGCAGGTTTCTGCTTTTAGGGATTCTATTTGATGAATCATTTGCTTTTAAGTATTTGAAAAGGGCCATTAGCGAAGTAGCGGCCCAGCCTGGTGCTATTTTCCGGTCTATTTATAACCAGCCATTCCAAGGAGCCAAATGCTGACCCTTTTTATCTGCGAAACCTAAAATTCAGGGCTAGGACAGAAAAGAAAGGCTCGCTCCCTGATTTATAAAATAAGAAACAGTAGCTGACACTCGCAGGAACGGTTTTAAGGCCCTTCCCAGGTTAAGTCAGCAGACCTAACTTTTCCCAGGCACAGGGAGAGATGAAATGAGTAATGGCTAATGTGAAGAACTCCTGAGCTTTCAGTGGCAGCAAAGCGCAAACGGACAAGCGTAAACACAAAATGCAGAGGAGCTGTGCGTGTGTCTCCCACCCCTTACTCCTCACGTCCTCTGCTGCAAAATCGCACAAACAGGCATTCCTCCCACCCCCACCCCACACAGATGGAGCCAGACCTTGATTTGAGGCTGAGGCTCATGGCTTAGAAGCTGGGAAAGGGCAAAGGTGCACCTGGACACCGTAGCCTTCTTTCTCTCGGCCTCCCATAAAAAGCTCACCCAGCGGGTCCCACAGCAAGCGGTGTCTGTGTGAGCTTAGCCAGCCCAAGCCTAAGAAAAGCTGAGCATGGTGGGTGCGGGGTGCTTTTCCCAGGAGCCTGAGCAGAGCATAAGAAGATATGGCTCCCTCCTTGGATGTAGAAAGAAAGTGACATTTGCCAGCATTTTTCGGGAATTGTTGCAGGGAGATCCATAAACCTTGAGAAAGCTGAGGACGTTGATCAGTGCTCTCTGCTAAGTGGCTTCGTCCTTTTTTTTTTTTTCTTTGCATAAAGTTAAGTCTTTTTTTTTTTCTCCTTTTTGGGTCACACCCAGTGATGCTCAGAGGTTACTCTTGGCTCTGCACTCAGGAATCACCCCTGGCGGTGCTCGGGGTACAATATGGGATGCTGGGGATTGAACCTGGGTCGGCCGCATTAACACAAAGGCCCTACTCTTTGTACTATAACTCACCCCTAAAGTTAAATCTTAAAGGCGGGGCAGCACCTTACAGAGGGGGTTACTGTGCTGTCTACAGTGTGACAATTCTACCGACAGCAATACAAAAATCCACCCCCTGCCAGGTTTAAAGTGGCATGTATTAGATTCCTGGCCACGCCATAGTACTGATAGTGTCTACATCGGGGGTGCTGATAGACCCAAAAGTCTCCATCTGCAGTCTGGAGTTCCTGAGTTCATGCCAGAACAGACCCTGAAGAGGCAAGGCTTCACTCTTTAGGTAAATAATTTGTAAGTCAATTGATTAGAGAGCGGCCGGGGCAAATACGGACACTCAGGAATCCCCTAGGACAACCCCAAAACTCTGCGTGAGTGACATGGCAACCAAGATATGCATGCTCCTAAGACACACTTAAGAGGGCCAGAGAGATAGCTCAGTGGTTAAGGCAATTGCCAACCTGGTTTGATCCATGCCATCGCATCTGGTCCCCCGAGCACAACTGGGTACATGGCTCATAGTTCAATGCTACAATTTATTTCAATAACCTGTTAGATCCTGAGTCTACTCAGCAAATCAAGTCAGATAACTATGATATGGGCACTAATCTAGAGAAACAGCTGTCAAACAGGGTTCCCCAGGGTGGCAGCAGCATTATCAAGCAGCTGACTTCAATGCACGTTATTCATTTTTGTTGTGTTTGTATTGGGATCACACTCGGCAACAACAATGCTCAGGGATTACTACTGGTTCTGCACTCAGGGATCACTCCCAGGGGTGCCTCATGGGCCTTGGTGGGCTGTGTGCAAGTCAAACACCCTATGTGCTGTACTATCTATCATCCCGGTTCCTTGAGTGCCCTGTGGATCATACCGAAAACTCTACACAGGTCTAAGTGGCAGTAACATTTAAAACAGCAAAGACCAACTAAATAGGGAACTGCCAGATTAAACTCATTTCTCTGTTTAGACTTAAACATAGAGCCATCCGGATGGACCCGATTCTCTTCAAGCTGTGTCATTAAGATGGCTGCAAGAGACGGAAGGACAGAACTCGCATCTCTTCTGCATAACAGCTTTTTGCTGGGTAAACAGACTGTCGTGGGTTGTAATTTCCAGAACCGAAAATGCAGCTGAGACTGGTGAATGTAGGGGACACTGTGAAAGCAGGGGTGACACCTGCCTCCTTGCATCACCCAGGTGACACAGCATGGTGCGAGCACACACAGCGGGCTTGGTGCATGGACCCACGAGAAGGGAGCAGCAAAGCCTTGGAAAGTGGAGAAAGACTTGAAACATCCGTCAGCCTCAGAGATGAAGGCACAGACACCCAAGTAAGAAAAGGCGTTAAGTTTACAGAGAAACCAAAGCCTCTGCAGTTGGGGAAACACACAGAAGGCCTAAGTGAATGGGGGATCTAACTGTTGGGAAAAAGTGGCCATACAACACATTTGAGGGCCCAGGAAAATGAAGGTATCATCAAATGGGGAGTGTTGGTATGCACACGCTTCTGTGACAAGGCCATCAAGAGCTTTTCTTTTGTTTGGTTTTGTTTTTGTTTGGGGGCCACAGCCAGCGGTGCTCAGGGCTCCCTCTTGGCTCTGTGCTCAGGGCTCATTCTTGCTGGTGCTTAGGAGACCACAACGGTCAGGAATCGAGCCTGGGCAGCCACATGCAAGGCAAGGGTCTTTCCCCTGTGCCCTCATGGGCCCTCAAGGACGTGAGAATGCAGATGCAGGAGGCATGGAAATGGGGGTGGAGGGGTTGGAAGACAAGCTGGAAACATCCGGATAAGTGAAGGGGGATGGGGGAAGCAAACCAAAATGGTAACAAGGACTTGGAAAGAATCGCCAACAGGGAAGAATTAAATTCCCGGCCAGCAACCCTCTGGCCCGTGGGAAAAATCACAGCCCGGAGTTCCAGGGGTCCCGGTGAGCAGTGAGAAGTTCCATCAGCTCTAGGCGTGATCAAAGTGTGTGTTCAAATGGGGCCTGACAGCAACAAAAGGATCACTCCTGAGCCAGTAGCCGGTGTCAGGAGAAAAAAAGAAGTGAAAAAAATTCAAACTAACCAAAGACAGACGGAGAGCAGAAGAGAGAGAAAGGTAAAGAAAAAGCAGGAGATACATTCACAAATAGACCCATTAAATTTCTGTAACATGATAATAACATGTAAGTGGAAAAAATAAAATGCTGAAATACTGCTTATAAATATGCATACTGAAAGCAAAAAAAGAGTCTGTATAGTTGAAAACAAGGGATAGTAATGAAATCCCCAGCCACTACTTACTGGCAAAAGTAAAGTTGGTTTAGTAATGTTAATCCATTTTGCTTTAAACCCCAATATTAAACAGAACAGTGAGGTCTGCAACATATTGGAAAGTCGTCTACTAGAGGATAAGACAATGAGAGGTTTCACCATTCACAGGAGTATTGGTGTCTCTGGTTCAACCATTTAGAAAAAAGATGAAATTGGGCCTAATATTCAAGAGAAGAGAACAAGGCGCTCAAAGCAAAGGATAATAGAAATGTTTGGTCTTGAAAGGAAATCTATCTGGCTTTTATTTGTGTTTATATATTGCTCAACTCATTTAAAAAAGGAGGAATAAAAAAATAAAAAAATTAAAAAGGAGGAATTAAAAAATCTGAAAATGATTAACTCTCTAAATCTGACGGTGTGTGTATGTGTGTGTGTGTGTGCATGTGTGTGTGTTTGAAAAATATTTAATGAAACCTATTAAAAGGCTGGATAAAATGGTCATTGAAGGAGCTCAGAGTCCACTGGAGATAAATATTTAGAACTCGTAATGAGCACACGCATACACAGGCACACACCACCACGAGCAGTTCTTTCTGTATTTGAGTGTTTTTCAAATAAGGTTTCTTTCCCATAACTTTGGAGCTGTGGTGAGCCAAGTACACTCAAACATACTGCATGGCCAGCCGAGACTCAGCAGCGTACCTCGTTCCTTTAACCTTTGTATCTCTAAGTGAGGGAAAGATGGTGGGACGTGAGGAAAGACACGCTGCGGGAGCCAGCTGCTGGGTCACTGTGATCCCTGGCACTCAGGACAGTGTTTCCCGCTGAGGCATTTGGGAAACAAATGAAGAAATGAGTTAATGCCTGAATGCAAACACAGTGGTGAAAACAGCACAGGATTGTAGGAAGACCCAGCAGGCACTAGAAAGATTTCACACATCAAATGCTCAGGTTTTCCCTTACTCTAAGATGTGATCTTTAAAAATGATAATAATAATAATAATAATAATAATAACAATAATAACAATAATAATAAAAACAACAGTCTTCAAACTTTTCTGTAGCCCTTAAGAGTTCCTGACAGCCCAATTACTTAGAGAATTCAAGTGTTAAGACTGCTTAGCACACGTGGCTTAAATGCCCCGATACCCCCCTTTCTAGTTTGAAGGACGACCCTCATTCAATTAGCAACACTTAGCAGTCAAATAGAAGCAGGGCCACAAAGAAAGGGGGAGGTTCACGGGCCACAGGCCAGGTCCTGGCCTGGGACACCCCTGGGTCTCCACCCATGTGGCTCTCCCTATCAGGGTATGGAAAGCCCCCCCACCCCCCCACCTCTCGACTCCTTGGAATAGGGCTCCCGCGGGTTCTCAGGCACACACCTCCCCAAAAGCCAGGTCCCATTTGCTCCTTTGCCAGGGACTGGCCCAGAGCAAACACATCTTGGTCTCCATCTCAGAGAAAATAAGGCTGGTAAGGACGTCCCCACAGCCCAGGGAGTGCCCGGCCATGTGCATTACACATCCAATGCACCAGGGCCGGGTGCATCACGTGAATACAGTGTGACTCTTTGCCTCCTGCTCTTCAGGACAACTAGCATCTGTGTGGTCACTGCTACAGCGACAGCACGGGCCTGGAGTTGGGGGACATGCGGGGGAGGGAGGGAGTGTGAAAGTCAGTTTGGTCCTTTTAACAACTCAGACATGCTAGCAGCAAAATGTGGGCAGAAGCCACTGTGCTCACAGCCCCTCCCTGTGTGCTTCCAGACCCATAGGGTCAGAGGGGCCCAGCCAAGGGGTGTCAGAGACCTCGTGGGGTGGGGGCAGCATGAGGTGTCAGCGCCTGGGAGCTAAGAGACTGAAGGGGATAGATCAGCCACCTTCCGAGCTGAGAGGAAAGGACCCACAAAAGGCTCTGAGCACTTCTGGGCTGTTTTCAAGAAAGCGGAACTTGGCAAATGCACATGGGGCTGGAGAGCTGGTACAGCAGGCTACGCACCTGGCCCTGCAGGCAGCGGACCCCAGTGTGATGCCTGGTACTGCACAGGGTTCCCTGGCACTGCCAGGAGACATCCCTGACACAGAGCAAGCAGGAAGCCCTGAGCATCGCCGAGTGTGACGCCCCCAAACCAATCAATACCTAAATAAACCCACCTTTTAAAAGGGATGCTGAGGGCTGTGCAAGAGAGAACGCTACAAAAGGCTGCTGGACAGTCTGAAACAAATCACAACAACCCCCAACAACTATCAGTCCCACCCCTGCAAACGACGGACCCACATGGACACGGGGAGATGGGAAGGGCAGAGGAGAGAGAGCACGAGAAACACAACCGCAGCACCATGCTTTAGGGCTCCTGCAGAAGTGCTCCCTCTAGCCGCTGCCTTTCGGGTGGAGACGGCCCTGGCTGGGGTCATGAGGAGAAACATGAAAGGTGTCAGGGAAGGCAGGAGCGGCCAGGAGTGGGCCCCTGTCACGGAGCGGGAGTGGGGAGTCGGCCTTGGGGGGAGGCAGTAAAGTGCAGCCATGAAGGGGGAGAAAGCTGGGAAAGTCGAGGTGGGGGAGGGGGATGATGCACGTTCTCCTCAGTCAGGGGGCGTGCATGAGCGTGCCTGGCGGGAGGGGTTCTCTGGTCGTGTGGGAGAGACACCGAGAGTCGCGGGGTTCCGAGGCGGGGAAAGGAAGCACGGGAGACAAGTGTTAGGCTCTGGGCTAAGAATAGGCATGGCCCATACCGTGGGAAGCATATTTGGGATATTAGTAAGACGCAACAACAGAATTTACCAATGTCTGATTGGACGAGGAAAGGCAGAGGAGCCTTCCAGAAACAGCTGTAAGGAAATCAGACAACACGCAGAGCTTACACACGCACGCACGCACACACACACACACACACACACACACACGTCTGAAAAGTTATCTTTGTTAAAAAGATGGATGGACTTAACAAAGTAGACAACTTGGGGACGCTCACTAGCACGATGAACTGCCCTTCTAGTGTGGCCATCAACCCCAGGACCTATTTTCTATTCTTTTTCTCCTCTCCTTGAGGCAGCCTCCACATTTCCAACCTCTTGAGTTCTTTGAACTGATGCTTTACAAGACTTTGGGCATCTAAAGAAAAGCAAGGAATGGGGGTGGGGGGAGAAACACCCTGGAAAATACTCAGAGCTGAGGATAAAACAAGAGTGACCGGAACCCCGTCTTTTATGGATGCCTGCGAAGTCGCTGCCGCACAGCTGTGGTTTGGCTTCCTTGACCAACTATATTTACATGCGCCGAGACTTCGTTCAAGCAGGGTGTCGCTCTGCGGTAAGGATAAGGCTGTTCCAGATTACTGCGCGGTTTAAAAAAAAAAAAAAAAACCAGAGGAGAGGAGAGGCACCCAGGCCAGAACAGAAAGGAAGGGAAACCTCCTTCTGCAGCTTCTGAGTAGAGAGGAAACGCACCCAAAGTTGGGAGTCCCAATTCCTCGCCCTTGGACAGTGACCTCAGCAGCCACAGCTCCCAAATCAATCGTACTGGGAACTTTCATTTCTGCTTGATCATGGGAAAAAAGCGACACACATTTCCAAACCCTAATTAACCAAAACAGAAACGCTCGGGACACCCCGTGTAACTCCAGTGGGCTAAACAATGCGTCTTGGCCACTCGGGGACAAAAGGTCGTTTGGAAGGGATGTGCCTTGAAGGCCTCACAAAGGCCTGCTCGGGGCCCCGGGAGGCGGACAGGAAGCACATCTCGGGCAGGAAGGATGCGACTTTAAATAAGGAAGCGGGCAGGATGCACACAGGCCGCTTTCTATTAACGATAAGCTCGCGCCGCCCAAAGGGGCCCCACGCGGCCGCCACTTTCATGTTGGCTACCTGCAGGGACGGCTGCCCCAAGCACAATGACGAGTCATGTGTCCACTCACCGTTTTAGGCCCTGATTTATGGGTTCCTAACAGAGGCCGGGAGAGACGGACGAGCCTATTCCAGTTAAGAGCAGTAATTACCGCTGTGATGACTGTTTGCCCGGACCAACGCCAATAATGTCTTGGGAGAGAAGCATTACTTAGAGGTTTATGAGGATAATTACACAGACAGATAGCTTTATGTATTTTTTTTTCAACCAGAGGGAACGAGAAGGCAGAGATTGCTAAGATCTTTGTCATACCTTCAAAAAAAAAATTTTTTTTTTGGTGGGAGAGATACATGTTTAAGAACTAGAAATATTTTGTGAATATTTGATCTTCAGGACAAAAATAATTAATCTGGGGCCAGAGAGATGGCACAGAGGTTAAGGCACTTGCCTTTTACTATACCTACCCTATTTTGATGCCCAGCACCACACAAGGAACCTCCAACTCCATGCACGTGTGATCACGCACACACACACACACACACACACACACATTCACTCACACTCGCACACCACTAGCAGTAATTCCCTCAGCAAAGAGCCAGGAGTAAGCCTCCAGCACAGCTGGGTGTGGCCCAAACACAACACAAAACACACACCCTCACATACACTACACACACAGACACACATCCAAATGCAGGTATCTTAACGAATAATGATTTAAATTTCATTTTGGCTATGACTTTTTGGGCTTCTTCCATTTCTCTGCGTCTATGTCCCTTACCTGAATTAGTCGGGGGTTCTGTAATAAAGTAAGTAACAGCCCGTGCTTTACTCAGGAGAGCCCAATCTGTCTACCCACCCTCCACGCACCCCCAAATTCCTTCCCTACCATCTCCCAATAATCCTGACTGCATCTGGTGGTTCCTAAGCACCTTGGCTAAGAGGTTTGACAAGCAGAGGGAGTCGCCGAGAGCCACAGTCCTCCTGAGGTGTCACCTGCTACCCCACACAACAGCAGCACCTACTCTGGCTCTAAAACCATCTCCTGCAAGGCCTGTATTGAATGTCAGCTCCCTGAGGAAGCCTCTGTGAATGAGACCTGGGGCTGCCCACCTATGGAATCACATCTGGGGGCAATGTGTGCCACTCCCAAAAGAACAGCATTTCTGCCTTGAGAAGTGCATTGATATTTCGAGATATTTCGGAGAAGCAACTCTGATGCCAGCACACACAGAAATTCTGAGTCCCTGTGCATTCTGGCTGGGAGAGGGGAGGCCTGAGAGGCTTCCCAGCCCCTCGGGATATTAATCGGACCACACGGCAGTAGGACAGAAACAGCCCTCGTGCATCTCACCACACTGCTCAGCCGCGCTTCTTCCCATGAAATAACAACAGGGCCACAGGGGCAATCCAGATTGGCAGACTAGAGGAGGAGGCAAATAAGGTATGCAGAGAGACGGGGCCCAATCCCAGCTCCCCCTGCTCCATACCCTCCCTCACCTCTGCCTCCAGATCCAGCCCAAGCTCTCAGCTACTGCTGCTCACAGCCCATGTGTGTTCCCCACGAGCCTGTGCATTGATCCCAGACTTTTCCAAAAGATGATAAATCATATCCACTCACATTTTCATGAAGTATTTGTCACCTGGCGAGACCTGTGTTGAATATGTGAAGGCGGAAAAGGCTGAAAAAAAAAGCCATCGGCGGCAAAGTTGGACAGGGAGCTCGTAAAACACTCGAGGGCTTTTTATTTGTGCATCTGAGCATGTGCAGAGAGAGGTCGGGAGAGCACGCACACCTTCCAGCGTTGCCCCCAGTTCTGTTTTACACGGGCCTGGCGGCATATATAAAATGAGGGTAGAAAATGCTTTCTTATCTCAGATGTCCCCAGGGGTCTGCTGAGGCAGTCTGTACAACAGACTGGACCACAGTAAGTCTCCAAGGCTCAGGACGTCTGTGGGGGAGCCACGACATGTGTGCCGAGAAGAATGTTTAAGGCCCGCTGTAATAGCTCCCTTGGAGCCATTACTTCGGTAGGGGGAAAGTAACAGATATTTTCTTAAAGTCACACGTTTGCCAAAATAGGTGTGGGCGGCAAACAGGCCGTGTGCATTAGACAAACAGGGTAAAACTGTCATAAAAGGGCATTGCTGGGCTCTGGGTAGAGCCCAGGTCACAGAGATGGCTGGAGAATAGCGGGCCATGTTTTGGAGGACGTGGAGAGCCAAGCCCCAGGGCATTATCTAGTGTGAATCCATGAAAGCAACGGGTCATCCTCCAGTTCGTCCCTTGGAGACAAAAATCCATCATTAGCCTGTGAACTCTCACATGTAAAGAGGATCACATTTAAAAAAAGAGGATCACGTTCCTTTCTACACGGGGGTCACAGATCCAATTCCTGCAGGTGCTCACATATCACAAGCTCAAGCAGAGTGGTACAGACACAGGGTGTGGGGTGTTCTTGAGATAGATGCTCCCCACTACCACTTTTCAACACATGGCAGAGCCTGGCAAGCTACCCATGTCGTATTTGACATGCCAAATACCAGTAACAATTATAGACCTCATTCCCATGTCCTGATGGAATGGTTTAAGACTCTTTATTTTCCTCCAGCAGGATGATGCCCTTGGGCTATCTCACATGTGACAGGACATATTGAGATGTTACTAGTGCCCGCTCAAGCAAATCAATGATACACAGGAAGACATGATACAGTGATACAGTGACACACTTTTTAAGAGTGCCAGCTGTGAAAGTCCTTCTGCTTTCAGAAAAGTCTGAGGCAAGCCCTGCTGCTGCTGACCAGAAATCTAAAAAAAGTTAAGTGGCAAATGGGTGACATTGACATTGCTGCCATTGCTGTGGTGGAGGCACAGAGAAGAGAGAGAGAGAGAGAGAGAGAGAGAGAGAGAGAGAGAGAGAGAGAGAGAGAGAGAGAGCCTCTCGCCCAGGGCCTGCCGCAGCCCCTTCTGGAGAGCTGTCCATCACTTGGGAGCTCAGTGGGCTGAGGGCGTTCAGGGTGTAGTATGCCATGGTGGGTCGTTTGAGGGTCCTGGCAACACTCACACATTCTTTCCCATAAACCAAGGACAACTGCTTCCTTTCCACGTGGCAGGTCTCTGCTCTCTAACAGTGGGGGAAATCTGTACCTCTCAAATTTCCACGTGTATAAACATCTCACTTGCAAAAATATAAGTACGGAGTCCAAAATGAGTACAGTGAAAAGGTATGTGTGTAGCATGCAGCTGAGCCAGTTCTGACCCCTGGCAGGACATATGGTCCCCACCATCCCTCACACCCCTACAGGAGTAAGCCCAGAGTCCTGCTGGGCATGGCCCCCACAGCCCCCCAAAAGGCACCAAAAAGGACACACAGGGATACAGCAGGTAGTGGGAGGGAGTGGAGTGTGCAACCTGTTGGGGCTCAGTGGGCTCCCCAACAGATATTGGGGTTGGATGGATTCCCTGGCCAAGTTAGGGGCCGGCGGCCATTCCCCGGACAGTTGGACATTAAAGGAGCCGGACTCCAGACTCTAGCAAATCAGAGGCTTTAACCCATTCCTAACACTCACTCCGCACTCCACCTAACTACACTCACACACACACACACACACACACACACACACACACACCACAAACCCAGTCTTCCAGAGATATATAATTTACAAAAGGTAAGAGGTAACCACCCTTAATCCTGAAACAATGAGGTGAGAGAAAGTTTCCCCTTTATGGGGGCAAAACTACAGAGGGCTTTATCCCAACTCCTGGAGCTACAGGCCTACCCAGGACAAGGGTGGAAGGAGGTGGGATGAAGATGGAAGAAGGTGCTGTTAAGGGCATACAGAAGAGAAAGTAGTAACCTTTCATTTAAAATACAAAATCCAGGTATTCCACACAACCAGCTTGATCACTTGATATCCCGTTATTCATCGATTTGCTCGAGCGGGCACCAGTAACATTTCCATTTGACCCTATCATGTGCCAGTGTAGCTCAAAGGCATCTGGCTGCTTCAGGAATACGAAGAGCCTCAACCCGTTCGTTCAGGGTCTTGACAAAGAAGTCTGACCATCTTATAGGTGGGCGGCCACGTGATCTTTGACATCCCATGGGATCCTGTTGGTAACGGCTCTAGTCCAGCGGTTGTCTCCAAATCGCATTACATGTCCAGCCCATCTGATTTTTGATGCCTTGGCAAACGAGACAACGTCCCTGACTCTGGAACAGCGACGGAGGTCGGAGGATTCCTTCTCTCACTTGCTTGAGCCGTGATATTCCAAGCATAGCTCTTTCAATTCCTCCTTGGGAGACCCAAATAGCATTCTCATCCGGCTTTCATAGGGGCCCAGGTCCCTCAGGCATATGTTAATGCAGGGTGAACACAACCAACATGCTACATTTTTAACAAGCTCCGAGCACCATAGAACTCCAGATTTTTGGGTTTGTTTTCTCTAATTTGCTTTTTTATTGGGGGTTGGGGGTGTACCTGGGATCAAACCCAAGGCCTCATATATGCGAGGCAAGTGCTCTGTTTGCGGAGACAGCATTCCTGACCCAGACAGTCTGATCCTTAGGTGCAGGCCTCTACTTGCAAACATCACTGGTGCAACGCTGGCTGACTTCTCCAAAGCAGCCAGAAACCAGCTCATTCCACAAAACAAATGAACAGCTTCGTCTGTCCAGGCGCCGAGTCTCTGGTGAAACCCAACGGTGAGTCGTCGGTGCATGCTAAGACGACAAACCAGGGAGTAAGGAACCCAGTCACTGATCACAGAGCTAAGAGACATAAACGCGTAAGAAGTAGCTTGTGCTCAGGAGAGTGAGAGATAGAAAGTGGTGGGCACTGGCAAGAGGGTGACAGTTTTAGACAGGGTAGTGGTGTCACACTGAGCATGACAGTCTCGTGCCCCAGAACCATCTGTAAAGACATCGGAGATGGCACAGCTGCAGTGTGGATGATTCCAGCCAGCATGGTCCTGCTTGATTCAGCAGGACATGCATGGCAGCCATGGGCTGAAAAGTAGGAGTAGGTCTGGCTCACGCACGAGGAGCTGTGAAAACCTGGGCATTTTGCACTTCCTCTTTCTGCCCCTCGGGGGCTTGGGCATTAATCTAGAAGTTATCAGCTCTGCAACAACCACCTGCTCCTCTATGAAGTGTTTTCACACTTGAAAGCACCACCAGAGAACACTCTACATTGAAAAAAAATAGCCTTTTCCATCAAGGACTTGCATTTCTAGAAGTGAGAAACTCTTCTTCAACTTGCTAGAGGGTCTAGTTTTGCAATCAGAACCTAAAGCTGAAGAGGCCTGCACGGGAAGTTCAGGTGAGACGTAAGCAGCCCACAGCAACCTAAAGGTGGACTCAAATCCGAGAGAGAGAGAGAGAGAGAGAGAGAGAGAGAGAAGAGACGGAGAGTCATAGAGAGAGAAAGCAAGAACTCACGCTCAGAGGTGGTTTGTGTCTGAAGAGAGACAGAGAGAGACAGAGAGAGACAGAGACAGAGAGAGTGAGAGGGAGAGACAGAGGTAGAGACAGAGACAGACAGACAGAGAGAGACAAAGACAGACAGAGACAGACAGACAGACAGAGAGACAGAGGTAGACAGAGAGCGAGTTCATGCTCAAAGGCAGTTTGTGTCTGAAGAGAGACAAAGAGAGACAGAGAGAATGAGAGACAGAGAGAGACAGAGACAGAAAGAGGACAGAGGCAGAGACAGAGAGAGAAACAGAGACAGACAGAAAGAGAGAGATAGAGACAGACAGGGAGAGCTCACGCTCAAAGGTGGTTTGTGTCTGAAGAGAGACAGAGACAGAGACAGAAAGAGAGAGCAAGAAATAAGAGCAGAAATAAGAACAGCGATAGACAGACAAAGAGAGACTGAGACAGAAAGAGACAGAGACAGAGCGAGAGAGAGAGACAGACAGTAGAGAGCGAGCTCACACTCAGAGGCAGTTTGTGTCTGAAGCTGCAGCCCCAGGACATCATCTGGAAGCTGTCGACAGTGAAGAGCTTGAGCTTGGTGCAGGCCACGGGGCTGGGCCGAGACCCATCTGTCCGTCCCTCTGTCTCTCTGCAGTCAGTGGCGAGCACCTCAAAGGACAGCGACCTGGGTCAAGGACGCCTGAAGAAACAGTAAATCTCACTCGCCTTTTATCTCCCTGATACAGAATCCTGTGCAGCTGGCCATCTCGGGGGCCCGATCTGCGCCCCTTCTGAGGAAGATCTCTAGGATTTCACAAGCGTAACCCGAACGCGGTTGCACCCTCGGCCCGAGCTGACTGACTTTGCTACCTCGTACTCTCCCATTGTCTCAGTTTCTTCCTTACCGCTATTAAATTTGTTTTCTCATGACAGATTGTATATAAATCATACTCCAAAAGTTTCCTTAAAGCCTTTTCAAAATAAGGTCTGGAATCTGTTCACTCATTAAATCTCTACTGAGGGCCTCCAATCTGGTAGATATTATTTTAGGTGTTTGGACATATATCAGAGGACAGAACAGAGATTCCTGCCCTTGGGGATAAAATGAAAGTAAACTAATGTCCGAGGAAATGGTGCCTTGCTCGCAGGGCTAAGCCCCTCCCCTGGGAACTCGCAAGCAGACCCTGCTCATCTGTGAAAATGTCTCTTCTGCTGCCGGATGGACTAGTGAAGTCAGCTCAGCACTTGGAATATGATCCATGTCTGCTGAGCAGAAATGGGTCCTTGGACTCGTCAGCTGCACCACTGATTCTTCGAAGACGAGTCCAGAGGAATATTCAACGGCAACTCAAAAGTTCTTTAAATTCCACTTTCAAAACTTCGAAGTTAAAGGTCATTGAAAGGAGTAAAATAAATAAATCAGGCTACGAGGCAAGTAGCAGGGTCAAGTGGCTGGTATTTAAGAATATGCTCGGTCCTACACTCAGCTGAAGGATGGATCACGCAGAAAGGAAGCCTTGACCATTACAAACATTTCCATTCCTGGATTGGTAGAACTTGGGTGTTTTCTGTCGTTGGTAGTTTGAGTCCCACCACATGACTAATGAACTAATGATTCTATAGTCAATGACTCATTCATCAATGAATGATAGCTGTGAAAAGAAACCTTAAACCCAAGCACTACTTAGACCAAATCACTAGTTGTGAATAGGAAAACTCAGCTCGGCCAGAATTTCTCAGACTATCATGAGATAGTGCTGTTGAACTGCTGCACAAGGTCCCTCTCATCAACGGTGACAGTTCATGGGAGAAGGGAGGGGTTCGGGCATCTCAGATCTCAGAAAACCTTCCAGATTCTTCAGGAAAGATGCCCACTGGCTTGGAATCATTCTTCCTTTGTCTTAAACCTTCTCTCAGTATCACCCAAAGCGAAAGCATGGGATTTCAAGGAAGATAATTACTTCTTAAAGAATATTCTCTGATGCAAGTTTCTGGAAAGTTAGTCACTCCGTTTCTAATGGAGTTAGTTACACAGTGGTTCTCTCAGTGCCACCGTCTGAGGGCTGGACCCCGCCACACATACACAGATGCTGAGTGGTGCTCCCCCAAACCAGACAGCCCAGCATCCCTCACTGCAGGAAAAGGCCAAGTCTCATCAGGAGCTCCAAGGTAAGGGATGGGATGCTACATTTCTGGGAAATGCCAAGACATCGCTCACAGAACCTATTCATAATGAAATATTTTGGAATCATTGGTCCTCATCAAAATTTGTCTATCCCTTGAGAGGTACTGAGATGACCCATGGAGATACAGAAACACATTGAACAGATTTTATTAACTCTATAAAATTTACTTGTATCTCTCTTTCAGACCAACTTCTGATGTGAAGGATCTGTCACAAAATAGATAGGTAAACATGCATGGCTGAGACACCCAAGGCACCCAGAGGGCTGCCGGTCAGCCCAGTGTCCACCAAAACAGAGCCCCAGCAGCTGCTTGCTCCCACACTCCAAGGTCACTGCCATGCCCCGGCTGGACACCATCCTCTTGGGATGAACCTCACCAAGAAATTAATCTGATGAACATTCAGTTATGCGGGTTTTATGACTGAAATCTTCAGGTTTTCTTGGAATCGGGATGGGCTACCTCCCCCATCTCCCTGTACTTCCAGAAGATCCAGTAATCATGTCTACAGCCCCACGCTGCCACATAGTTAAAAATTTCACTCCCACTGTTTCACCCCATTGAACATTCCAGACTTCCTAGAGCATCTCAAACTCTACAATACAGATAAACCAGGAGTAGCTCACCAGATCAGATGGGATGCAATGTAGAAAGCAACCAATCTTGGTTCACAAAATATTAAGGCAGTACTCTTAACCTGTAACATCTTAGTAATCTTGTATACAAGGATTTAATGTCTCCATGGTGAGATACAACAATTTATACTAATTTTCTTCTAAAGCACTATTTTTGATCATTGTTAGCAAGTTATTGATAACATGCAATAGAAAATAAATTACTGAGGCCTGCCACAGGAGCAGGCTTAAGGGGTGGTTAGAAAAATGGGAGACAATGATGAAGGAAAGGTGTGATGGTGGTGGGATTGGTTTTGGAACACAGAATGCCAAAACAAATCATCATGAACAACTTTGTAAACCACAGTGTTTATATAAGGTATAGGGGAAAATTCACATATGTAGTTCTTACCTATTTCATGTAAACTCCACAATATATTAACACAGAATTGCTTTAAAAGTTTCATTCATGACAGGTGAGACATGATTATTATCATAAAGAGATCCAAGGATAAAACAAAATTTTATATATACTTTAGATTCCAGAGATGAAAACATATATATGTAAATGAGAATAGGCATTTTATTATATTGTATTAAAAGTGTTTAATTTTCTTATTTACATAGGCCCAAATCATATAGTAATCAAAAACTGGCTCTTACTGATTTATTTTCTGAGCATTCTATTTACAATTTCTTAAAGTTTTGTTGGAATAAGAAGTATAAGGTAAATTCGTTATGTGCTAAGAAGGCAGGCCAGGATTGGAAGGACAATTGGGTAGCCTGGTGGAGGGAAGGTCACACTGGTGGTGTTGGAACACTAAATGCATGAAACAACTGTATAAGGAACAACTTTGTGAATTACAGTGTTTTTAATAAAGCTTAACTTAAAAAATTAAATTAAACACATTAAAAATAGATGGGTAAAGGATTGCAGATGAATGGATTAGGAATGCATGTCTGCATAAGCACATTTCCGCATGTACCAGCCAAGGGAATCAACCCATGGCTTTTCTGATGCGAGAAGACCATTTGTTTTCTATAATGGGGATCAGCAGGTTTTTCCTTTCAGAGTTAAACTGTCTGGGTGGGAGCAATAGTACAAGAGGGCATTTGCTTTGCATGTGGCCTACTGGGTTCAATCCCCAGCACCCCATGTGGTCCCCTGAGCACCACCAGGAGTGATTCCTGAGTATAACCAGTATGCCAGGAGTAACCCTTGAGCATCGCCAATTTTGACCCCAAAGTCCCCCAAAAGAAAAAAAAAGAGTCAAACTGTCACTATTTCAAGCTTCACAGGCCAACTATAATCAATATCGTGTGCTTCTTACTTTTTTTTTTTCTTTTACAACCCTCAGGGAGCTAAGAACCGCCAACTAGGACAAACTGAGAATTGCCTGTCTCATGGATCTGATACGTTCGGATCAGGCCGATCTGCAGGGTACACGCACAAGTGGCTACAAGCAGAACTGGCAGAGCTGGGCTAGCAAGGTGAGTGGGGTGGAGAGGGGCTACTACATGATGACTTCTTGGGGGATGAGGATGACGCTCGAACTGTGGTCATGGCGACGGCTGCCCAACTCCATGGCAACGCTAATATCAAAGCTGAAAGACTGTCGGCTCTGCTCACATGTTCTCTCACACAGGGACACGCCGGGCATCTCCGGGCTAAGCAGCACCTATGACACTGAAGGGACATGGCACACCCGAGGATCACACCAATCCCGCCTGCGTAGGATGGGGCCACACCCCCCAGGGGGCAGCCACATCACTGAGCTCACGGGGAACCTAGTCCAGGGAAACCAGGAGAGGCCCCATCTACCCCTGTCTCCCCGCTATAACCCCCCAGAGAGACTGACAGAATTCTCCCTGGCCCCTAGAAAAAAAAATGGATCCGAGTGTGCTGTCACCTGGGGTGACAGCAAGCAGATAGGACGCTTGCCTCGCATGTGGCCAAGCCAGGGTTGATTCCCGGCATTCCATATGGTCCCCCTGGCACTGCCAAGAGTAATTCCTGAATGCAGAGCCAGGAGTAACCCCTGAGCATTGCCAGTGTTCACTTGTATCACTTCACTTGTTTTCCAATTGATCATCGATTTGCTCGAGCAAGCACCAGTAACATCTCCATACATCCTGTCACATGCTAGTGTAGCCCAAGGGCATCTGCTCGCTCCAGGAACATAAAGAGCCTCAAATCATTCCATCAGGTCATGGGAATGAGCTCTATAATTGTTACTGGTATTTGGCATATCAAATTTTTTTTTGGTAACACTGGTATTTGATATGCTGTGTTACCAAAAAAAAAAAAAAAAAAAAAGGATCCGTTTCAGCTTCTCCCTACACCTTCTCCCTGAGTGCCTACTGTGAACTCAAGTCTCTTCTGGATTAGCCCCCTATCTCCATAGACATGGGTGCAGCCATCCACACCTCTAGGGGCTCTTCCTTCTTGGGGCTTGTCCTCCCAGAACCTGGCCCTGCCACACTTGACCACAGAAACTTCTATCAAATATCTGTCCGTGAAGTCCATGATGCAGCCTCTGAGTAATAAAGATCCTCAGGAAAACTATCACTGTATCACTGTCTTCCCGTTCATCATCGATTTGCTTGAGCGGGCACCAGTAACATCTCCATATGACCTGTCCATGCAAGTAGAGCCCAAGGGCACCTGCTTGCTCCGGGAACATAAAGAGCCTCAAACCATTCCATTAGGTCATGGGAACGAGGTCTATAATTGTTACTGGTATCTGGCATATCAAATACGACACGGGTAGCTTGCCAGGTTCGGCCGTGCGGGTAGCATACTCTTGTAGTCATCTCAAAATCCAGCATTTATTGACGAACCGCTCAGCTGCAAGTGGCAGTGCGAGCCGGGCTGTGATAGGCTGGTCTGCTGGGTGGAGTTCTGACGAGGGGGAAGTCTGGATGTGGAAAATGGCTCTGCTGGGGTAGGCTCTGCTGGGGTAGCGGGCCAGGGCTAGAAACCTGGGCTAGGACCCTCCGGGAGCGGAGGACCATCAGGTTGCCTAAGGAGGGGTGAACCGGCCCAGGTCAGAAATGGAGCAGGTCAAAACTCGGGAAAACAAAACAATAAAAAACCTAAATAACAAAAGCAGTAAGGCCAAAGAGCCTTCAAAACTCCACGCTGCCATGAGGCCCATGGTGCGGGAAAGAGTTAAGCAGGGGCCTCCCATCCCCTGCTTTAATTTAATATCAGTATTTGTGTTCCTAATGAAAATCAACCCAAACCTTAACTCCCTTTTAAAGCCAATGAAGGAAATCAGGGAGACTTAATTAAATGGTGAAATAAAGTCCTTTAAAGGGGGATTTATGGCCCTCTTGTGTAATGTATTTAAGATAACAAGGTGTTGATAAATTAGGTTTGGGCTGGATAAAGATCTCCATGCATCAGGGTTATGAAGCTGCTTTTGTAAGCAAATAGCCCGGGAATAAAGGATACACATGAGCCAAGTGGACCTAAAATCGCTCTTTCTCTGTGTGGTCAAGGTGCTTCAGCTTTGGGTAGCCCGGAAATCCACGCTCTGTCCAACTGGGGAAGGCTGTTTGGGGACCCCTCTGACACTTGTGCCATGCCAGGCTTTCGCTGTCCCACTGTCGGTATCACCCGCTATAGTACGCGTCTGCCCCGCACGGGGCAAGGCTCCAGGCAGGATGCCAGCAGTTGAAACAATGGAATCATATATGCTGATTAATGATAATTCCCTCCCTATAAACATCAGGAAGTCAATATAGGGCGGACAGGGAGGTAGGCGGTTACTGTTGAGGCACAAACTGGGCTCCCCAGTGCGTTGTTAAAGCAGATACTCACGAGCTGTGCCCCCCGTCTCTGCTTTTGTGCTCGGTAGAATTATTTTCTGGAGGCAGAAATACAGGGAGGCAAAAACAGGAAAGGCCCCACGCTGTGACCGGGTTATTAGTAGCCTCGGTGGGAGAACGCAAGGCCACTCCACTCTCTCCCATCCAGCCGGCTGGGCCTCATGCCTACGGGCCTGGTGCTGGACGCCAGCGGGGCCTGGTACAACACACCTGAGCATCAGTTTTGGGGGTGCTGGAGAGAGACAGACACTCCTACTGGGCTCTGTGAAAGGGCCAGAGGAAGCTGCCAGAAGCTGAGTGACACTGAGGTCATGGGACTCCAGATACAGTAATCCTGGAAACAGGTTCTCTCACCCCACATGTGCCCCACTGGGTGGGGTGGGGGGGGGGCATGTCTGCGTTCGAAAGACCCCTAGGACTGAAACTCTGACTCTGCATAAGGTGCTCCCAGCATGGGGTTCAAGGCTGCACAGAACTGTGGTTTCAGGAACAGGGGAGCCCAGCGCAGTGAAAGGCTTGATCCAGCCTCGAGCCCCAAATGAGAAAACCAGCCACATGCCCAGAGGGCCCAGGACACTGCTGGACACAGGGAACAGGGGAGAGGGTAAGAGGGGCGAGGTGCTCCAGAAGCCCTTGACACTGAAGCCTTAGTGGGGTCTCCTCTCCTGGCACCCAGAAGGACGCAAAGCAGTCCTTGTGAGCCCCGGAAGGCAGTATGCCCCGTGGGCCCCCTGCTGCAGAGCAGCTCTTTGCTGACTTGCTTCTGCTGCATGCTGCAGCTGAGTAAAGTGGGGAGCCCTTTGCTGTCCCCACAGATAAAGCATGTTGATAAGCTAGAGGCTCCAGTTCAGGCCTAGAGCACTGCTACTTGGCACCAACCCTCGCTCTGAACACTGAATTCTTCAGGGCACCCATGCGGTGCCAGACAAGCATTTCTAAGGGCCCCCAGTCCCTCTACTGTGTGCTTGCCTGGCCACCGGCCATTGGGTCGCACACAGAGACAAACACCATTTCCCCAGCTTCAGTGAACAAAGTGTTCAGGAGAGTTGGGAGGGGAGACAGGCCAGGCATCACCGTTTCCAGAGAGCTTTGGACAGGAGCATGCTCAGGAGAGGCAGAGGGCAGGAGAGAGGGCCTGGCGCACTCCACGGCCCCTCTGTCTAGCCCCTACTTCCAAAAGCTCATAGGGAACATGAACTCATAGGGAACATGAGACACAGATACACCTGGCAGAGCAGAAACCAGCTTTCCCGTTGCACGCGGCTGCTGAGGCGGACACGCGATTTACCTCCAAATTGCTGTGAATATTCTACCCACCCCTCTGAGAGAGCCCCACAAAGTAATGAGAGTTCAGCGCCCGCACGGCAGAGCCTGGCAAGCTGTCCGATGCCAAAACCAGTAACAAAAATGTTTATTCCTGAATCAACCAGATGCCATTGGGCTACACTGGCACGTGATAGGGTCCAATGGAAATGTTACTGGCACCTGCTCGAGCAAATCGATTAATAACGGGATTCAAGTGATCAAGTGATCATAGGGAACATGACATCATCTGAGTCTAAACCATGGAATCTTTGACTTGGTAGATTTTATACTCTTTGTATTTTATATTATTTTTTTAAAAACACTCTTATTTTTTTGTTTGTTTTTGCTTTTTGGGTCACATCCAGAGATGTTCAGGGGTTACTACTGGCTCTGCACTCAGGAATTACCCCTGGTAGTGTTCGGGCACCATATGGGATGCCGAAGATCGAACCCGGTAGGCTGCATACAAGGCAAATGTCCTACCCACTAGACTATTGCTCAGCCCCTGTATTTCATTTTTGTTTGTTTGTTTTTGGTTTCTTGCGGCCACACCCAACTTACTCTGGGCTTACTCCTGGTTCTGCATTTAGGAATCACCCTTGCTGATGCTTGGGGATTGACTATACGGGATGCCAGGGATCAAACCTGTGTTGCCGTATGCAAGGCAAACACCCTACCTGCTGTACAATCACTCCAGACCCTGCTTCACACTTAAAAAAATTTTTTTTTCCCATTGAATCACTGTGAATTACAGTTACAAAGTTATTCATGATGGAGTCTTGGGGGTACACAGGAATTACCATTCCAATACCACACCCTCTGCCTATGTACACACACACACACACACGATGGAATACTGTCAGGCCAGAAGGAAAGGTGAAGTCGTGCAGTTTGCTGACACGTGGACAGATCTGAATGATGGAGCCCCTGATGGTGCTGTCTCGGCTCCTGCCCACCTGTGCTCCCGGCACACTCGGTGGAGAGGCGTGAGGGCCAATGACACAGAAGGACCAACCCGAGGCCCCATGATGGAGCTGCTGAGTTTTCACTCCACACTGCCCATGGGGATCTGCCTTGGGTGTTACTGCACAGGCTGCTGAAATGCTCCCCCACATAAACAGGATTTTACGAGCACATCGCTACGACTGCTGACTGCCCTGGTAAGCATGGGAAGGTGGATGGCCTTTTTCTTTTCAGAACACAGTAAACAAGTGTTGGCTCTCAGAAGCTGCCGCAGAGCGGTGCCGTGCAAGACAAATACAGCAGGCCCTCTCTGCGTCCGTCACTCCCATGTTCAGTACCACTAGAGATAAGGTGAAATAGGTAGGTAAGTGCCAGCAAGAGCTGTGCAGGGTCCCAAAAGGAGGAATCCAGGTGACACAGGAGGCAACTTGATCTGCAGAATTCAGCTTGAAGAAAACAGGAAACATGCTCAAAGAGCACTGACCTCTGCACAAACACACAGATGAAGCTACACTGAAACCTGAATCATGTTGGGGTGGTGGAGAGAAAGAGAGAGAATGAGAGAGAGAGAGGGAAAGAGAACTTCTAAGAATTACAAAGTCAATGTGTGGATGGGGTGGCCTCAGAGAGTACAGTGGTAGGGCACTTGCCTTACATACGGTTGACCCAGGTTCAACCCACGACACCAGATATGGTTCCCACCACATAGCCCTGCCAGGAGTGATCCCTGAGCAGAGAGCCAGAAATTACCCTTTAACATCACAGGATGTGATCCAGCCACCCCCATCACCACCAAACAAAACAACCATGTGTAAGATGGGGCCCTGAGAGATAATATCAGGATAAAGGCGCTGGTTTTGTACACAGCTGACCCCAGTCTGATCCCCGGTACAGCACAGGAGCTCCTGAGCCAGCTGGGAGTGATCCTAGAGCACAGAGCCGGGAGTAAGCCCTGAGCACTGCAGGGTGTGACTCCAAAAGAAAAGCAAGAAAATACATGCATAAGAGACAGCTCCAAACGAGCAGCCTGTTAGCTATCCATGGCCACTTACAGTGTGTCAATAAGAAAAAGAAAAGAAGCAGCACAGTGCCCCAAGAAACTAACTCCTGGCCTCCACAGGGTGACACCAGGAACAGGAACAGCCAGCAACTCTCCAACCATGCGTCTAACTCAGCCGTTTTGCCTGAAACATTTCCCCAGAGCCATTCCAACACCATGACCGCACTGGCTGGGCTGAAAAGAAAAGCACCCACTGGCCTCTCTGCCTTGGGAACATCACCCTTGCCTGTGCTGGACAAAGGCCCTGCCGCCTGAGCCCCACCTTCCTCCCATGCCTGCAGGCAATGGCTGGAAATGGGGGAGTGGGGGCGGTGTCAGGAATCTGGGCAAAGCAAGGGGTGTCTGCAGGCCTTGAGGCTTGGCCGTGGCTGTAAGACCATTTTCCATCTGATAATGACTTTGTAAAGGAGTAGAGGTTTGGAAAGAGTGAGGAATGAGGAGAGAACGCTGAGCATAATATTGCAGTGTTGAGTGAGCAAAGACAAAGAAAGAAAGTCTTTAAAACAAAGGTGCGTCAAAAGTCGCCCATGGCCAGGTGGGGGCTGGGAGGGGATGGGGGTGTTCAGCGTGGCGTAGACATATGGGAGGGGTCTAGGTCAGTGGTCCAGCACAGGCCAATGCGTGACCCTGAAAACATGAGGCAAACACCAATAAAGTTTCTTCTGAAGGAGACACAATAAAAATTCATGACACAGAAGCAGCTTGGAGTTTCAGAGAGAAAGAGAGAGAGAGAGAGAGAGAGAGAGAGAGAGAGAGAGAGAGAGAGAGAGCCCAGGGGCTAAGGCACTCTTGCCTTGTGCTCTGTCCACCTTGGCTCCATTCCTGGCACCACACAGGGTCCCCTGAGAACCCCAGGAGGAATGATCCCTGAGCAATGAATCAGGAGTCAGCACCCCCACACACACACATACTTCCTACCAAAGACAATTATTTCTCACATGAAGTCTTTCCTTGGCTTTGAGACACTGTCCAGAAGATGGGATGTGTGTGAAGCAAGAGGAGAAAAGGACACTGTATCTGCGGGCTGCCGGCCTCCCTTTACTGGGTCACTCACAGGACCGTGGGTGGCCATGGCTCTCTGGAGCACTAGTGAGAACAGCATGGTGGCGGGACAGAGCAGACTCCCCTGGGGTTTGATCAAGCTTCTGAGGTCAAAAACAAGGACCTGCAGATCAGCGACCTGGGCCCTCCCTCTGCTCATGACTCTGCTGTCCTCACAAGTTCCCTCACCTTACCCCACAGGGTCCCGGGAAGAGCAACACCATCCCCTGAGGCTAGCTTACCTGGTCACCAGCAGCACCATCGTCTCCGGCTCAGGTCCAAGAAACCTTCTGTTTCTATGACTTGCCAGGTCTGTGACGAATCTCTGTGGGCTGCAGAAATCTGCCCAAAACACTCTCCTAAAACATTTCCCAGAGAAATCACAGAGTTCCTTTCCCTGTTTTATCTCCATGGTCTTATCACCCTGAAGGGCGGGAGAGAGCTGGAGAAAAGCAAACCAGACTTTGGTGAAGCACAGAGAATCGGAGTGCGGTGAAGTCCACCCTCTTTGCTAACCCTAAAACATCCCCACCTGGTACCCGTGAGCACAGGTGGCCGGCGGACAGCTGAAATCAGCAATAGCTGATCTTGCAGGAGGTGTCCGAAATACCTTGGGTAAGATAAAATACACTCTTAAAGTAAATCTTCCTAGGCTTAGGGTTTTTGTCATTTTTTCCTTTTTTAATGTGACTACTAGAAATTTTAAATGACTCATATTTCTTTTTTCCTTTTTGTGTTGGAGGCACATCCTGGGATGTTCAGGGGTTCCTCCTGGCACAGGAATTACTCCTGAAGCAGACTCAAGGGATCATATGGTGTGCCAGGGATTAAACCCAGGTTGGCTGAATGCAAGGCAAATGCCTGGCGCTGCTGTACTACCATTCCCCTAAAGTACTCACACTTTTATGGAACTGATGCTGGCTTAGAAAGACTCTCACCCAAGAGATTACAAAAAAATCAGCTCTGTTCCTACTGCTGCTTTTTGTCAAAACAAATTCAGAAAAGGCTTTTTTTTTTTTAATTCTACGAACCCTTCAGGTGTTTTCATGGTCAATGCTTGAAGGTGTTTAGTGATTTTTTTTTAACTTAAGCTTGAGATCTTTTTGTGGCATCCCAGGCAATCCCAAGAGTCCAAGGGACTCTGAGGCCCTTCTCCATGGCCAACAAGCCCAGAGGCTCTGGGTGAGGCCTGCAGATCTGGTGTTTCTGAGCGGCACCCTAGGGATAACAAAGGCCATACTGGCAGTGCTCAGGGGACCACACGGGCTGGGCATGGTCCCCTCAAGCTGGTGTTCATGGCATAACACAAGTGCCTTCAACTCTCCGCAGCCACTTCAGTTTAAGATATAAATATTTAGGTTCTAATCCCCCCACCCCACCCCTACCCCTCAGATGTTTTCATACTTTTTTAATTTTGATGGGTTTACAATTCAATTAGGAACCATCTCGCCCTTCTGTGTGTGCCCGAAATGTAAAATGGGAAAAGAACCATCTCTTCATTAAAGACTTGGAACGTCAACTAGGAGAAAGCGTTGAGGGCGGGTCCTCCCCCACTCCCGCCCCCATCTGTATCATGGCTATGCCAGCCTTGGCTAATAGCTATGCTCATAGATGTCCTCACCCTCTGCGTGTGGGTCCCATCGTGATAGTCCCATCATGGCTATGCCAGCCTTGGCTAATAGCTACGCTCATTAGATGTCCTCAAACCAGGGTGAATAATCTGCATTTTGAGGAAATTCCTTTCACTGTCTTTCCACATCTCTGTCACATATAATAAAGTTGCTGAATAAATCAGTTCACTGTCTGACGTATGTTGTACACTTGTTGGAGGAGTGATAGGGAAATGAGAGCAATACTTATACTATTAAAATGATCCTTCCAAATCCATCATTTCCCTTACATTAAAGGTTGGCTTGAGGAATTAGTTTTCGATTCAAGCAAAAGCTTTCCCTACCACGAGGTTATAAAAATATTCCTGCTCGTGCACATTTGTGCGTGTACACAGCACGTAAGCAGGCTCGCACATTGACCCAAATTAACAGCAACTCTGGCGATACCGAGTGCAAATTTCACTTTCCAGTTATGTTTGGATCAATTCCAGACACAAAAATCAGAAGCAGCCTGACTTCTAAAGCAGCCTCGCTCTAAAACCAATACCCAATTCACACCCTAGATTACAGTCTTATTGTAATGGACATTTGATATAATCCACTACAACACAAATCTTCCGGTAATTCTCTGTAGATGATCTTGCATAGTTTAACGAGTTGTATTAACACGTGAGCACTGAGCTCTGGCAGGAGCCTCACGAGCTCGACCAACCCACTTCGCTCACTAGACAAAAGCAATGAGCTGTAGGAATGGGCCAGGGGGCCTGGTTACCCGGGCCCCAGAGAGACTTTGTGAAACAAATTCAGCATGGAGTTCCTCCAAGCAAGCATGCTGCCCAGAATGATTCTATTTGCTTTTATTTTCTTAATTGAGTCAGCCATTCACATTACATTTTATGAATAAAATTGCATAAAGTAGTCATACGCATATATTAAAAACATTTTTTTCATTGTTGCTCAATAAGGACTTTTCCATCTGGTGAGCCGCATCTGTTTGAGAAAACTGGCCACGAGAGTCTGTTCACCCTGTCTGCATTGGCTGTTTCCTGCACGTGGATTTGGTGATCCTGAGGCTGAGTTAAAGGGCACCAACACATCAAGATGGTCCTGGAATTCTAACTGCCGAGGCCAAGAAGCCAATGACCCTGCATCCCGGAGGCTGTGGGCAAGAACTAATTCAAACTGCCAACCACACCACTTGCCCGAGAGGCCTTTGATTCTCATCTAAGACCCTTCCCTAAGACCAGGGAGGCCCTTCTCACCATTCACATGCAGGGCTCAGAGCCAGAGGCCTCTGCGGTACAGTGGCAAGTTTTTTTTTTTTTCACCCTATGGGCTCAGGCAACTGGCACAAGCCATGGAGGGAAAAGGGGAGTCCCAACCCCCAATAGGCCTGAATTCTCACTGCACTGAGACTAACATGTGCATTTGCTCCAGTGAAAAGGCCTAAGTTCTCCTGTATGTGCATCTGCTACTGAGAGTGAAATCACACCCTTGTTACTCCTTGTTTAGTTGTTTGTTTTTTTTTTTGGGGGAGCGGGAGTTGGCAAAGAGAGGTTTGGGCCATACCTGACAGTGCTCAGGGCTTACTCCCGTCTCTGGGCTCAGGAATCCTTCCTGGGAAGACTCAGAGAACCACATGCAGTGATAGATCAAAGGCGCTGGCCACACACAAGGAAAATGCCTTATCCTCTGCATGGTGGGCCCTGTCCACTTCCATATTAGAATTGGTTAGTTAGCTGATGTCTGGCCCCCACACACATGCATGAGCGCGTGCACACATGCGCACACACACACACACACACAGAGTATCTTCTGGGAGTGCCTGTAAAGCTTGCTAAAATAGAGGGAAAGCTATATTGGAATGATACTACCCCTTCCTGCCAAAGCTAAGAAGTGTGGCATTCCCGCCTTTCCTTAACTTCCTGTATATTCCTCTTGGTATATTATTCCGGTTGCAACCGTAGCCTGCTTTACGCTGTTTGCTTGATCTTGACATGCTGCTATGAACAGTACTTTTTTGACATTTTACCTTCTGCTTTTGTTCGAAATGCAGCTACCCTTTCTCTGTCTATTGACTGTAGGCAGCAGCATCCTGCTGTGACTTTCCCCCTCCATAAGTTCCTATGTGAAAACCCTGACCCCTAACATAATGGTATGTGGAGGCTGAGCCTCTGGGGGAAGTGCTTGGGGTCAGGTGATATGGGGGTTCTCCACGTGAGGTCTCCAGAACAGGGACATCACAGTTTCTCTCTCCCTGCCAAGAAAGCCACGTGGCCAGCTCAGCTGTCGGCCATCTGCAGATCTGTGCTCATGCACAGATCTGTGCTCTTCTGGGGCTTCCTGGAGCTCGGAGGAGATGAACCCGCGTGGAAGCCACCACTCCGTGGCAGTCTGCTCTGTCAGCCTGATCTACAAGTCTGCGTGGAGTGCCGCTCTGCACAAATGCCTACAAACATAAACGCAGCTTTTGGCCTGGAAGCGTTCTAAAGTGCACGCAGAAATAAAGAGGGGCAGCCTGACAGAGGTCAGGGGTAAGACACAAACAACAATGGTGTTGACAGACCAACAACGGCCCTTCGGACTGAAGTGCCAAAGAAAGTGGATAAATTGTCTTCGAGTACCCCACGGCAGGTGGAATTTGCTAAGAATAAACTCAAGGACTCAGCTCAGTGCTCAAGCCCCAGTAGGGTTCCCGGATTGCTTTGGCTGAAACACGAGGGGACAAAGGTGAGCAGAAGAGGACACCGAGAAACAAAAGGAGCCGTGAACAACCCTCAGTCCCTCCATACTGCAGGTACTGAGAAAGAAGGATCCGAAGAGCCGGACTCTCGCCTCCCATAGGCAAAGGGTGGGGTGACGGGGCAGAAACACTGCACATCTGAGCTGAAAGAGACAGAGAGAGAGGGGACAAAAATACAGGTGTGGGCTGCACCCTGCACCTTCTTGGGTGGGACAGGGCGCAGCAGAGCTGCCGGGCTGCAAACATCACTCTCCATCAGGGGAGCACACAGGGGAGTCAGAGCTTGCACTGTGTCGTGCTTTTCCCGTCCCTGGGTCTCCAAACACATCCTGCTGGCAAGACCACTCTGAAGTGCAGGGGCGGAGGGCACAAGGGGCAAGAAAGACCCCCTCCTTCCAGTGTCCTGGGGTGAAGGTCCCTTCCTTCTAGCATCCTGGGGGTGAGACTGTCCCTACAGTGGTCAGCCTAAAAAGTACCTGTCAAATTTAGGAGAACTTAAGGACTACAAGGAACTGCCTCCCTGAGTTTATTTCTTTGTTTTTGGCTGTTGCGCCACACCCAGTGGTGCTTGGGACTTACTCCTGACTCTGCGCCTTGTGGTACTGGATCAGGCGTATCACCTGCTTGCAAGGTGCGCACTCTTACACCTCTACTGTCTCCCCAGCACCCTCTCTCTGGGCTTCAACTTGCTTAGAACCCATCACCTCCTCCTGTTTCCATTCTTGCCCTGTGGAACTGGGGTGACCATATTTGGTCGCCCCCCACACACACCCCGCCCTTCTTGATTCTGGAAAAACGAAGCTTATCTTGTCCCATGGGCTCACAGCTAGAGGGGAAACCAGCCTGCTGTGAGCTCTGTCTTGAGGCTCTCACGCCTAACCCAGAGCATTCTCAGAGGAGCCTTGGCATTTGGGAGTGTTCAAAGGGAGGCCCCGAATGAGGTCAGGCTCTGGGGGTGGTACAGCTGGCAGGAATGCAATCAGCTTGTGAGACAGGCAGGAGTTGGGGGAGGGCGAGAGGTCAGGGACAGAAATATTATGGACTAAATGATTGGGTCCTCTCCAAGCCCAGATGGATGCTCCAGCTGCCCCCAGGATGGGGTCTCAGGTTAATGAGGGTTAGATAAATCCCTGGGGATGGGGCCCAAAATACAGGATGAGTGCTCTTTTAGGAAGAGACAGCTTGCTTTGCCTGCTCTCTCCATGCCTGCGACAGCACTAGGGGCTGTCAGCCATCTACAGTAAGGGTGTCCCCACCACGAAGGGACCATGGCTGGACCACTATCCTGAATGCCCAGTGGCCTGGATCTCAGGACTTTGAGGACATCAACTTCCATCTCTTAAGCCAAGCAGACAAGGGTATATTTTTGCTCCGAGAGGCTGAGTTAAGTCAATTCCGAAAACTGTTCACTAATTCCAATTGCTCTATAAATATAACTTTTGGGTCTTCACCAAGATCACATTTCTCCGCAAACAATAGAGGACATTTCCTTCTTCTCAAACTCCTATTCTCATTGGTGGGAACTTGGCCGCTCATTTGCCCCAGGTCTTCATTCCTACACCAGGTGGATACGAGTGGCTGGATAAACTTGTGCCAGTCACTGCATCGCGATGTTCAGAGTAGACTGAAAGTGCTTTGTGCAATTTAACTGCACAGAGTCAGGTAGACTCACGTCCCTCACCCACAGATGTCCATTCCGAGGACAGAACCTATGTTTTTGTATTGGGGGAGGTGGCAGCAATTTGAGTCTATGGGATGATGAAGTTGAGAACTTGCAATAATCAGAGAGGCCTGGATAGGGGGGCGGAGCAACAGCACAGCAGTGAGGGCATTTGCCTTGTGTGCAACCAACCTGGGTTTGATCCCGGGCATCCCGAGCACCACCAGGTGTAATTCCTGAGTGCTGAGCCAGGTGTAACCCTAGAGTATGACCAACCCCCATCCACACACAAAAATACATCAAAAAATATAAAAGACTGAGGGGGCTGTATAATCCAGGTAGGCCCCCTCTAATTCCGATGCCCACATGGCCACATGTGAGGAGGGATGGGATAATTTAGTAGAGGCCAGGACCACACCATGCAGGTGGACAGAAAGCAGGAGAATGGAGTCACCCCACAGACTCCAGGGGAGCAGGCCCCATGGGCTGCCGGGAGTGCTGGCCAACAGAACACTCAGAGAATAAGTGTGTGCTGTTTCATGCTGCTAAGTTTGTGCTAATTTGTTCCATCAGCAATGGTAAATTAACATATACACTCCGGCAGATTTCTTAAAAATTTCATGCTGATCAAGGGGTTTCTCCACTGCTGGTAAGAAAATAGATCATTTTTCTCCTTTATGGAAATAATGTGATGACATACACTCATTGGAAACGTTAAATGTTAGCCTCCTGGAATAAGCGCCGTTCGTTAATGATGCATTGCCCTCATGATGAATTGCCGGCTTCGGTTTGCAGCTATTTTGTTTACAAATTCTTCTGTATAGAAAGTCACAAGTGACATTGTTCTCTAATGTCCCTTTTCGCGATAATGCTGTTAACTTACATACTGCTTTGTTAAGTGAGCTGAGAACTATTCCCTATTCCTTCTTTGTTTTGTAGTCAGGAAAGGGCTGGGCCTCCCAAGAAGTGAGTTCAGGGGGCTCAAGGGCCGCTCCTCAGGGTGCTCAGTCAACTACGCGGGCGGTTCAATGAATGGTCCCAAGGACCTAAGGTCCCAAGGTCCTAGCACCGCTAGGACCCTGTCCTTGGGGGCTTCCTAGGCTATGTCGAGTGATACTCAGGGGGCCACCTGGCACCTGGGGACATCTGCTACTGGAGACCAAACTGGGCATCTATGAATGCAGTGTCCCCTTGACTCCAGACCCAGCACCCCCATCTTTCACAGTCCACGGAGCGTGTGAGCAGATACCAGGCACTTTGAGATAAACATAAATCAGACCACAGAACACAGCACCTCACAGCTCATGGAAGGTGAGTCTGTCCTCTGATCCTTTGCTATTAAATATGAAAGAATCTTATCTTCCGTTCATCAGACTGTTTCCAGCAGAGAAAGAAGCATGGGTGACATGGCTGGAACCACGGAACAGAGAGGAGGGCTCTTGCCTTGTACATGGTAGACTCAATCCCCGGCATCCCATGTGGTCCCCTGAACACCACCAGGAGTGATTCCTGTGTGTGGAGCCAGTAGTAACCTCTGAGCATTGATGGGTGTGGCCCAGAAAACGAAACAAACCAAAACTGGAGTGTGGACTGAAATCCCCACACCAAAACCAGTTGTAACTGTCCTTCTTCCTGACTAGGGGAAGCCTTCAGCCTGATTTATAGTTAGATACAAGGTCACCAAGTGCTGGCAAATTTAAAATGGTTCTCTCTTCCTGGAACAGTCACTGTCGGCAGCGTACAAGTAGTAGAGCTTTTTACCTTTAAAAAACAAAACAATAACTCCCCAAAGCCCTCCCTTTCTTTGGCTCAGATAATCTAAGAGTTATATCATTATTTCTCCTGCTGCTGGGGTGACATGTTTGTTCCCTGCCTTTAAAATGTAGGATATACAGGGGCCAGAGCAACAGTAAAGTGGGTAGGGCACTTATCTTGCATGCGGCTGGCCCCAGTTCAATCTGCAACATCCCGTAAGTCCCCTGAGCCATGCCAGGCTGATTCCTGAGCACTTAAGTAGGAGTATGAACTGAGTGCCAATGTGTGTGGGACCCCCAACACACTCACAAACACACACACACGTATAATATGCAAAAGAAAAGAACATCAATACAAATTTATGATTTATAGACCATTTCTGGGTCTCTTCCAAAAGCTTATTTTTGCAAGACGCACTCATGATCCTTATCTAAAATAAAATGCTTGCCTCACATCTGACTCACTAATAAAAGAAGATAGCAATAGGGGGTGGGGGGGTGGACAACTCCTGTCTCCCCTTCTGCTACCTGGAAACACTCCTTGGCACCTCTCACCAAAACAGACAAAGAAGCATGGGGGCTGGGACGAAAGGACTGGAGGTGTAAAGAAAGGAGACAGTGGGAGAACCCAGTCTTAAACACGAAGGCGCTGCAATACTTGTGCCCTGACAGTCTGCCTGCCACGTCTCTGCTCGGCCGCCCTGCCCTGCCCCAGCACCCCTTCCCTGCTGGCAGCCAGCGTCCTCATTTGGTTCACTTCACTGTGTGGACAGGAAACCCGTGGTGTGGCCCGAGAAGGTAAATCATGATTACGGCAGGCCAATTATGAGCCTTCGGGTTCCCTGGCCAAGAAGACATGCGGAAACATCAGGAAAAGGTTTTCCCCTCTAATAATATACTCATGAAAGAAAACCTGGATGTCTGGAGCTGTAGCAGCCGTTTTGTGACAATGAAGGGACCAGCCCCAGCACCAAGCTAACGTGATAAGGCTGTCAGGGCAGAAAGATGGAAAGAGCCTCTGCCTGCAGGGACACAGCTGACCTGGCCCTGGGCCCAGACTTCCTGTTATGCACGTTTATAAGCTTTTCATTGTGTGGCTGCCTGTGCGGCGGGTTTTCTGCACTCTGCAGGGAATGCATCCTGTGCCACGACAGCCTGATTTTTCTCTAGCCCCGGTTTTCATGACAAGAGACGGCTGAAGGGCACTTCTCCAGATTCGACCGACTGCCTCCACGTGCCCCCTCCCAACACTGGTATTACACACCTACTTCCTGACAATGCAAAATGTTCAGAAATGTTGATTTGGTAGCATTCTCATAAAAACAGATCACCATTCTCGGGCTGGGCTGTCATCTCCACGACAGAGCATGCGCTGTGGTTTATGTGATCCTGGGTTTGATGCCTGGGACCCCAAATAACAAAAAACGAAACTACACGTTCTCATGAGTACTCCATAATTCTTAACATTAATGGACTTAGAGAACTTCTTCTTGAAAATAATAGTACACATATGGTCATGATACAGTGGAAACACAAAGAATTCAGGAAAAAAATTACATAAAATGGATATAATTAAAGCCTAGGAACAGACGAATGGTACAAGTTGGCATGAGGAATTTCAGAGCATAAATTTTATTTTTAATTCTAAACAAATTAACAATGACATAAATTAAAATTTTTCCATAATCAGTTTCTATAACCTCACTTATATACCTTTGTTTGCTTTTTATTACTATCTTATCAAATATTCACTGAAAATAGTGCAATTCTGAGAGTATTATATGAGGGTGAAGCTAACTCCACTGTAGTAATTCACATAATTAACAAACTTTTGTTAATCTCCTAAACAGCACATAGTTTGAGAAATAAAAGATCAAATGCACTGAAACAAAATTATTTCTTCCGGTTAAAAATGATCGAGCAATAAAAAATGTTGATTTTGCTACTGCAAATAATCACAGAATAACTCCACTTAGACAGAGAAAGGTGTGAAGCCATAATCTTGAAATTTTATAGTAGTGCAAACCAAAGGTAAATCAATAAAATTTGATATAAAAATAAAAGATAAATTTCTACTGATGAATGGTCACTACTAATTAGATTAACATGGTATAAATCAAGCAAATCTTTGGCCAGCCTTCAAAGCAGCTCAATCAGATTCACTTTCCTCCCGTTTTATGTACCATTTACACAAGCGGAACTACTTATATTTATGTCCTCCCTCCAAGGAAATGCTGGAAGAATCAGAGCTTTTATACTTGATTTGCAAAGGCTAGTATCTTTTTATTTCTTCGCAAATCAAATGGTTCCCCTTATTAAAGAAAACATTTAACTTTCTACAAGAAACACATCAAATGTGCTCTTTCAGAATTTAGAATGAATTACATTCATGAAAAAAGAAGAGAAAAAAAAAAAGCCTCAAGTGTCAAAAGAGTACATTCATGTGTCCCAGAAAGTAAAACAAGAGTGCAGACCTCCACTCCGGCGGGTTAGAGCACAAAAATCTCATTGTTCCTTCAACACAAACGTAACCTTTGCACATTTTCAACATCAGGAAAACTCTGCAGGCACTGAAAAGAATTATAAGCAGCCCCCAAAAGAACATGCTCCCAGCTTCCAAAGGGGGCCCGTCACAGATAAACGCCGGGAACTACGGGTAAGTGAGGCAACAAAACAAACAGACTTAAAGATACTGAGAACACACTGCAGCAAGGAGATTCCGGGAGAGGGGCTGGCACTGGAAATCAGCACAGAGGGAGGAATGGCACTAATGAACGTCCTATTTTTCATGAATTCCAGGCTCCTGTTTATGCCTAGGGAGCAAAACCCAAAGAAAAATCACTGTCCACATGGTGATCCCCCACAGGGAAAATCACTGTCCCCGCGATGAACTGGGCTTGAAGACCTGAGGAAGGAGATTAGAGAACCCACAGACTCAAGCTGGAGGTGTGGAACCCTGGTGCAGAGAAAAGGCAATGCCCAATTCTGTGAGTAAACTCTGACCCATTACCAAGCTGACCTGAAAACCAAGGCTAGACCGGAGGACTGATTGTGACTCGAGGGTCGACCCAGAGATTCTGTCACAGTTGGAGTCACTGGAAGTGATTTCTGACAAAGACAGAAAAGAGATCAGGGCTGCTGGCAAAAGTGTCACAGAATCCATGAGGGACAACCTGACCCCAGCACAAGAGATAAGATAAACAGCAAAGATGCTGAAAGGGTCCCAGATGTTGTGCAGTGTGGCAGTACTCAAGGAAAGGCATGCGGAGGAATGAAAACCCATCTCGGAGCAATGAGTGATAAGACACATCATTAAAGAAGCACAACCTCGTTTTAAAACAAGACACGAATAGATGCTGCGGAAGGAAGAAACCTCCTCTTGAAACGCCTTGTTTAAGCCCCAAAGCTGACGAGGAGTAGGAGAGTAGAGGAGGAAGAGGAGGAGGCCAGAGCCTACGAGGGTGAGGATGGTGATTCCAGGTTCTCTCCGAACGGGATGCAAGAGTCTGAGCAGTTGGAAAGAACTCAGGGACGTGAAGGACAGTATTAAGCCAGCCCTGGAAGCAGGATTCCTAAGGAACATAAATAAAATGAAGAGGGCAGCAGAAATAAGTTTCTCCAAGAGGGTAGAAAACATGAATTTACAGGGGCCAGAGCGACAGCACAGCAGGTAGAGCATCTGCCTTGTACACGGCCGATCCGGGTTCAATCCCCAGCATCCCATATGGTCCTCCGAGCACTGCCAGGAGTAATTCCTGAGCCGGGAGTAAGCCCTGAGCATTGCAAGGTGTGACCCAAAAAAGAAAAAAAGAAACAAAAAAGAAAATGAGTTTACAGATTCATAAAGTTCAGCAGGATTAATACGCCCAAAATCCCAGAAGAGCATGTCACCCAACGCCTCAAAAGCAAAAGATGAAAAGGTGTCTCCCCTAATTGTCACTTGGTTCATGGCTTATTACATGACACTAAGAGTCTTTCTCTGTGTCGTCATGTCTGAGGATAATGACACTCGGGGCCTCCCCATCCAAGATCCTGCCTCAAGGGTGCCCAATTATTTCTTTCTCTCTCAGACCTCTCACCCGTCAGCTCCTGGGTGGTCCTATTAGCAGGCAGGGAAGCTGTTGGACGGAGTCGGAACATGAACTTGGATTTCCCTCACTTTGTATTTCTAGCAACAGCACTAGGAGCTTCCAACAGTGCCTGTGCAGAGATACGCAGATCCTACGGACAAGAGTCCCATAACTCAGTGATTAAGCCTGTAGGCGGGGCTTTGCCATCAAGCGTCTGTTTGATTCTCAGTTTTGAAACAACCTAACTGCCTCAGAGTCATCATCTTAAAAAAAAAATACCTATCAGCATCACACTGTTACAAGACAGTCCCATTCCTTGACACAGAAATTACCCAATAATTGTCTGAAGTTATAACCATTACAGTCATTAAACTTAAAGAAGAGAGCAGGTATTCTACTTAATGAAAACTAAAGTTGGTACATATAATCATTGGTATTTCATAAAATAAATTCATCAAAGATACCACAGTTATAAGAGAACTCTTATTTCACAAGCCTACAGAAAGAAGTAACATCCCTGGACTGAAGAGGGCACAGAGTGGACAGGGCAATCCAGGTTCAGCCCCCAGCACCCCGTGTGGTCCCCCCGAGTCCAACAAGAGATCCCTGAGCACAGAGTTAGGGGTAAGTCCTGAGCACCACCAGATGCAGCCCCAACACACACACACACACACACACACACACACACACACACAGAGTAAGAGAGGGGGAGAGAGATAAGAGAGAGAGAGAGAAGTGAAATCTCAGAAAGGGGCCTTAATGAATCAGAAATAAGAATTTTTTCCACGAGCAGTTGAGGTCAAAAAGCAGCTCACTGAGCTCGGGAGGAGAGTGGATGGACACACTGAGAGCTTCAGCAATGAGAAATAGCAGAGGGTGTCAGAGGGAGTCACAGCGCTGCAGGTGACAGACTGCAGCACTGACAGAGGAAGAAGACAGGCACAATGCAACTCACCCAACCGGGGCAGAGTAAAGGGAAAATAATGACAACAAGCGAGAAAAAAAATCAGTGTCTCACAGGACAACATGAAGAAAGACAAATATTCACATTTCAAGGAGCACAGACGGAAAGGAGAGAAAGAGCAGAAAATCTATCTGAAGACAGTGGCTGGAACTTCTCTAACCAGGGGCAGGGAATAATTATCCAGAATCCCCAAGTTCCATACAGACGGAAGTCAAAGGTCCACACGGCACCCAGAGAGTTAAAACGGGAAGAGTTAAAGACACCAGGAGAATCTGAGAGAAAAGCAACGAGTCCTACCTAAGGGAAACCCCAGAAGACCAGCCAGAGGTTGCAATAGGAAGTTTATGGGTTGTGAAGGTAAAACCAGGCAAAGTCAAAGATAAAAAAAAATTCAAACAGGAAGACTCTACCTGGCACTGGAATTTTTAGCTCTCTCTGTCTCTCTCTCTCTCTCTGTCTCTCTCTCTGTCTCTCTGTCTCTCTCTCTCTCAAAATCTGAGACCAAGGACACAGCATCATTTCTGTGCTGCTCCTCCCTGTTTTGTGTTTTTGCGACACTGCTCACATCTTATTATTTTGCTGTCAACTTCAAACATATCATTATAAGTGAAAGTCACACATATTGTCAAACTTGTCCCTTCTCTGACAAAAATAAAAACTAGACTAAAAGTGAGTATTGAAAGTAGGGATATTCCCTAGTTTTATGTTCATAGCAGCATTATTCACAATAGCCAGAATCTGGAAACAACCAGAGTGCCCGAGAATCGATGACTGGATAAAGAAGCTTTGGTACATCTACACAATGGAATACTATACAGCTGTTAGGAAAAATAAAGTTATGACATTTGCTTATAAATGGATGGACATGGAGAAGATTAGTTGAGTGAAATTAGCCAGAAGGAGAGAGAAAGATATAGAATGACTGCATTTATTTGCATCACATAAATATTTATGTACATATTATGACCAATATCCAAGGTCAAGTGAAACATGTATCAGGAGGTCTTGTCAAAGGTGGAAATTATCACAAACGTGTGGGAGTCAGAGGCTAGGTAAATGGAACAGTGTGCTAACGATTGTTAAAAGTGCTAATACCAACCTAGAACTAAGCATTAAATACAGGCAAAAAGATACACATGACAACCATTTAATGTATGTTCTGTAATCCACAATCTGGAAGGGAAGGAAAAGAGAAAGAGATAGAGAGAAAGGGAAAGAAATAAAGAACCTGCCATGGAGGTGGGCTGGGGGAGGGGGAGGGAACCGGGAACATTGGTGGTGGGAGATGGGCACTGGTGGCGGGATGGGTGCTGGAACACTGTATGACCAAATGACCAAAACCCAAATATGAACATCTTTGTAATTGTATATCTCAAGGTGGTATAATAAAATACTTTAAAAAAAAAGAAAGTAGGGATATACATGATAACCCATCAGTGTCTGCATTGCAAACTACAATGTGCAAAAGTAAAGAGAGAGAGAGAGAGAGAGAGAGAGAGAGAGAGGAGACAAGAAGAAAAGTGCCTGCCATGGAGGCAGGTTGTGAGGGAAAGTGGGAGGGAAATGGGGCACACTGGTGTTACAAAATGTGCAATGGTGAAGGGGTGGGTGTTGAAACACTGTATGGCTGAAGCCCAATCATGAACAGCTATGTAATGGTCTATTGCATGATGATTCAATTTAAAAAGTCACACATATGTTACATGTAACTACAAAGCACAAACCTTTAATAAATATACACCATACGGTAAAAGAAATCTAAACTGATCACTAAATAAAGTGACCAACACACAAAGGAAGAGAGCAAGAGTATTTCAGAGAGAGAAACCAATATCCACCAGCATGCAATGAGTAAAATGGCAATGTGAATATAATGATCCATGTTACTTGAAATGCAAATAGGTCACAGAACTAATCAAGACATGAAGCGGATAAATTATTTTTTTTAAATAATAAGATTTGGGGGCCAGAGCGACAGTACATTGGTTAGATGTTTGCCTTGCACATGGTCGACCCGGTTCGATTCCCGGCATCCCATATGGCCCCCAAGCACCACTAGGAGTAATTCCTGAGAGGCGAGCCAGGACTAACCCTTGAGCATTGCGTGTGTGACCCAAAAAAGCAAAAAAAAAAAAAAAAAAATCCATTTAAATACTTCCTACAGAAAAAAATGATTTCAAATCTACCAACACACAGACTGAAAAATGAAAAGAAAAACACTCCATGCAAATGGAAACCAAAAGAGGCTCTAATAACTATACTTATATCAGTTCAAATAAACTTTAACCCAAACACTGTAATAAGCACTACATACAATGGAATAAAATTCAGTAGATAATTGAAAAACTACTATGAACAATTACACATCAACAAATTGGACAGCCCAGATTGAAATGGACAAATTCCCATAAAAATATAACTTCATGACTGAATCACAGAGACACTGAAGAGGAAGCATTTCCAAAATCATTTATTTTTTTAGTTCTTTTTAAAATTAATTTTATTTAAACACCGTGATTTACAAAGCTATTCACAGTACAGTTGTTTCAGTCATTCAATATTCCAGCACCAATCCCACCACCAAATGCCCTTACCACCACCAAAACCCCTTCTTTCCCACCACCCCCATCCCCATGCCTGCTCCCTTAGCACGAACTAATTATACTGCTTACCAGAAAATACATCTTGGAATGGTATTGCTAATAAATTATGTTCTTTTTACTGAGTTGTTACATGTGAGCTAGGCAATGTTATTTTTTCACTTATGAACTCATTAAATAGAGTGAACTTCTACTCAATTTTTAGCAAAGATGTTCATATTAATCTTTCATAAGTGTTCAATAATCAATCCCAAACCCACTACAATTGCAGCTACGGCAACAATTATTTCAAATTTTCCATACCTCTGCTGAGCTAAGCAGATACTCATTTATTAATTTTGTATTGTCTGTTATACATAGTGTGATGATATATCCAACCTCAATTTATAAGACCAGGATTCTTCTGTTACTGAAACCATGCAAGGTCCTCACAGGGAAAATGTAAGTGTATCCTTCAAAAACAAAGACACAGGGGCTGGAGTGATAGCACAGCGGGTAGGACATTTGCCTTGCTCGCAGATGACCTGGGTTCCATCCTCATCATCCCATGTGGTCCCCAGAACCACCAGAAGCAATTCCTGAGTGCAGAGCCAGGAGAAACTCCTGGACACAGCCGGATGTGACCCAAAAAGCGGAGGAAAAAAAAAATACAGAGACGCAGAAACCCTCATTAAAGCACCAGTTGGATCAAATTCACCACGAGTGAGATTAGGGTCAGCAATGTAAAGGCAGTTCACTGCCACAAGCAATGAGGTGATTCAGCAGCTCAGCAGATGCAGGATGAAAAAGTCCCGCGGATCTCGAAAACGCTCTGAGTAGACTCCACACTATTCATGATGAAAACTCTCCTGGACGGACACAGAGGCCACATGTGACAAGACCACAGGGAATAGCCACAAGAGTGAAGCTTTTTCTCTTTAAGCAGGAATAAAATTGGATGACCACTCTCAGTACTTTTATTTGACCCAGTTTTTGAAATTTTATTCACTGGAACTTGGCATGAAAGAAAAGGCATCCAAAGTGGAAAGGACGAAATACATATTTTCATATGACATGGCACTGTATATAGAAAACCTGAATAATCTCTCTCTGTGTGTATGTGTATAAACCACCTCCACAACAACAAAAAACTGATACATTTAGTAAAATTGCAGGACTAGAAATAAAATCTTGTATAACAAAAATCTGTTGTGTATGTGAATAATTGTTAGTGAACTTAGGGAAATTAAGTTCTTAATTTCAGGAAGAGAAATTAAGAATACAATTCAATTCATAATTGCTTCAAAACAATTACATACCTAGGAAAAATTTATATAGGTACATATGACTATTAATATATAAACATATACTAGTTAATTCTTATAGAACACTTCACAGGGGCTTAGACCTGAAACATATGTATAGTGGGAAAACATTTTAAAACATGGAGCAGATCCTTCTTGAACCTTCTAGAACCTTCTAGAACCCATCCCCATTGCTGGCCCTCTGCCCTGCCCCTCCACTCACACTCACTCAGATCCTCTTGTTCCTGAGCCTCATGTCTCTGAGGCCAGGGTGCAGTGATACAGACGTTGGGGTCCTTCAGAAAGAGAGGGAAGTATTTTTGAGGGTTGGGCTTTCTCCAGCGTGTGTCTCCAGGTGAGGGAGAGCCCGTCCTATAGACGATGACGCCCTATTAATGGGCATTAAAGACTGTCATGGCGGCTGTGTGGCTCCACCTGTTCCAAAGGTCCAGAGGGAGGCATGAGGAATGCATATGGCTGTACTGTATCTCCACAGCCCAGGGAAACCCCATCCCCGCATCTCCACAGCTCTGAGTCCTGAGCAGAACACCTGGATCCTGAAACTGGGCTCATGTTGCCTCCCCACACCAGGAGCTTGGCAGCTGAGGACCGCTGAGAACTCTGTGACTCTCGCCATATTTCCTCGACCACAATTATGCCGAGATCAGCACAGGAAACCAGAGAAAGCACTGGGCAGGCGATGTTCCCTGCAGCTGGTCCCGGGCGCCTTGAAAAGACCAGTCCTGGCATGCAGGGTGCCTGGGAAAAACCTGCAGAGCCCAAACCCAGACAGGCAGGCCCAGCGGGCAGCTTGAGAAACCTATGGGTCAAGGACAACGGCTACCCACTGGGCCATTTCCAACCCCCAATAAACACGCCATGTTAGGAAACTCATAGTAGGCTGGCATCAGGAGCCAATCATGAATGAGGAGTGTGAGGTCAGCTCTGGGGTCCGCACACTGGTTGCTGGTGTCCAGTATCAAGAGGAGGCCTTGTGCCCTTTGGCCTCCTGGGATGAGCTGGGGAGTCACACATGCCAGCCGGCTGCTCAGCCTCACTCACCAAATTCTGCACCACCTCCTGCTCTCGGAAAAACAGACATAAGCCACATAAACGCGAGTCCGGAAGCCAGAGAGACGGCATAGCAGAGAGGCACTGGCTTTGCATGCAGAAGACTTTGGTTCCATTCCTGACACCACACAGGGTCCCTGAATACCCCCGATCCGCCAGCTGCAATCCACGGGCACAGAGCCAGGAGTCAGCTCCAAGCACAGCTGGGTGTGGCTTCCAAACAAACAGACAAACCAATAAAACGAGGAGTCTGAGCAAAGATGAAGGCCGAACATTCATCTGCAAAGCCTAAATCACATGGCTAAAACAACGGCCGTCTTTATGAATGAATCCAGCTACCATGACACTGCAAGGCGATTTCCTCCCTCATCAACAAGTGTCCACCTTCATCTGAAACTGGTATCAAGAGTCAATGAGTCAGCATAGCCCTGAATGGACAGGGGGTTGGGGGGCCCAAGTGCCTGGGCTCTGACATGGGGACACCCAGGAGCTGGCTGCCCTGCCCTTCCCTACATCAGGCAGGCAGGAAGAGCGCCTTCTCTCTTCAAGAGCTAGGGGTGTCCAACAAAAGCAACTAACTCTCAAGTCGTGAGCATTGAGACATCAATGTAGCCCCAGAATTCATGTTTCAGGGCCAGGGAGGTAGTCGGGGAGTACTGGAGGGAAGGCGCTTGTCTCTCCTGACGCCATGAGCCAGGTTCCAGCCAGGCATCACACATGGTCCTGTGAGCAACAACAGGGGTCACCTCTGAGCACAGAGCCAGGAGCAGCTCCTGAGCACTGCTGGGTGTGCTCTCTCCCCCAAATAAAAGCACTACAGCTACAGCCAAAACACATGTATCGTCAAGTCCTATAAACTGTTTTTTGGTGTTTGTCCCAAGGAGTCACAGACAGAGTCCAGGACCAAAGCCAGAGGAGAGATTCTGTCTCGGGCGCCCCCATGTCCCTGGGGCACAGCAGTGCCCAGAACCTGAATTCAGTGTGGATCTCTGTGTCAGAAAAAAGGAGAAATATCTGAGCTGATATTTCTGCTCCACTGGGAGCAGGCAACACTCTAACGTCACCACCTGCTGGGTGCTGGACTCGCCTTTCTGTCACCAGACACGGAGGCGCAAGGGATGGCATCTCTCCTGGGATGCACTTGCTATAATACACAGACAGACATTTTTAACTATTTGCCAATAAAGACACATTAAGGCATTCCATACTCAAGACTGGTATAAGAAGCCACAAAAGAGGTCAGAGCAATAGTACAGTGAGTAGCATGTTTGCCTTGCAAGCGGCCCACCCAGGTTCAATTCCCAGCATCCCATATGGTTCCCCAAGCACCACCAAGAGCATCCCTGGGCATGACCCAAAAAAGAAAAAAAAAGAAGCCACAAAATCCGGGTGGACACATAGATAGTGCAGAGGTCAAGGCACTTTACTTTGCACACAGCTTTACACACAGCTTTGCACACTTACTTTACCCCCCATCCCCATACCGCATGAAGCCCACCAAGCAAGACCCCTGAGCGCAGAGCCAGAAGAGCCTCTGCTGGGGACAGGTTGGCCTCAGCCCTGCCATAAACAAAGGCCACAAAATAATAAAGCCCAAAGATTCACAAGCATAAATACAAAACACGTACTTAGTATGTGTAACAGGGAATTCCAGGAGTGTTCCTAAGCCGGGCTGTCATGGAGACTCAAAGGGGATCAGTTAAGGGGCCGGAGCAATAGCACATTGGGGAGGGCATTTGCCTTGCACACAGCCTACCCAGGTTCCATCCCCAGCATCCCATACGGTCCCCTGAGCATCACCAGGAGTAAGTCCTGAGTGCAGAGCCAGGAGTAACCCCTAAGCAGTGCCGGGTGTGACCCAAAAAGCAAAGAGAAAGAGAGAGAGAAAGAGAGAGAGAAAGAGAGAGAGAGTCAGTTAAGATGAGAGACCCCACAAGGACCTGGGGGCAGACTCACAGACACTGTCCACTTCAACCCAGGTCAAGGCCACGGGCTGCCAGTGCAAACAGCCCATGGGAACAAGGCAGCTGTGGCACCCCAGTCTTGGTGACCTGCCACCTGTTGGGATGTCAGACTCTGGTTCTCTGCTGCAACCTTAGAGCGGGACCGTGTACTGGTCTGGGCCCAGCAATGAGGCAGACTGAGATGGGGAGAGGGCAGGGAGGGACTTGGGGAGGGGCTGTCTCAAATGCCAAGGCCAGGGCTCTGGGGCTCTGAGCGCCCATGACCAAAAGTCGTGGGGCTTAAATCCAGCCTTCGGCTCAGAGAGCCCTCGGACTCCTAATATCATCAGACTTCTTTTCCTCCTGTTGCTAAATGTTTTTTAACTTTTGGCCTCACCCAGCAGTGCTCAGGGCTTACTCTTAGCTCTGTGCTCAGGGTGCTAGGGATTGAACCCAGGCTGGTCCCAAGCAAGGCAAAGCGCCTCCCTGCAATACTATCACTCTGGCCCTTTTAAACTACTTAGTTAAGTAGTTAAGCTACTTAGTTAAGTAGTTAAACTACTTTAAGAATCTAATGCTCTACTAACTCAGTGGGGGAGGGAGGGGGGGGGCAGCTCCGGGGATTATACCTATCTTAAAAGGTCCTTAGATCATGTCTTTAAGCATATAGAATAATGCAGTCTCAGTGTACTTTAACTTTTCTAGCTAAAGTTCTCATTTTTCCTCCATTAAATACATAGATCTTTGGGGAGAGGGGATTGAGGGAGCAGGTATGTGGCTGGGTCTGGGCCTCACCCAGTGGTGCTCAGGCTTACACCTGGCTCTGTGCTCAGGGATCATTCCTCGCAGGGCTCAGAGGACCCTATTCCGTGCCCGAGAGCAGACTAAGGTTGGGCCATGCATGGCGAGCGCCTTACCCCCTGTACTATATGTCCAGCCCCAAGTGGCTAGATTGTAAGTAATGGACATATTTTATAATTTCTTCAGTTTCCCTTTCCAAATATTTGGAGAATGGCATTTGAACGCAATTGTTTTCCTTTGGCAATTCTAAGCATTTTATATGGTGTCTTGAAACACGATGCTGAGAAGTGCCCTCCACTGCGTGGTCTGCATGTATAAGCCACTTCATTTAATTTAGGTTTTGGTTTGGTGCTCAGGGCTGACACCTGGCTCTGTGCTTAGGAATCACTCTTGGTGAGCCTTGGGAGACCATAAGGGATGTGCTTGTCACATGCAAGACAAGTGCCTGCCTCACTGTATTATCACTTTGGCCCCAAAAGTGAACCATTTTACAGAAGAGGGGTGCAAAGAGGTCTGCACACCCTAGATAGTCATATTCCTGTCTAATGGGGGGAAGACAGAAGGGTGAGGGAAGACAGAAGAGGGGGAGAGAGAGGGAGAGAGAGAGAGAGGGCCAGTGACTGCACATAGGTGGGCATCCTTTGCAACGGGAATGACACAGCACCATACAGGGAGTCCTCCCTGAGCACTGCTGGCTGTGGGTCCCAATCCAAAACCGGTAGGGTGTTTACCTTGCCCACAGCCAACCTAGGTTCCATCCCCAGCATCCCATATGGTTTCCCCAGCACTGCCAATAGTAATTCCTGAGTATAGAGTCAGGAGTAAGCCCTGAGTGTTGCGGTTATGACCCAAAGAGAAAAAAAAAAAAAAAAAAAAAAAAAGAAAGCTAACATTCTAACCCCCAATGCACTCAGTCACACACACACACACACACACACACACACACCACCACCACCACCACCACCACCACCACCACCACCACCACCATCACCATCACCATGCCAGCAACCGGCCCAGGAAAAGGTGGGGCTCAGGCAGAAACCAGGACAGGACGACTGAGTAGGTCCTGCTAGTTCCTGAGCCCGATTGTGTCCTCAGGCAGTTCATCCCCCCACCCCAGGCCCCCTTTAACATCCCATGTACAAAACAGAGAGGAAGGAGCAGCAAAGTCAGGCCAGGGTGTCGGATAAGCCCAAGTTAACGGAGGGTGCAGCATGGGGAACCCAGGGAGCCATGTGAGGTGGGGACAGGTGGGTGTCTGCGGTATGTGTGCATTTGTGTGTGTGTGTGTGTGTGTGTGTATGAAGGCGTTTGTATCTGTACATGTGTATGAAGGTACATCTGGGCGCATGTGTATGTGGTGTGATAAGGCTGTGTGCATGCATGTGTAGGACATGTCACAGGTATCTGACCATGGCTACATTTTGCACATGTTCCTTTTCCCCTCACCAACGCAAATGTGTGCCACAGGATCCAGCCAAGCAGATACACTGTGTTAACAGCAGTTTGTGCCATTTGCACAACTAAAAGCATTGAGAATGTTCACAGGGCCGGAGAGATAGAATGATGGGTAGGGTACTAGTCTTGAATAGGACTAACTTGGGTTCAATCCCGCATGATCCCCTGAGTATTGGCAGGAGTGATCCCTGAGCACAGAGCCAGGAGTAAGCCCTGACTGAGCACCAAAGGAAAAAAAATAACCACCAAGAGCATTTGAAACCTGTGAGGCCTCAGCACCGTGAGTCTTCTGAGCTCTCAAAGCACAGCCAAAGAGAAGCCAGAGATCCAGAAAGTTCCACACAGCCAAAGAGAAGCCAGAGATCCAGGAAGTTCCACAGAGCCGAAGAGAATTCAGAGATCCAGAAAGTTCCACACAGCCAAAGAGAAGACAGAGATCCAGAAAGTTCCACACAGCCAAAGAGAAGCCAGAGATCCAGAAAGTTCCACACAGCCGAAGAGAAGACAGAAATCCAGGAAGTTCCTCAGAGCAGAAGAGAAGCCAGAGATCCAGGAAGTTCCACACAGCCGAAGGGAAGCCAGAGATCCAGAAAGTTCCACACAGCCGAAGAGAAGCCAGAGATCCAGAAAGTTCCACAGAGCAGAAGAGAAGCCAGAGATCCAGAAAATTCCACACAGTCAAAGAGAAGTCAGAGATCCAGAAAGTTCCACACAGCCAAAGAGAAGCCAGAGATCCAGAAAGTTCCACACAGCTGAAGAGAAGCCAGAGATCCAGAAAGTTCCACACAGCTGAAGAGAAGTCAGAGATCCAGGAAGTTCCACACAGCCAAAGAGAAGCCAGAGATCCGGGAAGTTCCACACAGCCGAAGGGAAGCCAGAGATCCAGAAAGTTCCACATAGCCAAAGAGAAGCCAGAGATCCAGAAAATTCCACACAGGCAAAGAGAAGTCAGAGATCCAGAAAGTTCCAGGGTGTGCAAAGGGTTAACTGCTCTGTCTTTAATACAGCAGATGAAACTAGGAGGCCTATGTACTTCCCAACAGACTGGCCTCCGTGACCCTCTCCCTGGAGCTGTCCCTGGACCCCAAATTCCAGCTCTCTCGCAGCGGGAGCACGGTGCCGGGAGGGTTTTGCTTTTGAGTGACCGACTTTTGCGAAGCAAAGTTGCAGGAGAGATGCTGGCAGGCACCCAAGATCAATCTTCTTCCCTTTTCATTATTTTGGGACAAGCAGCAGCCCCTTCACACTGCATGGAACTGAATCAATAGCCGCCAAGAACAACAGGCCTCATGCTTTCAAGACCATTTCAGCAGGACCAACCAGAGGCCAGTACAATGAAGGATCTGTGGGCTGCAAGAACAACAACATTTTCACTTTGTTATTCACTGTGCACTAATCTGAGGCCCATCTTCCTGTTCCAAACGCCAGTTCAATCTCTGAAGTCTCCCGTCACAAACATGTCTGCAGATGGCTCCCCACTCACCCAGACCAGCCCCACCCTGTCTCCACCTGGCCCCAGAGAGCCTGCGCTCACACAGGTCTCCTCTGGCCTGGGCGCCCGTAGCCATCGCAGACTCACTGACCCTTCTTTCCAAAAGCAACTATGGGTTTTGTTTTCAGTTCCGGAATGTCTGCATTAGAGAGTCAGTGTGCAAGGAAGATGAGTACAGCTCCCCCTGCCCCATCTCGGGAACAGTGTTGGGCTAGGACACACACACACACACACACACACACACACACACACACACACACACACACACGCCGCATCTTTTCCAAACAGCGCCTATGACACTGTCACCATGGCCTCCCCGTGTCCTGAGTTCCAGGCTGTAGGACATGGAGAAGCCTCCAGGTACATGTGCCGGTCAGGAACTGGTGAGGCCGCTGCCCACTGTGACCCATGGGCACGGTGGGACCCCTAATTCCTGGGAATGTGGAACCCCTGACCCTCGAGTCACCTGCTCAGACAACCCGGGCACCTCATCTCCATTTCCCCTTTTTCTGTCAATTTTTTGTTTTCACTCTATTCATGGAGAGAAACTTCAGTTTTCTGGTCTTTTTTTTCTAAATACTATTTATTTGGAGAGCATGGGCCATACCCAGCTATGCTCCCATCACCAGGTCAGGGAAGCAGAGAGTGAGACAGGCAGAAGAGGACCCAGCACAGGCAATGGGGCCAGAGACTGGGAGCCCCGCCACCGGCCCAGGACCACAGGCCAGGCTTACCGGAGGCCATGGAGGCTCCAGTCTACAGAGACCAAAGGCTGAACCAACTCGCTCTGTTGGTCACCGAATCATCAAACTGGCTGCTCAAACTCCTCTTAAGTCCTAAAACAGAAAGAGAATAGTTAATGCAGTGCTTTGCACACTAAAATGTGTGGCACTGAAACAAATAAGGAAATGTGTTATTCTTTTAAAGGCAAAATAAAGTTTTCCACATTGTACAGTCTTGCAACATTTCTGTTCTTAATATTCATATATTAATGAATGCTTAACGAAATGGCATTTCTAAAAGAACGAGGGGCCCAGAGTAAATAGGCTTCAAGGCATTTACCTGCCTTGCACATATAGACCCTGATTTGCTCCCTGGCACAAAAATTGATTCCCTGAGCACTGCCAGGAGTGAGCCCTGAGCAACGCGTCAGGAAAATATCCAGGACACAACTGTCTGGTGTGGCTCAAAAACCAACAGAAACTAAACGGGTCACAGTGACAAAAACACTGATATAACCAAGCACCTTTATTTGACAGATAATAAGATTGAGACCCCCAAATGGTTAACATCACAGCTGCACGGTTTGCTCCTGATAAACACTCTAACCTCCTTATTCTTTACAAGATGAAAGCCCAACATCATTTTCTGCAACTTTATCTCTTTTTTTTTTTTTGAGAGTCCCATTAAATAGGGACATTTGTTTAAACCTGAAATGCAGTATTCACAAAGTCTTCCGTGATGGCACATCCACAATTTAGACAATTTCTCCAAAGTCCTTTGAAAATCTGGGTCGGCAGCGTTTAACGAGGCCGAGGTTAGAACCAGACACTGGCTCAAAGTCCACCCAAGATTAGAAACAATTAACACATCAAGACTTCAACACGATGTCAGACGTTGAACAGCCGCTGAGCACCTTCTGAGCTACACCTCGGTTCTCTGCCATCCTCAGCTGGAGTCTGTGACATGTCCAGACCTACCCCCATGCTTTGACAGTAAAGAATCTGCTGTGACATCTACACTAATGTCCCAGAAGCTGGGCCCAGCACTATTAGCGCATCGTAACTCTTCAAGTATCTCTGACCGTCCTTCCACAAACATGCAAAAAAACCACAGAAGAGCCTTGCATTACTCTAATGAGCTGTAAAATCAGATGACATGGCTAGGAAAGCAAGAACCAAACAACTATTTGGGAAGTGAGACTTGAAACAGAAAACAAAAGCAAACCGAAATGGCAGAGTTCGACCCTAATCCCTGCCAGCATACCGGCTCGCTCTGACACTGGGAAAACCCCAGAAAGCTGATTTTTGCCCAGATTTTATAGTCAGTGTCACGTTTCTCCTAAGTCTTCCCACGCCTCGGGGATGCTCCCCGTGCTCTTACACTTTATTGGGCCGTTCCACCAACAAGTCATTTTTAAATTATGGTTTATTTATCATCCGCTGGTGGGGCCTGACAGATAGACTCTAATGCAGGTCTACTTTCACTGAAAACATTGCAGCTAATTGGGGGTAAGGCATTCTGGTCCCCCACATAAACAGAAATCATTTCAGCCTGAATAGGAAGAAACAGCTAATGCTAAATAAACAATGCTCAAGATATAATGATTCATAAGTCGGTCAAAATTATACGTCTCAAGGAAAGTTCTGGGTAGAGCAAACCAAATTAAAATATTTCTTTCCCTGCCCTCTCGATGTGAATTACTGTGTGAGACTTCCTATTTTTGGAAAATTCAGGTAACTTGCTTTTTTTCTGATAGCTACCTCAAGCCAGAGGATAAAAATGACAGCGCGGCTGTAAATACCCCGAGCCCTTTCTTTCAGCCACAAGGACACTTTTCCAGGAGACTATGAATTTCCCAGTAGCAGGGCATGTGTGTCTGGGTCTGGGAGTTTCAGGGAGGCGGGAAGAGTTTCTAAGTCACAGAGACCATAATTAGCCAATGAACAAGAGGGCGGCCCATCAATACACCGTTTGGAATAAACTGGTTGGATGTACATTTGAGAAGCTGCTTATTTGTTCAAGAGGCAGAGGGAGCTCCAATTTTCCAATCTCTGAAATTGCTACCAGATCCTAGATTAGTCAATTACCCTTCATTTCACAGCACGTAACTGTAATAAAATAATCCAAATAAAATCCTTGAATGTGCCTCTCTAGACTTGAAGGGGGCTGGTTTCCACGTGGTTTGAAAGGCCCGTCCCCTTTGTCGGAAACTTCCTAACACCACCAAGGTGATAGATCCGACTGGCAATTAGGGCAACGAAACCATAACCAAACTCAGTGGCTCTCGGAACCGAATTCAGCCACACCGCCATTTCTCAAGGTTACATGGGGTCCCCCGCCTGCCCCAGGCACAGCAAAAGAAGCCAAGGAAAATATCCGGATTGGACACATTGGTCTCTTCTACACCAATAGTAAATCCACGTCCTATTTCCCTACAGTTACCAAAGTACAGACTTCTCTGAGCCCTGAAAGAAGCATAAAGCTATATTTCTTGCCTTATGACCTTGAAGATAATCTCAGGTCCACTCTCAAATCCCTATCTTTCCTTCCCAATCTCTCTAGGCACCCATCCTGCCTCCTACTATTTGTGTGTTCTCATTCCTGTCCATTGCTGATAACAGGGTTTGTTTGTTTGTTTGTTTGTTTTGGAGGGGCACTTTTGGATCACACCTGGGATTACTCCTGGCTCTGCACTCAGGAATTACTCCTGGTGGTGCTTGGGGGGCCATATGGGATCCAGGATCAAGCCCAGGTTGGCATGTGCAAGGCAAACACACTCCTCACTGTACTATTATCACTCTGGTCTCCTCTCTAATAACTTTTGACCCCAGCCAATGAACTCTGCATGTTTTCTCAATCAAGTAAACAGATGCCGGCAGATGCTTCTGATCTGAGATGAAATCACCTCCGATGAAGACGCCATGTCCACTCCTTGAATTCAGACTGTCCTCAAGCACCCGTGCTGCCCTGGGCAGGCAGGGGCTCCTCATCCACACTTCGCTTATGTTTCCACAGGGCCATATCTACAAGCAGAAATGAATCCACCAGAAAACCAAAACCCTTCTAAGGCCTGCACAGACCTGGGTTCAAATCCAGCATCGCCTTCCTTTATGCAGCCGGTCCAGCTGCTCCGATACAAACAGAACGTGCAGGTGCTTGGCTCCAGAGACACCCTTGGGACAGGCCACCCACGGGAGGCCCTCACATGCTCCGAAAAGGGTCATCTCCTGGCAACTTGGCACCTCGAGACAGCAACGCTGTCCGCGTGAACACAGGCCTGCCCTCCTGCAAGTGGCATCAATTAAAACCCTCCCTGGGTTCTCCCATGCTGCTCGACCCTGATACTGCAAAAAAACACCCCGCTGAGCAAAGGGCTTTGCTCAAGAGAAAGGTGCGCCTCCCTGCTCTATCACAGACAGTGGCTAAGCCCCAGGAGACTTTGGTGATGCTTGACAAACACCGCGCCTCTGCTTGGGGTGCCCAGAGATCAGCCCATGTGTGGCCACCAGCACGCACTTCTCTCCATGCCGCTGTTCTATGCTGCCTCAGGGGACCCCAAAACTCGCAGCCGGGAGGTGGGCTGCTCCCCACTGCCACGCACTTCCCAGTCGGCTAATAGACATTTCAAGGCTCTGTGTTGACAGACTCGATTGGGCCCGCGCACATCGGTTCCATGTGTTTTATTTCCCCTTGGAGCTGGGTGCTGGCAGGGGCGGACACAATGAAGAGGGTGGCGGTGCGCGTTTCCAGGCCCTGGCCTGGCCGGGTTATGAAAGAAGGGCTTTGACGCTGGTGCGCGGGCTGGCTCCACTCACGCGCCTTTTTAGTACATTATTGTTGCCATGTGTTTGCTGCTGTCTGGAGCAATAAAAGAGCTCTGAAATATTTGTCTGTGTCCTTCATGGGCCTGAGAGTTTCCACAAGAGAAAGCACTTGGAAAAATCACAATATTGCTCCAAATCAAATATTAGCATAAAAAAAACTTGCTGAAATGTTGAGCTGAAATACTAAGGAATTATTACCCCCAGGGTGATTTATGAAGGGCAGAGTGTCTTCTCCCTGCAGGCGTTTCCATGCCCTGGAGGACAAGCAATGCTTAGTATATTGTTCTTCACACAGGCTGGCAGCAGGAATGATGGGCTGGGGGGTGGGGGATGAGCATAGTGGAGTGATAACCACCACCCAGTGCCACGTGAGTAGAGCCTGAGTGTAAGTGCATCTGCTTCACACACCCGCAGCTGCAAATGAGGGCTCTCTGACGTGAAGGGAGGGGTCTCCCTCTAACCCCAACTTATAGACGCATTTTCCTCCCACTGAACGCTACATCCTGACGACTCAGCGGCGATGAGCCCAGAGAGCAGGGTTTACTTCAGCACTACTCAAATAAATATTCCTGTGCAGCTCATTCTCTGTAAACCTGACCTGGGCAGAAATTGCACCAAAGAAACTCTCCAATGAGAGAGAAAGAGAGAGAGCGCAGAAAGAGGGAGGGAGGGAGAGTGAGGTGAGGGAAAGGGAGAGGAAAAGTGCCTGCTAGAGAGGCAGGTGGGAGGGGGCCGCAGGAGGGAAACAGAGGGTATTGGTGGTGGAACATGTACAATGCGAAAAGGATGGGTGCTGGAAAATTGTATAACTGAAACCTAATAATGAACAACCTTATAACTGTGTATCTCACTGTGATTAAAATTTTTTAAAAAAATTTAAGTACTCGGGGCCGGAGCGATAGCCCAGCGGGTAGGGCGTTTGCCTTGCACATGGCTGGCTTGTGCCAGCTTGGGTTCGATTCCCGGCATCCCATATGGTCCCCCGAGCACCGCCAGGAGTGATTCCTGAGTGCAGAGCCAGGAGTAGCCCCTGAGCATTGCCGGGTGTGACCCAAAAAAGCAAAAAAAAAAAAAAAAAATTTAAGTACCCAATTTAAAAATGAAACTCCAACAGAGGACCGTGGCTCCATCTGAATTTGTTCTGGCTTACAGCTTTAGAAGCAGATTGTTATGCTGCTCTTGGGGTACCTAGGGACAGTGGCATTTCATAAAACTGCAAACTGGAACTCCAGTAACAGCACCTGGCGACGTGGCTTCAGAGCTCCTGATTCCCGGCTGCCTCACTGGTAGAACCAAGGAGGACTTCCACACCTTGAACGGTTAAAGATGCCAAGATCCTAACTCCCTGGCCTCTCTCTTAAACATTATCAATGTCAAAGTGTTCGTTTGCCAACATTTTAAATGGGCGACAGCACTGCCACCAGGGCTGGTTTTCACTATGGTCTGGGTTTCGTGTCCTGGGATCCTCACTGGCATCGTGGCCCACTGTGTGCAAACACACAACCTGGTTCCCACAGTACGGTCTTTGTTTCTGCTGATCCCACAGGCTGAAAGGGGAGCTTTGAACTGAACAAGCAATCCAGAGTTTATCTACTTCTAATTGTCTGCAAAATAATGTAATCTATTCACACACTGGAAGGGAGGAAAGAGAGCTCATAAAAAAAAGGTCAAAACAAGAACGAAACCATCACTGTACAGCGCTGTGCTCTGGAGTTTTCGGAGCAGTCTGGAGGGAAAAGCTCAGGTGTTCTGCCAAGGTTACAAGGCCAAATGAGTGATGGTAGCTAGAACCAGAAAGGAGGGGTGGGGAGAATGCAGTCGGGAGCAGAGGCGCACAGGGGATACGGTGTTTACTTAGAGCTTCTGGAAGTGAGCGAAGTGACTCATTTGCAAAGAGGAAAGCTGGCTCAAAGTTCACCTGCCTGGAAAAAAGACAATAATAGGAATTTGCCTGGCCTGTATCATCAGATTGGCAGAAAGATAAAAGGAGATAAATAATAGCGGGAAAGTGCTCGGTGCCATGAAGCAGCAGCCAATCCAGCAACCGACCCCAGCCTGCCCACGGCTTTCGGCCTTGGGCCAGCAGAGGGTGTGCTCTGCTTTCTCTGGGGCACATGCCCACACAGAAACAGCTACTGCACAGCTCTGATGTGGCAGTCACCATATGAAGGGCCGAAACCAGACAAAAGAACACACTCAGCCCTCTGCGAGCCACTCGGCTTTCCCTCTGCCAAGAGCGAGACCGCGCGTGAGAATGAACCACACACTGGGCTGTTCTCTGTCAGCCCCCCATCTCCCACTGCCTGGGCCCTTCCTGGCTTTCATCAAGGGAGGTGGTGCCATGGCCAGATCGCAGGGAGAACTGGAGGAGTTTCTGGAGAGCACCTGCTGGGACTGACTTACCTGACACCTGATAGAGCACTCAAGGCGGCGGGCAGAGGGACAGCTTCGCCTCTACCTCAGTGGTGATGCAACATGCATCTGCCCCCTGGGAGATGGAAGACCTTGAACAGAGAAGGTTCTGGAAATGAGTTGCGGAAAGGAGAAGGTGATGATCTGTGGAAACATTCTGACTGCCACAGATCTGTGGGCGAGCGGCCTGGGGAACATGGATGAAGGCGGGAGAATCCGTGCCAACAGGAGAAGCGAGAAGAAATGACCTTGTTCTTTTCTTTCATTCTGTTTTGGGGCCACACCCAGCAGTGCTCAAGGCTTACTCTGGGCTCCACCACTCAGGGACCACTCCTGGCAAAGTTTAGGAGCCATATGGGGTAGCAGGGATCAATCCTGGGTCAGCTGCATGCAACAGCTATAGCCTACTCGCTGGGCTATAGCTCCAGCCCCCCACCCCCACCAGATTTTTAATGACTGCTTTTTCTTAAAAGAAATTTTTATTAAAAACACCATGATTTACAAAGTTGTTTGTTGTACAGTTGTTTCAAGCATTTAGTGTTCCAATATCACTAGTGTGACTTTCCTTCCACCAATATCCCCAGTTTCCCTCCCAATTCCAACCTACCCTCTTTTGGCACATAAAAAATTTAGTTTATGTTGCTTATTCCAACAAAACTTTAAGAAATGGCATATGCAATGATCAGAGAATAAATCACTAAGAGCCAATTGTGGATTACTATGATTTTGACCTACATTAACAAGAAAACTATAATAAATTCATACAATATAATAAAAATGACTATTTTCATTTACACATATACATTTTTCAACTCTGGAATCTAATGTATATTACATTAGTTTTTTATTACATTACATTTTATTTTATATTTTGATCTGATAATGGCAGTAATCATGTCTCACTTGTCATTGCTAGCACTTTTAAAGCAATTCTGTATTAATATTTAATTATTTCTTTAAGCCCTGGCTGCATTCAGGGCTTACCCCCGGCTCTGTGCTCAGAGATCACTCCTGGCAGGGCTCAGGGACCACATGTGGTGCCGGGAATCAAATGGATCAGCTCAATGCAAGGCCAGGGCTGAAACCCTACTGCTCTTTCTCTAGACCAAGAAATGACTTTCTTTCCCTAAGGACCTGGTTCTTTTTCACTAGGGCTTGCTCGTGACCTCTGGGAAATCATTAATGGTCCACCAGGATTCTGTTCTCGCTGATCAAGAACACAGGGTCTTGAATACCCAGAAGTGACGTCTCAGATTCTAGCTCAATGGGGTTCCAGGTGCTGTGATCTAGAATCAGGATGTGTGGAGGGTCTGTGTGGGGGAGGGTCTGTGTGAAGGCTCAGCTGCTCAGGGGTTCCCTGCGCCCTCTCTGCTCAGCACCCTGAGAGCCTCAGTGGGTGCCTGGGGTCAGGGTAAGAGGATGGGGTGGAGATTCGGTTTGTGGCTCATTGCCCCTCAATAGAATGAGTGAGTCCTTTGATTTCACTCTCTCCCATCACACAGGACTGTCAAAACCAAGTCCCAGGTATCCAAACAGGTCAATGACAAACAAGGCTGAAAGCATAGAAAGTGTGGCCAAACGCCTCGATTTTCCCGTCTTGGTCTGATGGTAATTACTCACAATATTTTCTATCTTCAGATGGCTTAAGCAGATTTCACATGCTTTTAGACCCATTTTTTTAAAATGTTTTCAGTGGTAGACTTGATCCCAATAATTCAGAGTTCGACAGCATGAGATAGAGAACAGACTGATCGAAGCCTTAGATACATCTAGTGCTATGAGCTGAGGAAATATCTGATCTAACCAGGGCTGGGAATGAAAAGCAAACACATACAAGAAATTCTTACACTTAGGGAAAAAGTAAGTACTCGCAAAACCTGAGTTGAACATATTCATTTGATAGTTACCAAGTTATTTACCACTCAAAACGGAATGATTTGCTTAGGCCAGCAGCCAACAGATACAGAGAAAACGTTCCTATTAATGTACGCCGAATATCAACACATCTCTGAAATTTGAAAAGCAACATTCAACCTGAGTAAACAGGAATACATGGTTTTAAACCCCTAAGTTTATAAAAGGACCTGGTTTTTTTCACTGCTTTCTAGGATTTCAATCACAAGCTAGAACAACAACCACCCCTGACCACTACCCCTTCCCCCAAAAAAGAAAAAAAACAACTTTGTGTCTCAGTATCAATTATTGTGGTATAAAAACCCAAACATTTCTGGAATGGTTCTTTGATTTATGCGGATACTAATTCAAATGAAAACAAATATTTTAAAATATTTGAACTCTGACCATGTTTACAGTGGCATAAAATAATTTGAACAACTCTCCCCACCAAAATGGAAGTTTCTGATCCAGAACAGCACAGCGGGATTAAGGTAAAGCTTCGAGGTCTCATCACACATTAGCTCAGACTCTCAGCCGAACTGAATGGACAGAGGAAATGACACTACATTCATTATGTGATTTAAGTATAAAATGTAGCCATGATAAATATTTGGGAATTCTGAGCTTTAATAAAAGCCCACTTTATGTGCAACCTCAGCATTCGGCCCTGGAAGAGTGGACAGGGTGGCCAGCCTCGGGAAAAGGGGGGAGTCGGGAGGGGGCATTTACCTCATTTCATTTTCATTCTACAGTCTACTTTTGAGCTGCCAACTAAATTGCTTCTTGGTTTATAGTACGGAAGACTTTATACTGTTTAGCTGGAATTGCTTACTTTCAAAGTATTGGAGAGAAAACCCAATGTGGTCTGAAATAGCCTCACCAGATGTCTGGAGAGATGCGAAACCAACACGTATCGGAAGGAGATCCAAAAATACCATTAGCGGTAACAGACATGGCCTCTGACATTTAAGCCGGTTCAACCCACCGCAGCACAGCCAAGCATGTTGAGGGCCGCTGGACTCATTCCTGCAGATTCCATTGCTACGTCTTCAGATCTGTTCTCATTTGCAGGGTTTTCAGGGGGTGGGAAGGAAGGAAGGGGCCTACCAGGATTTCCACAGAGACCAAGTAACCATGAACTACAAGTGGAGTTGAAGTGCGGCAAGAACTAGGATCATCTTGGGGCCAGGAATGAGAACAAGGGCAAGAACCACCCTGATGGGGTTTGTGTGCTATGAGGGGAGAAGGTGGGATGCACAGGGAGATGGCCCAGATGCAGCAATAATAACTGGCCGAAATCAAAGCACAGGCAGAGCCAGAGAGAGCACCAAGGTTCACGTACTTCCTAGCATGCAGTTGCAGCCCCGACATGGGTCTAATTCTCGGCAACACCACATGGTTCTCTGCACAGGCTGACCATGGCCCAGGCACAGCTCCTGAGCACTTTCAGTTATGCCTCGCAAAAGAAAAAAAAAAAAGTAAATTTGCAGTGTAGAAATGGGATAAAAATCATTGGATTCATTTACACACAGATTCCTAAAATAGGGAAATGGGGGAAGTGACTAGAAACAATAGATGACTATGAAGAGGCCACTACCGGGACAGCGGAGTCTCAGAGGCCCTCGGGCTGCGCGGTCACCGCCTCTCACTCACACCTTGCTTGGTGCTGCCGTCTCTGACCCAATCCGCTTCCACACGGACCAGCTGGTGAAACCAAGCTCTCACCTTCCAGCCTGCAACACTGGCCCTTCCTGCAATTTCCCCAGCCAGCCCTTTTCCCTGGCACTCTTGCTCCCTAGCCCGGGCCTTTGGACACGCTCCTTTCATGGTCTTTCCAGGGTGCCAGGCCCCTGCTGCATGCCCTGAGTTTCTGGTGCCCAAGAGGTGCCCACTGCAACTCTGGATCCCATTATTGCAGGATTTTCTGAAACTCCGATGACAGTGAGATTCCAAGCTCAGAGTGGGCGAAAGGACTTCAGAAGGCACAGAGCCGAGAGGAGCCACCCCCGACCTCCCACCAGCCCTCGCAGTCAGTTTTGAATAGGGGAAAAACTGGGGGAAACAGGTGCGCCTGCAGATAAAATGAAGCGACTGAGTCCAGGGCACTTTCTCCCCTTGGGGAAAACTCAGTCCAGAAGGAAGCGACAGGTGAAGGAGGGAAATCCTACTCCAAGGGGAAACGGGCCAGATTCTCGCTCCACAGCCGTGCAGAGAACGCTCTGGAGACAGAAGGCATGGGAGCATGAACGAGGATACTGGGCTGCCTCAAGGACACTTGGGGACAGATTCCCCAGCCACTGGTACTCAGCTCACGCACGCTACTGAGCAAATAGGAACCGGGTTCCTATTTTCAGAGTCGTTTTTAACTTACGGAACGTGCCAAGGGCTATAAAGCAAGGCAGAGCAGGAAACCTTCAGTCTCACCACCAAAGCGAATATTTCTAATGTGACCGACCAGCCCTCCAAAGGCCAGCAGGGAGGCTGAGAAATCAGACCCAACCGAGCCAGCTGGGGCCATGCTCTTCCAGTCTCTGGGAGAGAAGTTGAGTGACAGAACCCTGAAGGGGTCTTTCTTATTTAAAGCAGATCACAGGCTTAAAAATACACGAGCAAGGGCTGGAGAGAAAGCACAGGGGTTGGAGCACTTGCCTTGCAGGTGGCTGACCCTGCTTTCATCCCCATTACCCCATATGGTCCCTCAAGCACTGCCAGCAGTGATCCCTGAGCACAGCTAGAATAAGCCCAGAGAACGGCTGGGTGCGGCCCTGAAACCAAATGAAAACCAAAGAACAATATACAAGCAGACCATAGGGAGAGTTCTTTCTTATGTACAGACTCTTATTTTTTTTAGAAAAGGAAAAAATAAAAGCAGCAAAACCATGAATCTGTCTTGAAGAAAAATGACTGATGAGGCTCTTCCTATGACCAGCCACAGAGAAAGGGCATTCTGTGAGCTGCCACATGCCCTGCCCACCCCCACGTTCCATAAAGGACCTGAGCAAACCCAGCACTTGGAGAAGAAATAAAAAGGCAGATCGGAGGAAATATTCAAACCGTTAGTCTGAAATTATGTAAAAAGTGGGGTAAAGACTTTGATGCAGGCTGGGGGTCAGGAGGGTTAGAATTCATGGCAGGTGACCAGAAAGCATCTGGGATAATCCAGCCCCGGGAGTTCCTGAGGGCGATCTATGTGAACTGCAGGGGCCTCGGAAAGCCACGGCAGAAAAGCAGGGTGGTGCAGCCAGAGCACCCATGAGCTCACTAACAATCCAGCTCTGGGGAGAGTCCAGTACCCAGACCACCTCTAAATCGCTGGCCACTGCCAGATTCCAAAGCTGGACATACCAAGAAATGAACAGGGTGGGTCTCCCCAAAATGATGCCACTGAAATTCTGCGTAGGACTTCCCGATGTAAGGGGATGAAGGCCAATGATCTCCTTGGGCACCTGGGGCGGGGGTGCAGCTTGCTGTCTCCTCTGCACCCCAGTGCAGAACCTCACATTTACCCCACACCTCTGCATGCCGTCAGAGGACCATGGAGGGGATGTTCCCACAGTGCCTGGGGCAGAAGAGGCTACCCCTGACAACCAGAGGCAGTCTAGAATCTGGGGTCCTTTCCTCACTGACCAGGGTGCACTGTGAGCGCCCGAGCCTAACCTGGCATTACCGTCAGCCGGCATGAACGTCACAAGATACCAGGCGCAGAACGGAGCTCAGAGTCTGCAGAGCAGACCCTCAGGGCACTCGTTCAAACACTGTGTGCCCCTGCCCACACTCTCCTGCTTCCTCGCAAAGGATCTGGTTTATTCCACTTGGTTCTGGTTTCTGACATGTGCGGAGCCTGACGCAAATAGATGCCTCGATAACTGAAATAAAGAAGCTTCAAGTGGTGGGAAAGAATGGTTCCAGGGGTTCATTAGAGAAACCCCATGTTTTTTACTGACCCCCTAAATAGTAATGCAGCTGAGTTGGGGGGCTGGGGAGAGAGTCCGTACTCTGCAGCACCTTATTTTTAATCCGGCTGTAAGAAGCGAAGCGCAGAAGAGTCACTGACTCGGGAAGAAGCCTGAAGTCATTAGATCTAACTCGGTGTCGTGTGGGAGCGTTTGTAACAATACACCTGAGGTACCAGCTGGCACTCCGGGCAGCTTGGAAATTCCTACTGACTGTGGGGACTCTCGAGAAAGTCTGCTCTGTGGGAGAGAGCAGCAAACACACAGAAAACCCCTCACCTGAGGAAAAAGATTTGATCCCCAAAACACTCCAGACAGACTCAGGGAAGAATATCACCCGCCAAGTTAACACAGGAGTGACAAACTAGAAGAACATAAATTGCAACACAAGCAACTGATTAAAAAAAAAGATTTATAGGATTTCCTCTAAAGCAGACGCAGGGACAGAACTCAATGGGCAACGGGTAGGGAATGTCACAGAAAGCTAAACCAGGATGTCAGGCTGACCTGACTGTCAATCAATCCGCTGTTTGACACTGTCCTCTCATTGACAGGATGAAATAGCAGGCTTTGAGAGCGCACGAAGAAACACAGCGCATTTGTTTGGTTTTTTTAAACTCTCTTAAATAGATCATTTTACAAAGTCAATACCCATTTTATAGTTTAAAAGAATCATGTGAGGGGCCGAAGAGATAGTCCATGGGTCTGATGCTTGCCTTGCACTTGTCCTGCCTGGGTTTGACCCACAACATCCCATTATGGTCCCCTGGGTCCTGCCAGGAGAGACCCTTGAGCACTGCAGGGTGTGGTCCCTAAACAAACAACATCATGCTAATTTGTTTCCTAAGTAAGCTTTTTCTATACCTAGCTCTCTTGAAGTAATATGTCTGTAGAGTAAAATACGCTTTACGGATCCAATTAAAGGACATGGACGTCCCTCACTTTTCTTCTGCGAAGAGTGCTTGTTTATGCTTTAAGGACACACAACGTGCTTTCAAAACTTCAGGCCACTTAAGGAAAACCCGGCGAGGGAAAAAATCTGTGCCTACTTCAGAAATAAAATGAAAAGCCTTCACGTGAGCTGAGATGGTAGAAACTGCAGCATCAAAGGCTTGGCACATGAAGGAAAAGGTAACGACTGTACTGGGTCAAGCGCAATTCAGAATCGTGCAGAGCAATGACTGGCCTCTTCTTAAGAGTCAAACAAATCCCTTTCCATCAGCTCCGTTAGCTGCGAAAATCACGTATTTGCTGCAGAAGTCGAGGAGGAATCAAAAGCAAGGGGAAAAAAATATTTCTCGCCAGCCTGGGAACGGTGAAAACCGAGCTGACCTTGTCAAAGCAGGGAGGTTTCCAACTCAAACAGACGGATAACAGTTATCTCCTGAAAATCCCTATCAGGCCTCACACATGCCACAGAAAGCCAACATCAACTTCATCTTTTGTTGTGCACAGACACATCTAAAGGGACTGGAACCGGCGATCTTTCTTTCCAGAGATCCCTCCTCCGGAGACAGTGTGAATCGTTCCACAGGTTTTGTGCTATGCCGCCGTGCAAAGTACAAAAAAAAAAAATAATAATGCCCTTGGAGAAGAGAGAGGCATTGAAGGAAAAAGAAGTAAAGGAAAAAGAAGGTGGGGGAGGGAAAAAAAAAAAAAAAAAAAGCACATTTGCAAGTTGCAGGTAATAAATGTAGGAAAGAATTGCAAGATTACCCAGGAGTCTCAAAGAGGCGGATACAGGTCACTGGATTGGGGGAATCTGAAAATTGTGTGTTTTTAATGTTTTATTCCGGTGGCTAAGTGTATAGAGAAACCCCCCTGTGGAATAAGGCCTGGACTATTGTTTTGGAGAGAGAACAAAACAGATGGTTCGAGTCAAAACCCCTTAACCACTGCAGGCGCTTCCCACCTATCTGCTAGGCGTGCCGTGTGGGGGGTGGCTGGATGCAGGCAGTGGGGGAGAGAGAGGGAATATAGTTTAAATCAAAAGAGACAGGTAGAGCAGTGAGGGGTGAAGTCGAATGTAAATTACGTTTGGCTTTAAATGTAAGAGTCTGAATGTCTAATTAGTAATAAATCCACCGTGTTCCCCTTAAGCTGGTGTCACAACACGTATCCGTGGCCCCTGACATACACCGACGCTCTCTGCCATCCTTGTGGAAAAGGCTGAGCGAGAATTCCGGGTAATCCATCCACATCACACAGTGACAGGGAAAGTGAGAGGCCAAGGACAGAGAAGATTTAGCTCTCAGTGGAGTGTGAGCACAGCCTCAGTCTGCTTTGGGACTCACAGCATGACCCAGGTCCACCCCAGGCCAGGGGCCTGTCCCGGGGAGACGGTGCTGATCTCCCCGTCAAATGAGGGGTCAGACAAACCCAGAGTTAGAAGAGAAAAATCCCCAGTCTACAGGGCTGGGAGAAAGGACCATAAGAGAGAAATCAAATAATCTGCAGCTATTGATTGGAGTCAAGAATTAACTTTCAGATATTTTCTAAATTTGGTACCACAGCTGGGGACAAAAAATATCAGTAAGAGACATCATAGCCAGAGAAAATGAGCAGAAACTGATGAAAGCTTTCCTTGCATTAATGAAAACACGGAAGCCACTAGTAGTTAGAGCTAATACAGCTAACTTATTCTTTTACTTGTTCACTAGAGAACAAGACTGTATCAGAAAAAAAACCTATTTGAGAATATTTCAGTTTTATCGAAGGCAGGATCTATTGTCTATAACTTCACAGAGATTCTATTTTAAATCCTGTGATAACTGCATAAAGTGAAGGTAAATGGGGTGAGAATCTAACTTTTTACATGATTACATGAAATAAACTAGTGACAATCCCACACAAAATTATTAAGATTTCCACAAGTCATAGAAGGAAACATGAAAAGCCCTTTAAGAGTTGTTTTTTTAAGTAAACTAATAATAAATTTTAAAATCCAATATAAAAACAACATCCATGACTATATACAATATCAATCAGAGGAAAAGGACTTTTGGGTAACTTAAAATACACAAATTATACTCATTATTATACTTGTTAGAGCCTTTCAATTGAGAAAATAATGCTGGGGCCAGAGCAATGGTACAGCAGGTAGGGCATTTGCCTTGCATGAGGCTGACCCAGGTTCAATTTCCCACATCCCGTATCATCCCCTAAGCACTCCAGGAGTAATTCCTGCGTGTAGAGCCCTGAGGAGTAAGCCCTGAGCATTACTAGGTGTGACCCAAAAAGCAAAAATTAAAATAAAATAAAAATTAGCTTAAAAATAAATAAATAAGAGGTGGAGAATAAAAAAAGAGAGAGGAAATAATGTTTAAATACAGCGTTGAAAAGAGGAAAAAGTGTTTCTACCACTATGTAGCATTTGTCTGTAAGTCTTTAATAAAAAAAAATTTTAACAAAAAAAATAAACACTTGGAAAATCAGAACTTCTTAAATGTTCGTTCCTGCCAGATGACAGAGTTGGGGTAAGCTCCTGCTATTATACTACATCCTTTGAAAGATACGGCTTTGACATTTTCCCTTTAAAAAAAATACCTTGGTTACTTTTAACTGCTCCATTTGGATTATTAATTTCCATTTAGCCTGAATTAAATACTGCAAAGCGACCAACTCTAATAACCCACAAATCAACAGTATGCTATAAACCTAATGACTTCTCCAAACAAACCCCTTTACCCCAGAAAAAAATCAATAATTAATCAGAAATCTACATAAAATTATTGTCCTCGTGCCCCCACCACCCCCCCCCCTGGCCATGCCAGGACCTGAACCCACAGCTTCAGACAGGCAAAGCGATGCCATGCTGCTAGTTCCACCCCCCAGCACACAGGAAAGTTGTTCTTTAATAGAAGTGACTTAATATTTAGAAGCTTAGTTTCCTTACTTGCCAAATGCATGTACATTAAACTCAGGGCAAGAAACTAAGGGGGTTGATTTGTTTTCTCCTGACTACCGTCACAGAGCCCACTAAAATTATTTGTACAATTTCCGAAGCTTACATAAGTACTAGGGGAGGCGCGGGAAGGTGGATAAGACAGACACAAATGAACGCTAGCCCCTAAATAAATGTCTGAGCTTCAGAATCTGTTTGTGGGAAAGCAAATATACCTATTTGCCTGCATTTTTTAAAGCAAGTTTTGCGCCCGCCCAAAAAAAAATAGATATTATTCATCCAATTTCTGTTTGACAGAAAATATGCATAGACTGATTTTCCCAAGATGAGACAATCCCTGGTTAAGAGTTAGACCAGCGGCTTACAAAGCACTCAACTTTCCACCATACTTTCTGACCAAACAGACTTCTAATGCTTTTTCCATCCCAGACTTTCCACTCCTTGGTATTAAAAAGTATAAACCCACTTTCAATGCGAATTTCAAATATGTTGTGAGCAAACCATGCTATGGATTCCTCCTTCCCAAAGTACGACTTTTGAAAGAAACTGAACTATTCATTCTTGGGTCTTACTAACAATACCCATGAGGATTAGACAAGACACAAAAAATTATCCAAAGTCTAAGCAGGATACAAAAATAAGCATTCCGCCACAGCATAGATCAGCGAGCCTGAGGGCTGAAAGATTTCTCTGGGAACAGATAACTGACCTCTTTCCTTGCTCCCCTAAGTCTCAGACTCATGTGCAGGTGAGAAACTGAATCCCAGAGAAGTTATGTGCTCCACTAAGAAGTTTGGCTTCATGTAAATAAAAAGACTCCAAAATTCTTCTATTTCTTATTGTAAAGAAAAATGTCACCCCAGGTTAGTATTTAGAATGTCTCACATTTCAATACATCATTCATGATAGAAGGTCCGTGAGATTTAAATCACAGAATAACTGCGTGATTGTAAGTGGGTAAAAGAAATATATGTGCACAGCAGTCAGTAGTGTGAGATCTTGACTTTGTGGGTCAGCCACTCAGTCTTCTGAGATTAATCACGGATTTCTACAAGATGAACAATTTATGAATTCTTCAGCGTCAGCCTCCTTTATGGAGGTGTTTCTTACTGTCTTAAATACCATCATTATTTTCCTCACTCTAGCAATATTCCATTATGACGTCTGTTAGACAGCCAATGACCTACTTAATCCCATGCAGCTCTTCATAGAGGTCTAAGGTTCCGATATTATTTAAGTCGTGTTCTGGTCATTTGGCAGGAGGTTCATTATGTAGCAACAAATACCTATCTTGAACGAGGGCAGCTGCTTTTTATTTCATAGCAGATAAAAAGTGAGGGCAACAAAATCACTACAACCGAGAAAGCAAGAAGTTTCAGGGGGTCTCAGGTCAGAGCTTTGAAAAAAAACTCAAGCTGACAAGTGACTGGAACACGACCCCAAGGCCCTGTGCTAGACTCAGAGAGGAAGACTTGCCTGGCGGGAACATGGAACGTTCCTGCAAAATCAAAGCAAGCGTGGACTCTCTGACCTGAGTTTCACACAAAAAAAACTAAATTCTGATTCAGGGAATTAACTGTACACAGAAAGATTGCAAACCGTCGTAGAATTTTCTTTAAGAATGCAAGAAAATGAGTAAGATGAGTCAGAACTCTAAAAATTCAACTTTACTGGGGGAAGGGGGTGATGTAAATTAGCCTGAGTGGTTTCCATTCAATACTCCAAGAGAGGAATGCACAATGACATGTGTCTCTTAAAAAGTACCCATGGTCTGATGTCACTATTTTTGACTAAAAGGCTTTCATAAGTTGCTAAACCATTTATGCCACATCCCAGAGAATGAATTTTTTACTAGTTTGCAATTTAAAATCTCTGACAAGATAAGTGTGGAAGCAGGATATTTATGCTATCAGTTAAAAATACGTCTTTTCCCAAGTGATAGATCTATAAATTCTTTCCGAATTAACACGGTAGAAAGCACACCAGAAAAAAAGAACATTCCACGAAGCTGTCAAAAAAACAGAAAAAAAAACTAGAGAAAATAAGGCAAGTGACAATTCTGCATTCCAGACTTCTGCCACCGTTTTAGGGATCTGTCTGTTGTCAATGCCAAGGATGCACCACACCAAGACTCATCGTCAGGAAAGATGGTGGGCTTCATAAGCCGGACCCTCAAGAGGAAACGGAAAGAGAAAGAATCAGGAGGAAGAGACAGAAAAACAGCATCGTACACAACGGGGCAGTGTATCAAACCTAGGGGGAGACCAGCCCGCCAAGAACACGAACGAGAAGTATGTGTTCCTGAATTTAAGTGTGAAATCCAAAAACAAAGACACAATTTGTTTAAAGAGAGAAGGGAGGGAGAGAGAAAGAGAGAGAGAGTTTTAAGAGCAAATCTGGGGTCAAATATAAACACGGATGTTTATATTCATTTTTCCACTGCTAATGAAGGTGAGTGAAAGCAATGGTCGTGTGAGAATACATATTTGAGAATCACCGTCTCACTCATTAATCAGCTTGGATCACTTTTAACATTTTTATATTCTAAAACATTTGAGACCAGCTTTTGTAAAAGCATGTTTTGAATAGAAAGACAAGCTAAGAATTCTAAGCATGGAACTTTTGATGGTATAATTCTAAACAAGAGTGTACTGTTTTATTGATCAACTGGAAGGCTGCTTAATTAAAATAGAATCAGTTCAATAAAGAGAAAAAACAACTCTTCAAAGTAAATATTACTCTAAATTATCACTATATTACAGTGGAAATTTTCAACTAAGATTCTATAAGAGCTAGTCACTTTACAAATGTAAAAACATCATAAATTCAAAGCTGTGTTTTAAAATGCCAATAAAAAAATTTGAAAGATCTTGATAATGCACAAAAGATCTGTCTTTCTCATTTTAAAAAGTACACCAAAAAGTATTTGTACCTAGCATCCTTACTAAAACCCATTTAAAGGTTTATAAGCAAATGAATTAAAATACAGAACATTTAACAATTTTCATAAAATACCAGCAACGTTTATCCAAAAAATAAAGGAGGTGGCAGGACTTGTATTAAGAAAATCCATATATCTGGCATAAAAAAAATGAACAATGTGCTTCTGTTAGATTTGCCTACTTGAAGTAAGCGGACCAGAGTGGGGAGGAAGTAGTGTTGCAATATTGTCCTTTTTATGAAAACTGTGTCAGTGAGAAGGTCACATAAATAACACGCACGATATTATCCCACTAAGGCGCCACACAGTCTGAAGGCAGAGACTGCCAAGGGCAGCTCAAAGGGGAAAAAAAATACCTCCAGTCACCTGCAAAACACACGAACTTCTGATGAAAAGTTGTGTTCAAACAGCCTCGGTCCCCAGGAAGCTCTTTCAACAAAGACATTTGCTATTTGGACAGGGATTTATGGAGAAAGTTCTGTGGAATAGTAACTAATGTAAACCTCCTAGGCTTTGAAAATCGTCTCCTGCTTTCAGGAAGTTCTTCGTATAAAAATCCCATTTTGTGAGCAAAAACTAAAAACCTACAGAAAAGATCAGGTCACTCCATGTGTGGACTTAAACTTAAATTCTGTGTACTTTTCAGTGTGCTGTGTCCACATACTCTCCCCATGCTACTAAAAAGATAATAACAATAATAATAATAGTAACAATTATAATAGTTATCATCACCATTATCTGGGGACCACAGACCTCCCCGTGGATACAGCTCAGAGTTAAGACAAAAAGATTGTTTAAAGTAAAACAAGTCTCTGCAAGCACCTTCTTTTCTCACTGATATGTGATGGGCTATGCTCATTTAATCATTAATAAATATAGACAGCGGCTGGAATATGTTTTCTGCTTCATTAAAACAACATTGAGGTCCATTACAGAGAAGAGCAAATGGAGCTAGAAACCACGGACCCCCCCAGCCAACCACATGCCTCCGCGTGGCCCGCCTGGCATGGCTGGAGGGTGCCCGGCGGACACGCTGAAGGATGCCTTTATTAAGTAGGAGAAATAAATTACATTAAGTGTTTTTTTTTGAACCCAGCAATGAGGGAAAGGGTTGTTAAGATATCAAATTTGCTAAAAATAATCATAATAATAATAATTATGTGAGAAGTAAATTCTCACATAATCTTCTCTATGACGAGAAGGCCCAGCCAGACACTATATCCACACCTTGGGAAGCAATTCTGTGGCACAGAGATTAGTCTGTGGTACTAAATCACAGGAGAGTTGATCGGAGAAGAAAAAAAAAAATCCACTCAAAAAGACCAAAGAGTTGCGGAAACGATTCCCTAAACAAGGTTCCCACCACTGGAAGGGCCTTCAGGGGGCCCTGGCTGTGTGGGGAGCAGAGATACTGGTGTGACACAGTTTGGGGCATGTCACAAATTGCTGTTTTAGAACTCACTTCCCTACCTCGGGTTTCTAATAAATACGATGTTACGTCATCCAGAGCAGCCCCGTCTTGTGATTTCACCAAGCTCGATTCTGAAACTTGAAAATTACCTTTGGAAATTTGTGGGACGCCGCAGCAAGGTGCTCAGCGGCAGACAGGCATTAAATATTAATTACGGTGACGACTGTCATCTTGGTCGGTGCTTATGTCATTACCCCGGAATGCTAATGAAGCCGTCCCAGGCTCTCCTTCATTGTAAACTGCCTTCTCCAGAACCCTCTTTCGGGCGGGCGGGCTGAGTGGCTGGCAGATACGGCGTGGGGGAGCGGCCATCACAGCCTGCAGTTCTAATTTCTAAAACGCTGACATTTGAGCGAATGTGCCCCTGGAATGTTTGCCTGATGCGTGGACTGACATTTCCTCTCGGTAACTTGCTGAACTGAGGCGGGCCGGGCAGGCCGGACGCCGGCGTGCTGCAGACGGCAGGTCATTACTTGCCGTGACGACGTGTGCTGGATTTCTCCTCTCTCCCCTCCTTCCCTGCGGTCCCCCGGCCCAGCGCTGTCTCTTTATTTTGACATGCATATTATCTCAGCTGATCGCTATCACCTCATGGGAGTAGGTGACATACCTTAAAAGATTAAGCTTTTCCCACCTGGGATTCGTCCAGAAACTCGGGGGTTATTAGAGCTTCTCGGAGTCATCTTCGTCCCTCTGCACTCTGGCGTTCATCAAACGCGGCTTTCTCCCCTAGTTCATGTTGGACTCCGGGCCACGGGGGCCGCTATGCCCACAGCAGTCGGTGTGTGCTGTCACTCGCCTCCAATCCACTCGGAAGTCGAAGGCCACGTCCACAGCCCTTCGCTGCCACCTAGCTGCACCAGGGGACACAACGCGCTTTTCACACTACAGATACTTCCTCGCTCCGGGGGATAAAACACTCAATTCTCTTTAAAGTGAGACCTGGGAAGCTTCTAGAACCATTTTTTGTCCACCAACCCCTCAGGCGCGCCCCCCACCTAAACCTAGAAGTCACCCCCCCATTTCTCTCTTTCTCAGCGAAACAACTTTCCTGAGCAGAAAAGGTGCCGAAGGAGCGTCCACCCAGCAGAAACCGAAACCGACTTCTGGCCTGACCGTTGCCGACACACTCTAGCTAATACAGCCGCACAGGAAAAGAAAACAGGGCCAGGAAAGTTGGAACGCTCAGCCTCATAATTGCAATTAAAATGACTGCGTTTTGATAAAGCCACTATCTAAATATCTTGCCCAATGATATGACGAAATGACGGCTGCGCCAAAGCCCTTTCATCAGACATAATATGTAAAGGAAATGTAAAACAGATAAAACAATATTTACTCACACTATTTAAACTGCTAATAACGCAAATATTGTGACCTAATAATCAAGTAATCGCTGTCGATCACTCCAATGCTCCTTTCGAGGGAAGGTGAAGAAATTATGCCCCAGGGCGTCTCCACCGGCCAGAGAGAGACTGTCGCTTCTCAATGGTCCAGACTGACATCAGTGTCAAAACAACAACAAGAGAAACAGAGACGTGAGCCGTCTGGGAACCAGCGGTGAAACTGACTGACCAACAAAACATCTTCTAAACCTTTTTACAACCAGCAACACTGACCATAATGGGTGATGTTTACAGTAGGGAAGGGCTCAGCCCAACAGGGAAGGCTGGATCCTTCAGGGACCATGTGCGCAACATCCCTGCTTTCTAGAAGACGGGTTACAACTAAAACCACAGGCTTCAAGAAAGGTGGTGGGGTTGGGGGCTCTAGAGGGTAGATAGAAAGGAGAGGGTGTAGGGAAATGGTTTACCCAGAGAGACCAAACAAAATTAAATGCTCAAACTTGCTGTTTCACCTCAGAAAGCCTTGCTCCACCCCTACTCCAGCCCGCCACCACTTACAATAACTGTAATAAGATAAACTTTTTCATTTCTGCTGAACATTTTATTTTAGTCCCCAAACTATTGCCATAAACTGGGTGAAGCTCATGATTTAAAATCAACATCTTTGAAGGAACTCTCACTCCAAGCTACTCTGATGGCAGAGTTAACACAGTTATGGAAATACACAAACAAGAAACAAGACTTTGTGTATTCCCTTGAAAAGGAAGCAAACTTATTGTGGATTTGCTGTTTCTTTTTTTAATTAACATCCCCTGGTATGTGCAGAGTATGTGATTATTACGAAAATAGCAGTGAAACAAAAGATATTAATATTAAATGTTAGATTTCTGTTTTTGAAAGATTTTAGGGAAATCGAAGCGAAAGCCATTTTTGTATCATTTCTCTCTTTCTGGATTCTAATGATTTATAGCTGGTGATTAATAAAAATATTTTGTGCAATAAATTTCCTTAAAGTAGAAAAGCTATCATTTTTCTAACTATATCAACTTTAAGAAGCAAATGTTAATGAGAATTTCATAAGCTCCACTTATACTGAAAGGATAAAGCAGTGGTCGTGTTTGATACCGAACTTTCATACAGTATTTTAAAAGAGCAATTAGTTAAGATTCTTAAAGTTACACAAAATAATTTTTTGAAGGAGGGGTGGCAGATTCATCTAACCATGAACTGAACAAGGTACTATTTTCATCTATATATTATTTTATGCAAATGACATACTCTAATTTCATTGTAAATCCTAAATTATTTTCATCCATTACTCAAAGTTCAAGCCAAGAAATTTTACTAGGAGTATCTTTGTACACTGCTATTTGTTTACTATGTTTATAGAAGTATTCAGAAATAGACACTAAGAAAACAAGTACCTTTAGCTGTTGCATTAATCTTAGCTTAGCTGTTACAAAACTAAAACAATACACTGGCTTTTATTTGGTAAACAGTTCACTATTGTAAGTGGATTAAGAGTGCAAAACCCAACAAACATAATCTTTGTGTGGTCCACTAATTATAAGAAAATTCCAAACATTATTAGCTGTTATCAAAATTACAATACCACCTTGATATCATAAAACAGAACAATCCGTTTGAACAGGGGGAGAACTTTCATAGACTGTTCTCTCTCCTATAAATTCTTAATGGACTATAAAGCACTGTTTAAGTGGTTTTAGATTTGAATTCAATTGCTCAAATCCGTAACAGGCTTCCAGGAAGAATTCGAGCCAGATGACATGCCGAGCCCCACCAGCACACACTCCCGCCGTGGCCCCCTGAATCTAAAACGAAACATGGCAACATGGGAACCCCTCGGCCGCTCACCCCACATGAGCGGAGTCTATGCACTGCACAGCACAGACACCGAAGGCTTGCATTGCTGTTTCACCTGGGAATGAACTAAAGAGTCATCCATGGGGACAGGGCCACCCAGCAGCCCAGCGACAACAGATCAAACAGGAAGTGACACAGGAACGTGGGAAACAAGCAGGGGCACAGACACACAAGCCCGCTGGAGACAGGTTTGTAGACTGCTGTGTACAGTTGAAGCGCCTGGTAACTGCTCTGTCCCCTCATTCACTCCACTTGCATGAGGGCAAGAACCGCACTCTCCCCAGTCAGAAAGCATCCTTAGAATAAGTCTAAGTGCAAAACTGACCTTCCTAACCACTCAGGTTCTCAAAAAATTCACTACTCTGTAAAAAGAAATTCTCTGTCCTTGAAGATACTTCCATCATTTCCACAGCAATCATCTGCTAACATGTCAGTGATCCAAGGCTGCTGACAGAACCTCTAAGAATGAGCTGGAGTCACAGCACAGTGCAGCAAACATTTGCCTTCCGTGCGGCCAACACAGCTTCTGTCCGAGGCACCCCATAAAGTCCACTAAGCCATCAAGAGTAATTCCTAAGCACAAAGTCAGGAGTAAGACCTGAGAACTGCCAGGTGTGGCCTAGAAGCTGGGAAAGGGGAGGGGGATGGTGAGGGGGGGGAAAGAATTAGATTGGAAAATAGGATTTGCCCTGAACTTGCTCCCAATAATTCAAAGAGCTGCTAATGGGTGAAAGATGGAACTAAGTATAAAGCATGGGTGAGTTTTGGGGCACCACACCTGGCACCACAAAATATACAGATTAATAATAATAATAAAATAGGGGCGGAGCAATAGTACAGTAGGTAGATATTTGCCCTGCATGTGGCTGACTCAGGTCAGACCCTCAGCGCATGCTATACGACCCCCTGCCACCGCCAGGAGTAATTCCTGAGTGCAGAGCCAGGAATAACCCCTGAGCATCACCAAGTATGACCCCCATAGCCAAAATAATAATAATAATAACAACAACAGCGAAATAAATCAGCAGAGTGAGTTCTCTTCAGAGAGCCGATGCACATCACAGTTTGTGTTGGTGAGGTGGACAAAAGCATCTCTGCAGAATGCCAGCATAAGATTTTTCTTTTAAATCTGAGAAATTAGGCTATCTGACAGTGCAGTAACAGACGTGCCAAGTTCTTTTTTTAAAGTACACAAACAGGAATGAGTTTTCCTCGTGCTAGTGGCCAGCTCGTGATTCTGAGGATTCATGCAAGCAGCATGTACCTTGCCTTAGTGGCGCGGGCGGGCTGCGCGGCTGAACTGAACTTTCCGACCCTGACCCGCAGGTACTGAGGGCGTCTCTTTTCTCCCCGTAGACTAATTTCATTTCAGCATCCCTGACAAGCAAAGGTGGCACCTGGCACCACGGCATCAGAGCAACTCCCTTGCCATGTAAACCCCGCTCATCTGGTCTCAGTTAGACCAGCTCCCTCCAGCAAGGAAAAACTGTTTGCTTTTATTTAAAAGAGAGAAGGAAAGAAGGAAGGAAGGAAGGAAGGAAGGAAGGAAGGAAGGAAGGAAGGAAGGAAGGAAGGAAGGAAGGAAGGAAGGAAGGAAGGAAGGAAGGAAGGAAGGAAGGAAGGAAGGAAGGAAGGAAGGAAGGAAGGAAGGAAGGAAGGAAGGAAGGAAGGAAGGAAGGAAGGAAGGAAGGAAGGAAGGAAGGAAGGAAGGAAGGAAGGAAGGAAGGAAGGAAGGAAGGAAGAACTCAAACCTACTGTCTTATAACTGCACTTCAGTGTGAGAGAGGAGGAAGGGAGGGCAGGAGAGCAAACACCTCCCACACGAGAGGCCTGTGCTTGCTACCTGGGCCACTAGGTCGTGTGAGAGACAAGTCACAGCCCAGGGACCACCCCACCTCCACCCCACAGCCCCACAAACATGAGATACAAGTTCCAGGCTGTGTCCTGGGAAATAAATAAAGTCTGAAGAAACTGGCCTGTAGTCACAGTCTCAGAATTCTGGAACCTGTTCAAATAAATGTTGAGGGGTCCCAAATGGCCTTCCCCAACTAACAAGGTGTACTAAGCGGGAGCCTTTCAGGGCAGAGTGGCAGACAGGTAGGTGAGGGGACCATGGCATCATTGCAAAGGCTGGCAGCCAAGGGCAGGCCTCGTGGTCGGGCAGAAGCAGAAGTAACTAGGACACTGCCCTGGGGATGGGTGTACCCCCCAAGGCACTCCAGCCTCCAAGCTGTTAGGGTATAAACATCAACAAACGACCTAGAGAGACAGGGAAAAGGAAGGCATTGGGGAGCCGGCAGACAGACAGAAGTTCAGCTCGCTCCATCTGAAAGAGTAATATGGTAGAGAGGCCTCAGCACTGAGAAGGATTTAGTCTTTCTTCCCAAACCCCCAAAGAGGAGAGGGACTTTCTGCCTCCACTACAGAGGCAGGAAAGATGAGCTTGAGAAAGCGAGGGGTGTGTGAGACTGAGAGGGTGCGGACCGAGAGAATGGCAGTCCTGCAATGGCTGTAACTCACGGGAGACCGTCATGCTTTGGGAACATCTTATAAGTGAATCTGGAAAACAGATAGCCCAGGACAGAGAGATCTGCGGGAAGGGATCTTGCCTTGCACATGGTCAAGCAGAGTTCAATCTCCAATACCCATCCGGTCCCCTGAGCCCACCAGGAGTGGGCACTGCAGGATGTGGCCCCAAAACCAAAAGCCAAACAAACAAACAAACAAAAAAGAAAACAGATCCACACACAGGTGCTGGACGGAAACCAGATGGGCCACACCAACAGCTCAGTTCACTTATAAAATAATTGTGTGTCCTATAGCCCATGTCAGTGAGTGTGTTTACAAAAGCCCATTAAAGCATTTCTCAGGTTCCTGCTGACTCCCTAACTGTACCACAACACATGATTTTCATCTCTTTGACACCACTGACAACAGGAAAAGCGTGCTGGGCAAAAAAAAAAAAAATCCATCCTCAAGTAACGCATGCTGAGCAGATACAGAATTTCAGGCAGAAATCACTCATAGTTATTTTTTTCCACCAATGAAAAGAAGAGCGAAGCAGACGAGGGTACATAAGGCGCCTCCCATCAACATGGGCAGGACGGGCTGCTGGGTCATCTGTTCCTATGCAGTGACGTCAGCGCGTTAGGTGTAAGTGCCGCTAATAAGGAGTCCACTTCAGTCATCTCTCACTTTCTCCCACGTAGGATCCAATCAGCCTCCCGATGACCTACTTGGTGAGTCATAATTTTTCTGTTTATGATTCAGAAAAATGTCTTCAGTCAGTACTTCCCAGACTGCTGTGGGTTTATTCCAAGAACCAATTTCATCTCCACTGGTTTCCTACAGGAAACCAGACCAGCTTCCTATTATTTTATTTTCCTTACTTTTAGCATACCATAGCCCACAGCCAATTAACTGGAAGTGAGAGTGATATGGGGCTTTGGGCTGCTCCAGGAGACTCCAACACACACAATGGCCAGCCTCCGACCCACAGCATCAGGACGGAATACCAAACCGGCTAATATTAGAACCCTCTTCCGTGGGCCAAATACGGAGACTCTGAATGAACCTTACTGCAAACGTCCAACCAACCGCAAGATCTTCCATTTGAAGATGAGGGTCTCTGTACACAGTGGGTCCTGTGAAGATGATTAGTGTGGAGAAATGCATGAGAAGAAGCAAATTAGGGACCAGAGCAATAGCATAGTGGGTAGGGCGCTTGCCTTACATGCGGCCGACATGGATTCTATCCCTGTCATCCCATATGGCCCCTGAGCACTGCCAGGAATAATTCCTGAGTGCAGAGCCAGTGGGAACCCCTGAGCATTGCTGGTTGTGACCAAAAAAGTCAAATAAAAAATAAGCAAATAGCAAATTAGGAGCTTCTGTCCTCATCCCTTGTGCAGCTGCTGAGGAAGCGGGTTGGTAACTGAAGCCCCAGAGCCAGCACCTCAGAAGTTAGCAACAAAGCAACGACCCCCAGCAACCTGGCTGACCCTGGAACCCACCCGACTGCACAGCCCCTCTCTCCATGGCTGAGAACAGGCCCAACGCTCACTCACAGCAGTCTCGTGGGCTGGCACCTGCACTCAGCAGGGACATTCCTCCAGGGGGACGGTCCACCTGCTGTCCCTCTCAGCTCCCTGCTCCTCACCAGTGCACTCTCACGCTATACACGGCTCAGACAAGGATTCTTGGGTGCGCAGGAGGAGGAAGGTTGGTGACATTTCCAATCCGCCTCATGGTCTTTCTGTTCTTACCATTTCTCACGTGGGCCTGCAGGTGTGGCTAAGTCCATGGCGGCATTGGACAGCAGAGAGATGGCACAAGGGCCAAGGCACCTGCCCTGTATGTGGCCACACGCACTTCCACAGGCAGTTCCAGCACAGGGACCCCCAAGCACTGCTAGGAGTGACCCCTGAGCACAGAGTTGGAGGGTAAGCAATGAGCACTTCTGGGTACGATCCACACACAAATATGCAAATAAAATGAAACAAAATGAAAGTGCCTGGGCCCCTGCAGGAACAGCCTGTCAGTTTCTTAACATGCCTGTCCTGCAGTATCTGATCACGGGTTCAAATCCTCCATGTCCCACGTGAGCTACACTGCACTCACCACCCCACCCCAATCCCCCAGACCAGTGTTTCTCAACTGAGGGAATCATATGGCCCCTGTGGGTAGTCAGGCTATTCCAAAGGGATCACAGATGAAAATCAAGTCAATGAGGATCCATGACATGAGATCAGGGGACCACAGAAAGGAAACAGATGAGAGAGGACAGCAGGAAGGGCTGAGAAGCATCAGCTAAGGCCTTCCTGAATGCCCACATGCCAAGATCCTCAGTGTCCACCTGTTAGGATCCCTCTGAGTGTCCACTCACTGAGATCTCCTTCAGTGTCCATCCACTGAGATCCCCGCAGTGTCCATCTGCTGAGATATCCCTTAATTTCCACCTGCTGAGATTCCCTCAGTGTCCACGTCCACATCCTGAGATCCCCTGAGTGGCCACTTGCTCAGATCCCCGAGTCGTCACCCATTGAGATATCCCTCAGTGTCCACCCGTGAGATCCCGAGTGGCAACCCGCTGAGACCACACAACCTGCCTCCTTGCCCATCACTGACTCCCTCCTCTCCTCTAACATCTAACCCCAAGCAAGTCTCGCCTCCTCCCTTCTTGAAAACCTCTAGAAACCCTGGGCCTTAGTGTCCACCTCTGTCCCCATGTGACCCACCTTATCCACGGCACCTGTGTCCGCTAATAAGACAAATTCTCTCCAAGTTGATGACCCCACTCACAGCACTTGCAGAGGTTGCCAAATGTGACTCGGTTTCCTGACTGGTCTCACTCCCCATTCTCCTCAAGGGGCTTGGCTAGCCCAGAATATTCGACCATGGTACAAGCAGCCTCAAGTCTTCTCCATTCTGGTCCTGGGCCTCCACTCCAACCCCCAGTCCCTGCTAACTGCCCGCAGTTGCCCTCTTTTCCCCTCGTGGATACCATGCACAGCCCCCTCAGCCTGAGGTTGAAAGAAGCAGTTCGAGGAAGACTTCAGCGCTCTGCCACATGTCAGCGCAACCAACGCTGAGACATGCGGGACCCACAGTAGAACATGTCCACTTTCATGTCCTCTGTGCTACCATGCGTGCAGCTAGCTGTTGAAGGCTAAAGGTTCCCACCAGTGAGATTCTCCTCCAGGTAAATACTGCTCCTGCGGACTGCTGCCCACACACCACATAGGAATAGGCCAGTGTCACCTGCAAAGCCACTGAGAAGCCATGGACACTGTCCCCTAGACTTCCCACGCTTCCAGAACCACCTCAGGTGGGCATGTGCCTTGCATTCGGCAGACCCAGGCTCAATCCCAGCATCCCAGAGTCTCCAGAGAACCACCAAGAGTGATCCCTGATCATACAGCCTGAGCATCCACAGAGGTAACCCCAAAACCAAAACCAAACAGAGAAAAACATTCCAGGAGAGATGACCACCAGGTACTGCATCGGGCTCGGTCCATGTGGCGATGGCAGCACAAACAGGCAATCTAGCAGGCTTTCATGTGAGGAAGGTATCACAGACGTCTTCAGGAACTAACAGCATGTGCTGGGAGAGGTGAAGCCTGTCTCTTTCCATACTAAAAGGGCAAGGAAAGCCTTCTATAAATAAATCTTAATGAAATTTCCTGCATCGCCCTGCCACGCTAGCTTAGCTTTCAGAGGCGATAAACTATCTACCATTACAAAGGAAATGTCTTCATCGAAAGGAAGTCGAACAACAGAGCACTCATTCCAGAATAATCTACTTAGTCTGGGAGATACTGTCCCAGTCGGCCAGGGAGGACAAGAAGCAGCGAGATACGGTTCTGCCATGGAGGGTCGACAGGTCGCTTGAGGGAGAAATAAAGTGTCTATGCCCGGGCTGACCACCTCTGCCTCTCTGAGGAAGGGCGGCCCACCTCACCTCAGATGTCCATTCAGGATGGAAAAACACCCTCCTGAGGATCTAGAGAAACAATCCTGCACCAACCCAAAGGTGCCTCACAGCAATGAGTCTGGCTAGAGAACAGGCACCAGAGACTGAGAAAAGGAAACAGAGCTTCTCCCTTATCACCACAGCAGAGGCGACTGTCTCTGAGGGACCAAGATGCTCATCCTTAAACCAAGCTATAGGAGATGGCGGAATCCTGCGGACCTCCAATCTAGCATCAAACAAATGGTGACTGTGACCCTGATGCTTAATAATAAAAACAGACCTGGGCTCTATTCCTGGCATCTTTACAGTCCCTTGGGCACCATATCACGCGGTAATGGCACCATTACCCCCGCTTTCAAGGGCATCACTGTACCTCATTTCTCTTTCAACATGCCGGCACTGTCCTTCCTGTCACGTAAACCACACATGGCCATGTGCCACCGGTGGTACACGCTAGCAGAGGTGCAGACAGGAGGCATGTAATTCCCATTCTCCCACACAGCTGGGGGAAGTGAAGTTGGAGCAAGTCATCTTAAAATCTTTTAACAATTTATAAAATTCTGGTTTATGGGGGCCTTTAATTTTTTTTTTAATTTGACTGAACTAATGTTTTTCTGCTTTGGGGCCTCATCTGGTGATGCTCAGGGGTAAGTTACTCCTGGCACAGCACTCAGAATTTACTTCAGGCAGTGCTCAAGAGACTGTACAAGATGCTAGGGACAGAGCCCAGGTATAGTATCATCATCATCATCACCATCATCATCATCACCATCATCACCATCATCATCATCATCACCATCATCACCATCACCATCACCATCACCATCATCATCATCACCATCATCATCATCATCACCACCATCATCACCATCATCACCATCATCATCACTATCATCACCATCACCATCATCATCATCATCATCATCATCATCATCATCATCAAGCATCAGTTATTATCAATGAACAGAAGAATCCAAAGAGGGAACCTGTGGCAAATCATCTGAAATTCTTTCTGAAACAAGACTGCTGGAGTAATTCATTGAGCACTAAAAAAGACCAACAGGTTTCCTGGATTTTCTGCTTTGGATATCTTAACCCAAGAGCTACATACCCTAGCTTCAGAATTCCCTCCACAAAGTCAAGAGCCATGGAGGATGCAGCAACTTAGCCTTGAAAGCAGCAGATTTGTAGAGCCCCAGGGACGGGCCACTCAGGGTTATGCTACTTTGTTCCAGAAAGAAAGACTGAACAGAGGCAGATACATGGGCAGAGAAGCAAAGGGGAAGAAGCCCTGGTGAACAATTTCACACTACGGGAAAGAGGCTAAGAAAGACTTTTCTCCCACCAACTTTTACTACTCACAATAAAAGCTTGATTCAGCTCATTTTAACATATTATTGGGACCCAGAAAAAATATTGCTTTCCCAGCCAGTATGTAACTGCTACCAAAATTAATATTAAAATGGTTTTTATTGAGTTACATGTTCCAACACTTGAACAAAAGGCTTCATTCACAATGTGATCTGGAAGGGCAGAAAATACATCCAAACGGAGCTCGTAACTACAAGGTCAACCCGGAAATAAAAAAGAACTTTGCTGTTTTAATGTGAGCGGTAAAGTTCTTTTCTGTTGTTCAATAACTAGAGAGCACGCTTTTAACGGATAAATTAGCATTCCTAGTAGCGTCCCTTAATACCATTGATCAAACATGAGGGCAAAAAGTGGTGGTCACACTGCACTAAGACGAAACAGACGCTTTGTGGTATCTACCCTCAAAACATAAATACATTCGCTCAGAAAGTTGCCTGCGTACTATGTTCACAGCAGTGCTCAGTACCAGAGCCAGGATTTGCAAACAACCCAAATGTCCAAAGACGTTATGAGTGGGGAAGAAGGCCGTGACATACGTGCACAAAATAGTTCTCTGCAACCACACAGGACTATGATATCAGACAGTCCACTGTAACTTAGATGGAACTGGAGCATGTCATGTGAAGGGCAAGTCAGAAGAAGAAGGACAGATGTCACCATTCTCACTTATCTTTGGCATGCAGAGTAACAAGGCCAGGGAATGGATGGAGCAAAAGTGGGCAAACTCTAGACCCTGAGTTACAGAAATGAAAATGCCAAGGAGGGAGAGAAAGAGAGGGGGGAGGGGGAAGCAAGAACAGGGAAACTGGAGATAAATAAGGTGGGGGGGCAAAGTCCAGGGACTATGGACAGGTCTGTGGGGTCTGCATATAACTAAATCACAGGAGCCTTAAGCATGGCCCCCAAAGGGCAATAAAGAAACCAAAAAATGTGCCTGTGGAGGAGGGGGAACTTGGGGATGGGAAGGAACCGAACCGGGGGTCACAGGAAGCAGGCTGTCAATAGTGGGGGCAACAGAAACCGGAACACTGTATGCCTGAAACTTGATTACTGGAGCTTTGTAAGTCATGGTTCCTAAATTAAAACTATATATAAAAGGAAGCAACAGACACCAGGGGAAACAGAGTCCCACAGGGACCCTCCAGAGAAGGCAGGAGGACACACACGTGTTCCTACCTTGACATGGCTCTGGGCACCCAGGTTGTAGATCTCCGAGGGCTTGACTTCATTGATGATCTTCACGAGGGGCAGGTACTGTCTGTGAGATCCCCCATAGTGCAACTTCATGTCTTTGGGGTTCAAGAAAAGGCACCATTAGACAAAAGGAGACACACAGAAGACAATTATGCTGAGGTTTGGAATTGAGGTGCATAACCTAGAAACTGAAAACAAAGCTAAAACTGTCATCTTTAACATGCCAACATTGGCCATGACAAGCGGCAGCCCACCTGTGGTACCCCTAGAGTGTGACAACCCACAGAAGCATGTGGGGGGCCACAGTTATTGCCTATTGTTTAGGAAAGATCTGTGAAAACTCGGTAGATTTTGGAACCCAGTAATATCTTGTTGTATGTTATGGAATTAGCATCTTAAGGCAGAAAGTGGTTTTCAGACATGCTCCTGACGTGAGACAGAGTCTGACAAAGCAAGTCCCATACGAGCTCTGGAAGCAGCCTGTGCGTGTTCCAAAGGATTCAGAGAGCATGCTCAGATGCGTCTCTCTAGCTATGTGCAAGTACTCCTGAACATGATGGTGGCTTAACACAGTGTCTGTCAGTGCTGGCCCGCAGAGGTAGAAAGGCTGAAACCAGTCTACCAGCTTGGGAGCAACAGGAAAGATACAGGTCTGAAAAGGCAAAATGGAAGGCGAGTGTTGCCTACACTCCAGGGCTCCAGGGCAATGACCCAGTGGCCCTGCAGACCCACGACTGAAAAATGCAGCCTTCCAGACAAGCCAGGCCCTTTGGATGCTAAGTCAAAGCAGACCTCTGGCCAGGTTTCGTGGGCATAAGGACATGAACATGGCAGAGGTGCCAAGCAGGTGCTGTCTTTTGTGTTTTATGTGACCCAGGTCTGTGTGTGGTCACCACTGCAGCACCAGAACCTGCTCTGCACAGAACCAACAGCAACTGTCATAGGTATCTGAACCATCTTCATGCGTTCATTCTTATTTAATTTTCAGTATTTGAGGGGCCCAGAGCAGCAAGTAGAGTTCGCCTCACATGCAGCAGACCCAGTTTCTATCCCCCAACATCCCATAGGATGCCCCAAGCACCACCAGGAGTGATTCCTGAGTGCAAGGCCAGGAATAACCCCTGAGGCACTGCTGGGTGTGGCTCAAGGTTTACTCCTGGCTCTGTGCTCAGGAATCAGTCCTGGCAGGGCTCAGGGGGACGCTATATCCGACGCTAGAACCGAGGGTTGAATCCAGGGATTGAAAGGTGCAGAGCGAGTGCATTTCACATTCTTCCCCTTCATTTTATTTTCGACTAAATGCACAGATTGTTGGGCTTGGTGAAGCTAACCGACAGAATGCCAAAAGCAAGTATGGTGACTCTGAAGCTAAGTGGCTTTGAGCTCCGGGATGCCTGGGGACGGGAGAGAAGAGGCAAAGCTCTGACCTGTGGGTGGCCCCATCTGGCTACTATCCTAGTCAGCTCCCTAGGCTGCACTGTGGCCCAGGGGCTGTGCCAGAGGACTCCAGGCAGTCACAGGGGCTGAGTCATGAGGACAAGCCAGACCTTAAGGGAATCAACACCTGTAAACACCACCCGAATAGAGGAAGTTCACACGGGAGATTGTAGAGGCAAGAAAGACTTACTCCCTTCGATGTGAGCCTGGGGGGTTCTTATACAGATGTTCGATCCGACCCAGTGTTGAATGAACTCGACCGGCGAACGATGCCATGGACCTACATTTTCAGGGTACAGAAGAGCCCATTATCAATGTGTCATGGAATGTCACAAACAGTCCAGACAACTTTCTGCAAATGCTGAGGCTTTGTGAGGGGCCTGCCCTGCCCTTTGTAAAAACTCGGTGTTTTCAGCACTGGACGCAATGCCCCAACTGGATCTCCCCCACAGCGGTCCCTGCCCACCAGCCCCCGCCCCAACCCGCCACCACCTTTCAACAAAAGCCACTGATAATTCTGTGACTTCCCTAATGCACGCTCAGCTGGAGATACTCAGACGCCTCCTGTCCCACACCCGCCCGCTCACAGCCCCAGCTGCTGACAAAGATATCTCTTTGCTCTGAAACTGAAGACAGACCCCACGAGGCCCTATCAGACCAGCCCTGCCACCTCCCCAGCTCCAATCCTGAGACCCAGGGGCTCACGTCACCCTGCTTTCCTGTGCCCTCTGAATGTGGCATTGCTCTGTGGGTATAGGATTTCTGTATATACATATATTATCTATACACATGTGTTTATGTGGTCCCCAGTGGGCAGGTATGGGTGGAAAACTCAGTGAAATGAGCGAAGTATGAGCAGATAGAATGTACAGAGAAAACTCAACAAAAGGGCAGGAGACACATCACACACACACACACACACACACATTAATTTTTATCTTTGACTTAACTCTAAGAAGTGTGAGGAAAGAGATTCATTGGAACAAAAAACAACAAAAAACCAAGCACACCTGTGAGGCCCTCAATAAAAGGCTATTTGTGTCTGATACATAAGAGAAATTGTTCCAGACTAGGGCTCACTTCCTTCTCGTGTCAAAACCACTCCCTTTGTGTGGCCAAGGCTAATACTGGCTTATGTCACCGGCTGCCCGAGTCCCAGTCCGGCTGGTGGCAGTTTTAATCCTTCACTTCTTTGAGAAGTGTTCCTTCTCATGTCGGGCAGTTTCGTTTTGCAGCTGAATACACTTCTATATTTTAACTCAATCGTTTTCTGTCTCTTTCAAACCAAAATTAAATCTTGGCATGACTCAAATATTCCGAACACGGTTGGGGGTAGTCATGGGGGCTCGGGGGTAAGTTCTGAGCACATAAGACTTTCTTTCAAATAGAAAGAAATGGCATCGCCATTTTACACGGCATACATGAGAAATTGACTTCTGCAAGCAGACAACACACCCATGATTAATAATTCTGCTGGCCAGTTGCTGTCGCCAAAGAGAAAAGCACTCGTCCACATGATTTTCCAAAAGAACTCAACCCAAGAAAAATTTGGTAAACATGAAAATATTTTAAGAAGGAAACATCACAAGCTCGGTTGACATTTTCAGAGGCGGACAGTAAAAAAATCTAGGAAACGCGGAGATTTGGCTATACCTATCTATTTCTGAGTGGAGACAGAGAGAAAAACAACACTCAGATCAGCTTAGAATTCATTCTCCTTTGTGGCCGCCCGGCAATTGACTTGTGCATTTCATAGGTGACTCTACAAATGCTAAGAGTTTTTAACAAAAAATTAAGTTCCCACTTATATGACTAAAACCCAACATGTAACTGTGTATTTCATGGTGATTCAGAAACAATAACAGCAGAAAAAAAGCCAAATTCTCATATCCATATTTTCACATGTGCAAAACTGCTATGAACCAAGCCAAGTTTGTTGTGAATTATAGATTTCTTGGATTTATTGAACAGAAAACAATCGCAATGCTCTGAAAAGAAAACGTCTGGCTTTGAGTGTATCAAACTCAGAAAACAGTAAGAGGACTCAACTATGGAGCTTTCCTCCTCACGGCAGTGTCCAGATGAACGGCTGACTCCAGCCGTCAGAAAAGAAGGAGAAATGAACCCGGCCAGAGCATCGCATATACGGTACAAGTAGCTCACCAAAATATTATTTGGTATTGATGGACTCCGGAAAGCCGGCACACAAATCACAGCAAAGAGAAAACGAACGGGTTTCCTGGCCATCCACAACATCAAAAAAGAGCAGGCATCAGTGTGGGCGGCTTTCAAGACCCCACCACCACCAAAAAAAGTGTCATGATTTCCCTTCACTCCCCCATTTTCGTATGCGTTGATGGGAAAGAAAAAGAGCTGCCAAATGCCTAATCCGTGACAGCAAGTATTATTCTAAGAACTCATGAAAGCCGGATCTGTCGGCTTCTGGGACAGGTGACATGCAAACGTCCCAGAAGCCAAAATGTGTGAACTGGGTCCTCGAGGGAAGACCTGGAGATTACAGGCTTTTCTCGGCACACAAAGATTGAACAGAAGGGGGTTTTGTTTGTTTGGTTTTATAAGGATTTGGGGGGAAGTGGGGAAGGAGGCGAGCAGTTAGGAGCCCCAAGTGAGGAGATCGTTGCATCTGACTTCCTGTACACATCTCTGACATCACGGCCAAATTACAGTCATTCAAGACCCAAGCTTGATTCTGAACTCCCCGAGGTCTAAAAAAGAAATGGAAGTGTTTTTCGACCAACAAATTTCATGTCTTATTTAACTAAGTGATGAAAAAGGAAAATTCCAGGTTCTCCTGGGGTCAGGACAGAATTGGTCTGACTTCAAAGGCCAGAGTCAGATTAGGCCATGTATCAGAGAAATGCCTGTGTGCTGACTTATTTATTAGGTCACTCCGTCCATTCACATATTGAGTCCAAGGAAAGAGAATATGATCACCAGGAGACGTCTAGTTCCTGCAGCTCTCGCCTTCTCCAGGAGGCACAGATGCAACTTGGCTTGGCTTGGCAAAGCACAGACTAAGTAGGAAGGTACAACATCAGAGCTAACCAGTCCCCAGCAGGGAGCCCTGAGCCGATCACAGACACTGAACCTTTGCAACCACCTTTCCAGGATGAGTCCTTTTGCAGAGGAGGCATGGCCTAAACCCACACAGCTGCAGCATCAGGACCTGCTGGGCCAGTGCTCGCTGTGGGTTGGAAATCAAAACCTTAGAAGGCTCCGCCTTTGTCAACCCAAACGCCTGAGTGCTTCAGCAACCAAGAAAGAAACGTTTCAAGCCTTCTCACGGATGGAGGCTGGGGCCGGGACTCTGTGGATAATCTCCCAGCTCACAGGCTGCGGCTGTAATCACAGGCCCACGGTCCTTAGACCGTTTCCTTTCACCGCTCCGGAAGCTCTGGGGTGACAGCTCCTGTCCCAGGAGGGAGGCCAGCCCTCCTGCAACCTGGTTTGGAACATGTCTGAGTCTCACCGAGTCACTTCCCCGGCGGCTTTCCCCATCTTCCCAGACACTCTGGAGCTGGCAAAGGGCTTTTGCGCCCCGCATTGTTCTGGTTCCTCTCTGTGCTCTGTGCAAACCAACACAAAGGCTGGCTTATCTGGGACAGGGACGCCCGGAAGCTCTGTGCTCTGTCACCAGAAGGTTCTCTCTGGAAACTCAATGGGGTTTCCCTTCTGCCCTCAGGAGAAGCAGAACAGCCCCCGCACACCCTGAGGCTGGGGCTGCCTAAGGTGGGGGGGCACCTCGAGGCCCCCAATCACCGCCTTTCCCCAGGCCTAATGCAGGACCTGTTTGGGAGTGGGCATCTTCTACAGTGCCCAAATGCCCGGGCTTGGTAGCCTCGAGCTCTGCACCCTCCTGTCTCCCCACCCCAATAAGCCTACAGAGCCCAGGACTCCTGGTTAGTACCTTCCAGTATTGTCCCACCTGATCTGCATGATCTGCAAGTGGGGGTTATGGGGGAGGGACAGGCACCCAAGACCATGTCAACACCAAAGGCCCAGGTTAGGGGGTTAGGAGAGAGGTGGGGGTGGGGTGGGTGGGCAGGCCACAGGCCACCTGCTTTCAGCCCACAGCCTCCATCTCCCTTGCTCTGAGCTGGCCAGAAGGCATGAAAAAGAATCAGGCCGTGTGTAGGGATCAGCACAGGAAGCCATGGAGGAACAACTTCCAGTGTGAGACGATTCTCCTTCACCGTCTCCACCAAGAGGGCCTCGAGCACTCCGTGTGACCTGCAGGTGTTTCAGCACCGTCTCCAGTGTTTGAGCTGGAGCGAAATTCCAGTCACATTGAACATGTCCCTGGGGCCCCTCACTTCTGCGCCAGGTCCCATATGCAAACCTCAGGGCAGACTCTTGTGCCTGTCACTTCCCTGGCAGGTGCTCCCTGGCAGGTGCTCCCAGTCAGGGACCCACAGAAGACAGAGATGAGAAAGAGTCTGCACTAAAATGGCATCACCGCCATCCTGGGAGAAAAAGCACACACATGTTCAGTTCTAGCCTTATAAATGGACACTGAAGCCTGCCAAAGGCAAGGATGATGCTAGCAGAGACAGATCACTTGGGGTCTTGCTGCCTGCACCCCACCCGCTGTGACTCAGCTCCCTTCTTTGGGTCACAGGGCACGCAGCTGGCTCACAGCCTCCTTTTACCGGTTGACCCCAATCAGCCCAGTGGAACGCTCCGTACGCCTCCCTGTTCTGGCCTAAACCCATCCTGCACCCTCTGGCGAGCAAACCCTCCCACTCTCCACACCCAGATCAAACGACCTTGCTCTGAGCATGCCCTTACCACCATCACGGTCAGAGGTGGCGGTGTCTGCACCGCTGTCAGACCTCTGTCACAGCTCCCACCGTGATATCTGTCGCTCTCCTATGACTGCAGGGTAAGCACTGGCTACTGAGCACACACGGAAGTATCTTCCAGAACCCCATAGAGCTTAACGAAGATGTGGATCAGTGGCCAGGGACAGGCCTCGCAGGGCCTGGTTCTCTCCCCCCTCACCCCCACTCCTCGAAAAGGTCAGTGCTTCCGTCTCTCCAAACCCTGCTGACAGGCGGGCTGAGAGACAGGGCAGTAGGTAGGGCACTTGTTTTGCACATGACTGACCTGGGTTCCATCCCAGCACCCCATATGGTTCTCTGAGCCTGCCAGTAGTAATCCCTGAACACAGAGCCAGGAGTAAGCCCTGAGCACTGCCAGGGGTGGCCCCCAAACAAAAACATATCCCACTGGCAGAGGCACCAGCATCCTTGGCAATCGCTTCTCCCTGCGCACTGGGCACATTTGCCCACAGTGCTCCTGTGTTGAACCATCAGGCACACAGGTCCACACCAGCCCTGGGGCCTAGGGGCGCCTTCTCTGTAGAGCCTCAGCTTATATTCAACGAGGTTTAGATCTAAGACTTCTTCAAGAGAGAGAGAGAGAGAGAGAGAGAGAGAGAGAGAGAGAGAGAGAGAGAGAGAAAAGAGAAGAGAAAGGAAGAGGTTTGCAATGAGCAACATTCAATTTACCATCTGAAATGCTGGTTTTTGTCTCAGGGAGCTGAAAGCATGCAAGGACGCCAAGGAAGAGAAAATGATAGTGACAAAGACGAGGGATGAAGATGATGACAACAATGACAACAGCCACAGCACAGAGCCAGATTCTGAGCTTCCAGAGCTCCCTGATGCCAGTTAGAAGCAGAAACGCCCATGCACCAGCCGTGCCCAAGACCAACTCAGTCCTGAATGCTGGGTGCAGCTGCCCAATGGAGGCGCCTGCCAGAGAGGGGAGCTGGCTCCTGACAGGGCACTTTCCAGGATCCTCCATCCTCCCTGGGCTCTGTGGCCCTGTGGCCACCCAGAGCATTATCTGAGAAGGTGGGCAGCTGTCCGCTAGCAAGCAGAGAAATCACCGGAGGCTGCAGCAGATAAACAGGAGCTGGGGGGTTCCGGGCACACACCACCCATGCGTGGATCAGCTTCTCTGCAGAAAACAGCAAGGAGGAAGGCAGCTGAAGAAGCAAAGACCCCAACGGGGGCTCTATCACTCACCTCATATCCTTTCTCCAGCAGGAACTCGGCCAGGTATGACCCATCCTGGGAAGAGAAGAGACAAGTGTCAGTTGGCCAGGAGCAGCACAGAGGAGCCCCGGTGTGGGGTTTGAGACGTTAACTTTAGGGAGGTGAGGCCTGGCTGGCGCAGGCACAGGCATCAAGGCAAGTCAAGGGGACACACCAGGCCATGCTGGGCTACTGGGGTTCCACATGTTTCTTCCTGTCCACTTAAGGCCCAGAAGTGCAAAGAGAAATGGGTTCCCCTGTCAGGATCCATGAGAAGAAAAGGAGCATCCAGGCCAGCAGGAGGAACCGCACAGGGGACAGGAAGGTCCCAACTCCATGAACGCTGGGTTAGACCTTGGCGTTTAGTGGCTGTCAGAAACGTGCAGGCTATATGCCTCGGAGGCAAATGTGCTGGTGGCACCAGCCTCCAGACTGGGGGTCTCAAGGGCACACCAAGAGGGCTTCCGGCCACAGATATTGCCCAATAGGCAGAGCACAGGCTTTGCATACAAAGGGTCTAAGTTCCATCCTGAGCACTTCAAGGCCCCTGAGCACTCCCAGGAATGACCACCGAAGCACTGAGGCAGCCCCCAGCCTGCAACGCCCCTCCCAGAACAAGAGGGGTGTCTGCTGAGAGCAAGGGCCAGATACCACCCAACCTGCGTTATTCCTCACTGGGCACGTGTGCGCAGCATGCAGGAGCTGTTTCCTCCTCAGGTACAAAGCTAAGTCCTCCCCGCAGCACCTGAACTTATTTCCATGTGGAGATGAGAGGTGCCTGGCTCCACTCCATCATTCTTACCTGGCTCTTACTAATTCTCTAAGAAAAAAAAAATCCCTTGTGAGGGCTGGAGAAACAGCTCTGGGGTTCAGGTGCTTGCCTTGCACACGGCGGACACATTCAAACCCCAGCACCACCCATGTGCCCTGAGAACCAGCAGGGGTAGCCCCTGAGCACAGGAGCCCCCTAGCACTGCTGATGTTTCCCCAAAACAAAGTTCTGACTGGGCCAGAGCGATAGCTCAGAGGATAGTGTGTCTGTCTTTCATGCAGGCAACCCAGGTTCAATCCCCGACATCTCATATGGTCCCCCAAGCACCGCCAGGAGTAATTCCTAAGTGCAGAGCCAGGAGTAACCCCCTGAGCAGGAGAGCTGAGGGTATCTCAAGTCGAATTATTCCGTGTGCTGCTTTTAGGGAAGATGAGAGTTGAGGCCGGGTGACAGCACAGGGTAGCTCAATCCCCACACGAGGCTGGCGTGAGAGAAGGGCCCCCAACCAAGAAGGAATCGCTGGTCAGAAAATGCGGCAGAGCCAGGAAGGAAGGCGCTGGGGAGGGGGAGCGGTATCTGGGCTTCCCGCTTCTCTTCATTTTGGGGTAGCTTATTTTTCTTTTCGGGCCATACCTGGCGATGCTCAGGGGTTACTCCTGGCTCTTCACTCAGGAATTACTCCTGGCGGTGTTCGGGGGACCATATGGGATGCCGGGGATCGAACCCGGTTGGCTGCATACAAGGCAAACACCTTACCCACTGTGCTATCGCCCCCGCTCGGTAGCATTTTTTAAGCTGGACATGCCAATGCTTCTCCCCTGAAGCGGATTTCCCTGGGAACAAAGAGTTAAAGACACTTTGTGTCCTGCCACAGCTGCAGAGAATGTTCTGAGAGAGTGAGAGAGAGAGAGAGAGAGAGAGAGAGAGAGAGAGAGAGAGAGAGAGAGAGAGAGAGAGAGAGAGAGAGAGAGGAGAGAGAGAAGGCAGGGAAAAGTGCAGGCGCCTCCTTGGGGGCAGCAAGGGCCGTGATTATGTCGAGGCTGATGGGAAACAGGCGCCGCGGGCTGGCCCCTGTCAGTAAGGGTCTTGTTCTTCTCACCCAGGCCGCTTCTCAGACTTTCCGACCGCACTGGAACATTCTGAACCGGCAGTGGCACTGCTTCCGTGCCAGGTCTCTCGGAGTGATAGGCTGGGGGGAGGCTAGGGAGGGCGGACTATAGGGGTGGACGACACAGTGAGCTGGGAATGCGGAGGGCCCGGACCCCAGCTGGCCCCCATGGGATACCCCATATCTCGGCGGGATGCTGGCTTCTGCCTCCTCCTCTGTGGAGGAGGAGGCAGAACGCAGTTGTGGGGACGTGGCGTCCATGAGGGAAGCGCTAGCCTGCGGGTCTCAGGGAGCCAAAAAACTGTGCCAGCGGCCAGATGCCCAAATCACTTTCATGAACCCCCCTCCCCCATTGCGGTGACGCTGGGCCCCACGCCGGCAAAATGGGGTGATGAACTTTGTGATGGGACAGCGAGCCTCCTGGGTGCCCGGTGGTGCCCTTGGGGCACTGGCTGCACTTGAGGTCAGGATCCACTTTCTAGTGGACATTGCACAGATATTGGCCAATACCACTGCTTTGAACAGAAGGCCCGGAGGCGCTTCTGTCTAATTCAGATAGGCCTGGGCCTGGGCAGACTAATGGGGCCTCTGCACATCTCAGGGAAACTGAGTCACGAAGGGTCACTAGTTTCCCACCACTCATGATGAAGCCTGGCCTAGAGCTGTGTGTCCATCCCAAGGAGCCGAGTCTCTCTCACTGCTTCCACTGGGCCCTCCCCACAAAACATCCAAACCCACAGGCCACTGGCCACAAGATTCACCTACCAACCAAGCTATGATGAC